>CM041779.1:247720294-248114471 GCA_023374045.1 Limonium bicolor
CTTGGAGTTTTGAGAAGGTAGGAATGAAGAGCTTGATGAGAGGAAGAGATTGGTGGTATTTGTTTTTGATTTGGACAAGTGAGCTAGGTTTAGCAAGTGGTCAAAGGTGGAGCTCTAATGGTGATAGTGGTATTACCGTGAGAGAACAATGAAGGAGGGAGGAGATGAGTGGGAAACCGTGTGAGCAAGGAAGGGAAATGAGAGAATGAAGATAGAATTTGCTTTTAAGAGATATTTAGTGTTAAAAGGTAAAAAGTAGCTTATTTACTTATCTTATCTTACTTAATACATTAATAAGAGAGTGGTGAGTCACCAAGCCTTAGAAAACCGGCCCCCTAAGTATAATGAGGGTATATAGTCTTTGTTTGTCAATTTAATTACTTAATGCAACATATGTTACAAACTAGATTATAAAAGTACTATTCACCTATACAAGGCACATAGAAGTGAAATTTTTGATTTCCCACTAATAGCCACCCAAATGTGATACATATAGTACACATATATATTTAAGAGTAATGATGGACATTTAGCCACTCAAAACTCATTTACAAGACAATTTTCAAAAACGTGCTTTAAGACTTCTTAAAGCACATTTTGTTTTTAACTTGTTTTCAAGCTTGGTTTTCTTTGGTAATTGGTTTAATATGTTCATTAGTGTATAAATGAGGTCTTGGTAAGCTCATTAGGCCTTACTCAAGTTTATCCCAAGCTTAGAGCACATTTTAGCTCTTATTGACTTTAAAGCACATTTGTTTTCCTTTTGTTTAAATTTGTTTAGTAAGGTTTCTAAGACTCTTTTTAGTCTTGTTACACCCTATTTAGGTGTTTAAACAACATAACTAGGTTTGGGGTATTTCACTAATTTGTTACAATCAAACAAAAATCAAAGTCTTGGTAGTTGAAAATTGACTACCGAATTCAACAAATAAATGAGGCTTGATTGCCTCATTGATAATTCAATAAAACACTAACCTAACACACATTATTCCTTGTCTCCAATCAAGCAAAATCAGTTGTCATTTAGCACATAAACAACCGTGAGACATAAGGAAAAGAAGGGAATGATTAACATGATAATTGACTTCAAAATTCAAAGGAGACCACCACCACCATACCTCTTGTCTTCTAGCTTTTAATTATCAAACAAGTCACCATTGTCCCCCTCATCAATCATCCGAAAATATGTCACAATTAAGAGACTTTTGGTAGCCAAATTCTAAGTCAAATTAATCAAAAAAATAAGACATAAAATAATGCATCAATTATACCAATGATTTCCAAACCAATTCCTTGTCTTTCTCACCTTAAAACATACGTGAGCTTGCCTTCCTTCTTTGCTCACATCAGCCGAAGGGGTATGTTCTTCTTCCTCCTCTCTTTTCTTATTCCTTCCTAAGTTAATTCCTAAGAGCTACTAAGCTCCATTAATGGTGTTTTAATTCCTAACATCATTTTAATGTAATTTCCTAGTTAAATCTACCAAGTCTTGAAGCAAGACATCATCCTAGCAATTCTACAATTTTCACCAAGCATATATGTTCCAAGGAGGTTCCTAAATTCAACAACAACACAAGGAACAACAAGAACAAGTTAAGGTATATTTTCATGTTGAAAATCCTAGTAAATTACCTTGGGCAATTTTCGAAATTTTGGAACTTCTAAATCCATATCCTCTTCAATATTTCATGAAGGGAACTTGGATCTACAATCATCCCAAGGTGTATCAAAAATACCTTGATAAATTCCTAAGGTAAACTCTTGTAAAATTACTACAATTATTTAAACTCTTGTTAGAAGTCTAACAAATAGATCTCCTAAATGTTTATAAGGAACCGAAAGTTTTTCAACAAAATAGCATTTGGAGAGCTTGGAAATCCAAGGAAAAATCAAGTACAAGAATTGTCTTGATTTAAGGGTAAGTTTATATTAACAAGGTTTATTAAGTTCAAGTTTAATTTAAGCTTCAAACTTTAGTATAAAATTCATGTTTAGGCCAAGTTAATATTAAGGCCGAAATTATGTAGCTAAAGTATCAAGAAAAATATTTTATGACATATAAGGTAAGGTTATTACCTTAAGATATATATTTATGTCACAAAAAAGTAATTAAGTTACATAAATAAATAAACCGAATGGTTTAGAAATAAAATGTTATATTTCAAGATTATAATCATTCTAAGTCATTAGCATAATTTTTAGAAGTGTTATATGGCTTGTATACATTTATATGTATTTATTATAAAGTTAAATCAAGTTTTAAAAACCATATGATAAAATTAAATTAGGGCCGAGAGCATTATATGAGATTTGGTGAATTTTAACATGTATATAAGTGTATTAACTTATATTATAAATTTTAGGAATATTGAATAGCTACAAGCATTTAAATGGCTATTTTAATAAGTTATGTGGCTAAAATGTAACTTTTGAAAAGTTTAGTGTATAAATTATAATTACCGAGAACATAAGGGGTTATTTGGCATAATTTTGATATAATATAAGGTAGGATTTAATATTATGAATCTTGGTGAATTTAAATAAGTGTTTAAGTGTTTAGATAACATTTTATAAAGTTTTGGGACTATTTTGTAATTATTGGAAAGTTTAGAGTGTAACCGAGAATATATATGATTTTATGGGTATATTAAAATATTAAGTATGAAATTAAGTCTTGGTCAAAGTGTTGACCAAAAACTTTGGATTAAAATGATTTATGACATGAAATATTAAGTTTATAAAAGTCTTAGGATGAATATGTAATTTATAAAAAGTATATATGTAAAACCAATTTAAATAGGGGCGGAAATATATTTTTCATGAATTTAAGGGTCTTTTCGGTAATTAAGATAATTAAATGTTAAAACTATGGTTTATAAGTTAATATGTAACTTATATAAAGTTTTAGGGTTAAATTGGGAATTAAAAGAAAGATGTTTGCAAAAATCGAAACTATAAATGGTTATATAGTAATTTGCGAGAATTAATGGGCACAAAATGTAATTACCGAAAATTGGTGTGGTTACTTAATAAATTATAGAAGTTATATGTTATTTGATAAGTTATAAAAGTTGCTGGGTACAAGATATAAATACCGAGATATTATGGTGATTTTGTGATTTAATAAAGAAAGGAATTAAGATTATGAAATATAATATATTATGGTATATTATGAAATATAATATAAAGTTTATAAAATAAAGGTGGTTATAACATAGATAGATAAATGATATGATATAATTGGTAAGTGGAAATAATTATGAGTATATAATTAATAAGATAAAGATATACCGTATAATGGAAATTCATTATCACATGTGAACCCCACATAAAATGATGAACTGATAAGTTATCTAGAACCACGGTTCAAATAACAGGGGGGAAGAAATAACATACGGGGGTAATATAAAACGAGAATAAACTCTGTAGTGACTGTATTGCAAAACTTAGTGGACGGTCATATTAATAATACACGTTATTGTATGTATAAATAACAGCGTACGTGAAAGAATTACTAGAGCGTGCATTGTCAAGCTAGCAGTTACCCCGGTGAACGGTATGTTAATTGTGTGGTCTGAATGTCCTAAGGATTATCCTAAGGTCCAGACATTATGTGTTTAAATGTTTAAGAATGATATCTATGATTTTATGTGAATGATATTGTATATAGTATTGCTTAAACTGTTGCGTTGTATCTTATACGCGAATGTCTTATGACTAAAAGTTTATACATCTAAACTGAAAAAAAGAGACTAACTGACCTTTAGGTATTATTGAACCTAACAAGGGTCAAATGTGGTAGTCTTATTTCAAGTGTTGGTTATTATGTCACTGACAAAAAGGGGCTAACTATTAAGAGAGGAATCCGGATTGTTTCGACTTTCTGGTTGCGCATTGTGATCACTACGAGAGACTTCAATAGGGAGTCACTCAAAGGAAATCCATCAGCCACATTCGGGGATGGTGGAATGCACTACCGTTGGTGCACAGTTTCGACCGGATCGGTCAATATATTTATCCAGGGCCATAAGGCCAGCTGGTAACGGTTCCTTTGGAACCCAGTGAACAAACTGTCTATTTATACAGGTTATTAAGAGTTGTCTTGGCAGGACGCCTGAGGTAAAATTGATTGGAAATGTTAAGTGGTTGGTTTAAAAGGATAAGGGTCATGTGACCTACTAACAAGAACAGTGGTTAAATATGTGCCCCTATTTGGGTTGTTGGTGTTGGCTACGGTTAATGTGTATTATTATGCACTAAATGTTGCAGGTGAATTGTTATGTGATTGCTCAGTGTTTACAGTGTTTCTGCTATTCTTGAAAACCGGATTATCTGTAATGAATCTAACATCAAGATGGCTAAAACGACTTGAGGAATCTAGATGACTTAGGACTACATTTAGCATACCAGCATAGTTTTGCTGAGCCCTTCATTGGGCCAAACATTTTAGGTCATTGAAGAACACACAAGCCGGAGTGCGGGGATCAGGGTAGCAGCGGTGTTTAATAAACACTTTGTTGTTTTGTTATGTACTGTATTTTGGAGATTGTTGTATTTCATTTAGTTTGAATTTGGTCTGTAATAAGTAGAGTGCTCAGTATCCGTTCATCACAGCGTAAGATGTTAAGGTTGTTGGATGGAGAAGGATGCCTTGTTGCTCACAAGGGTGAGTAACGGCGTGTAACACCAAGGTTAGGTAGTTTTATTTTCCGCTGCGACGTTATTATTTTATTACGACATACGACATTTATTATAGGTTTAGGAATAGGGGTGTTACAAAAAGTGGTATCAGAGCGGAGTACCGCTCTGATGAAGGATACTGAGTCAAAAACAATGAGCATAGGAACATGGGATAACGGGAAACGTCCGTGAGGATTCGTGACTTAGAAAGAAAAACCCTAGGGATATATTTTTCTGCTAGCAGTTAGCTTTATTACCTATTTGTGATTGTATGGTATTACGGTATGGCACCGAGTAGTAATATTAGTGTATTATACTATAGATGTCTGGAGTCGGAAGACCACGTGGAGGAGGAGGGAGGACGAGGTGGAACTGCACCAGCTGACGTCCCGGACATACCAGGCCTAGCAGAGGCCATGGCAGCCTTCGCCACACAACTAGGAGCTCAAGTTGCTGGAGCTATACCCCCCCCCCCCCCCGCCACAGCCCAGGGAGACCAATTGGTTAAAGAGTGTTGCTGATGCAAAGGTCCGACTTACTCAGGGGAACCAGACCCCGCCGCACTAGAGAAGTTCATATAGAACACCAGAAAGCTTTCAAGGCCGTTCGAGTTCCAGAGGACCAAAAGGTCGATATTGCCGCATATAACTTAAAGGATGCAGCCGATACTTGGTGGCGGTCAGTGGAGGGCCACCATAGAGCTACACCAGACTTCGGGTGGACGGCGTTCGTAGATGTGTTACGGGCAAAGTACTACCCCGAACACTTGAAGCAAAGAAAAAGGCAAGAGTTTGAGACCTTGATCCAAGGGAGCCAAACAGTCGACCAGTACTATGCACGGTTTATCGGCCTGCTTGACTTCATTCCAGGGGTCGACTACTCCGATGTTGTGAAGATTCAGAAATTCAGGGGAGGGTTGCAATTTCGCATCCAGAGTGCCATGGGAGCAATTCGTTTCACTACCATTCAAGAGTGCTATGACGCAGCATCAGCAACTGAATTAATGTTACAGTCCAGGGAGGAAGCCTAGGGAAAGAAGAGGAAAAATACTGACGGAGAAGATGAGGGAGCCACATCTGGCGGATTTTACAAGAAGGGGAAGTAAGAAACCTTTACTTAAGGAGAAATACCTACATATTGCCTACACTTAGTTTGGTCAGTAAACTAAAACCTGTTACACGAAGGTTCTTTGACAAGAAAAAGGGGCGGAAGGACTTCCAAGGTCAGAAGACGAAGGAGCCGGTCCCTCGTCTGACTGGCCCCGCCATTGACGCACAGCCGCTTAGATCGGCACCACCTAGGGGTAAGGACACCCATTCCTCGTCTAAACAGACAATTATTAACTATACCTTACTAAACTATGTTGCATGAACAGCGGGCAACAAGCCAACCCAGCGCCACTACTACTGTAAGCGTTGTGGAGGTGATCACCCAGGAGTAGACTGCCAGGGCGGGAAGGTGGAGTGCCGTTACTGCAAGAAGGAAGGCCATCGGGATTATGAATGTTTCTCTAACCCAACAAGCTGGGTATACAAGGGAGCAAAGGGTTCACAGAGACCACCAACTGTAGAGACTAGAGGACCCAGAGGAGGTCAGGCACCTCAGACTAACACCTATACTAGGGGACCGGGAGGACAACCATCCTCATCCGGGAGCCAGAAGGGGAAGGAGATAGTTCCGAGTAGGAACACCCTGTATACAGTGGGAACATCAGGCGCTGAGGCTAGTGCTCAGCGCGAGACCGGTAAGCCTAGAACTTAGATCTAGAGCATGATGCGATGAATGTATGTTTACTGTTGTTCAGTCATTAAGACTTGTATGTGTTTTGTGTGACATAAAATTTGGGAAGACCTAATTTAGGAAATCTCTCACCTAATAGGTTGTTTCGACATTTGTTATCCTTTACCTATGAGACCGAGATCACCTGAGCCTATGAGCGAAGGTCGAGAATATCCAGCGAAAGAATGCCAAGTACTTCGACCCGGCATGATCCTACTCAAACAATATCTGAATTTAGATGAACAAATAGCCATTGTAAACGAATGTAGAACTTTGGGAATAGGCCTTGGGGGATTTTATAATCCAGGATACAGTAGTGGATCAAAACTTAAATTGTATATGATATGTATGGGTAAGAATTGGGATCCACAAACTAGGATGTATGGTGAGGTTAGAAAAGTAGATGGGGCACGAGTTCCTAGGATAAACGATAGCTTTCAGACCTTGGTGGCAGAAGCGGTCAGGATTACACAACGATTGGAAACCAACCCCGTTCCACACATGAAGGCTGACATTTGTATTGCAAACTTTTATGAAAAAGGGGGAAAACTGGGATTACACCAGGACCGAGATGAGACCTCGGAGTCAATTACCAAAGGGGTGCCAGTTGTATCATTCTCCATAGGAGACGATGCTGAGTTTTTATATGGTGACCAGAAAAGGATGGACAAGGCAAAGAGGATTATCTTAAAGTCAGGTGACGTATTGATATTTGGTGGAGAATCGAGATTAGTTTACCATGGGATCAAGAGTATTAAATTGAACACAGCCCCGTCAACCTTAGTAAACACCACCCATTTAAAACCTGGACGGTTAAATTTGACATTTAGACAGTATTGATGTATTATGGGGCTTGTATATGAGAATCATTGGATTAATGAATGGCATTTTACTATTTGAGTCATGCACTATCTTACAAATTGTTAACCCCAGGCCTCGAGTCAAATGGAGGAGCGGTGCTGAATGTATTGGACCAGACCGAGGCCAAGAAAAAGGGGAACGTTATCATGGGAACATTTACAGTAAATGGCGTAAGTGCATCGATACTGTTCGATTCAGGAGCGTCCCACTCCTTTATATCTTCTTCATCAGCAAGGAAGTTGGAGACAACCCCTGAACCTCTCTCAGATTTCCTAGTCACATTACCGACAAAGGAAAGGGTGAGGTGCACGAAACTACACAAGGGAGTACAGATTAACATCATGGATGTAGAGTTTCATGCGGATTTAATTGAGTTGGATAATTTAGGATTTGATATCATCATGGGCATGGATTGGCTACAGAAATACAAGGGACGACTGCATTGCACTGAGCATAGACTACTTCTAAAGAGCCCGAGAGGCAAAACAGTTTCATATCGCAGTATTCCAAAAGAACCCACCTTCAAACTAGTATCTGTTATCACTTTGGTGAAGAAGTTGAGAAAGGGACAGCCAGTCTATTTGTGCTATGTCCAGGATTTGAGACAAGAAGAGAAAACACAGACAGACATACTAGCCGTTTCAGACTTTCCTGATCTATTTCCTGAGGAGCTACCAGGGATGCCACCTAAGAGAGAAGTGGAGTTCTCCATCAACTTATTACCAGGCACAGGACCTATTGCTAAGGCACCTTACAGAATGGCACCAGCAAAATGAAAGAGCTGAAGATTCAGTTAGAAGATCTGCTAGACAAAGGTTATATCAGACCGAGTGTATCACCATGGGGAGCACCGGTGTTGTTCGTGAAAAAGAAGGATGGTAGCATGCGACTATGCATTGACTACAGGGAGCTGAATGCGGTCACAATGAAAAATAAGTACCCGTTACCACGGATCGATGATTTGTTCGACCAGTTAAGAGGTGCTACAGTTTTCTCAAAGATTGATCTGAGATCAGGATACCATCAAATAAGGATAGCTGACGAAGACATTGAGAAGACAGCCTTTCGAACGCGCTACGGACACTATGAGTTCACAGTTATGCCATTTTGATTGTCAAACGCCCCAGCTATATTCATGGATCTTATGAACCGGTTGTTCAGGGAGCAGTTAGATTCATCAGTGGTTGTATTCATCGACGACATTCTGGTATATTCTAAGACTAAGGACGGCACGAGGTGCATCTGAGGCAAGTTTTACAAACCATGAGGGAGAATCAATTGTATGCTAAGCTTTCAAAGTGTGATTTCTGGTTAGACAGTGTATCCTTTCTAGGGCATGTAATATCAGCCAGCGGAATATCTGTAGACCCTGCGAAGATTGAGGCAGTTAAGACTTGGCCGAGACCAAAGACAGTGACAGATATCCCTAGTTTCTTGGGATTAGCTGGTTACTACAGACGATTTGTACAGGATTTCTCCAAATTAGCGAAACCAATGACTAGCCTGATGAAGAAAGATGCTCCATTTGTATGGACAGAAGATTGTGAGCAATCCTTTCAGAAACTGAAGGACCTACTGACGTCGGCACCGATACTTACCATCCCAGGGGGGACCGACGGATTCGAAGTTTATTGCGATGCCTCGGGCACAGGGATAGGTTGTGTACTTATGCAGAATGGGAAGGTTGTTGCTTATACATCACGACAGTTGAAGAAACATGAAGAGAACTACCCGACTCATGATCTAGAACTGGGAGCTGTTGTTTTTGCACTGAAGATCTGGCGACACTACCTATATGGAGTGACAGTGACAGTTTATTCAGATCATAAGAGCCTTCAACATTTATTCGCACTGAAGGAGCTGAACATGAGACAGAGGCGATGGGTCGAGTTTCCGAAGGACTACGACATCGATCTCAGATACAAGAAGGGTAAGGCAAATGTAGTTGCTGACCCCCTGAGCCGCAGAGCTCATTCCCTATTTGCCATGACAGGAGACAACGACCTCATTGAGGAGGTACGTTGTGCTCAGGCTAATGACCAGTACATGAAGACTATCAGACAACGGTTGACAGACGGTATCTTTGAGAGGCAGAAATATGACTTTGTACTTAGTAAAGATGGGTTAATCAGACTGAATGGCCATTTGTGCATTCCAGAGTCCAGCCCAGACTTGAAGGAAAAGATACTGCAGGAAGCTCACTGCTCATCATTATCAGTACACCCAGGGTCATCGACGATGTATAAGGATTTGAAATTACATTTCTGGTGGAGTGGTATGAAAAAGGATGTTGCAGAATTTGTGGCAAGATGTATGAAATGTCAGAAGGTGAAATTCGAGCACCGGAGATCGGGCGGTTTAGTATAGCCGATGCCCATTCCATATTGGAAGTTCGAGGATATATCCATGGACTTTGTAGTGGGTCTTCCACCGACTAGAGGAGGTGCTAACATGATATGGGTCATCGTCGACAGACTGACGAAGGTAGCTAAGTTCATTCCTATCAAGGACACTTGGAAAGTCCCAAAGCTGGCGGACCTCTTCCAGAGAGAGATCATCAGATACCACGGTGTACCAAGGTCTATAGTGTCAGATAGAGATTCAAGGTTTGTTTCCAGGTTTTGGCAGCAGGTTCAGGAGGCATTGGGTACGAAGCTGAAGCTAAGTACAGCCTTTTATCCTCAGACAGATGGCCAGAGTGAAAGAACGATTCAAACCTTGGAGGACATGCTCAGAGCTTGTGCCTTAGATTTCCAGGAAAGCTGGATAGATAGACTACATTTGATCGAGTTTTCCTACAACAACAGTTATCATGCATCCATCCAGATGCCACCATTTCAAGCACTGTACGACAGACCATGCAGGACACCACTATGTTGGGATGAGCCCAGTGAGAACATTATCTTAGGGCCAGAGTACTTAGACCAAATGAAAGAGGACATCGTGCAAATACGCAAAAACATGAAGATAGCCCAGGACAGACAGAAATCATATGCTGATGTCCGTAGGAGAGACCTCGAGTTCGCAGTAGGCGATCGAGTCTTCCTTAGAGTTTCACCTATGAAGGGAGTCTTTAGGTTTGGGCAGAAGGGCAAGTTGAGCCCGAAATATGTAGCACCGTACCTTATCACGGAGCGAGTGGGCCCATTAGCTTACAGACTAGACTTACCTGTTGAGCTTGGGAGAGTGCACAATGTATTTCACATTTCACAGCTTAAGCAGTATGTGCCTCATCCATCGCATGTTTTAGAGCCCGAGACACTCGAGCTAGATCCTACACTCAGATATGAGGAGACCCCAGTTCGCATCTTAGACTCCAAGACTAGGGAGACCAGGAACAAGACTATTAGAATGGTCAAAGTCCAGTGGTCAAATCATGACGTTGAGGAGGCGACATGGGAGTTAGAAGACTCCATGAGAGACAAGTATCCAGCACTTTTCACTTAGCTTTATGTATACTTGTGGGGGTACGTGGGCGTAACCCTTTTTAAGGGGGGTAGAGCACCACATGCGACTTGCATACCTGCAGTCTATCTCTGGTTTGTACTTGGTTGATCGTTTGGATGTTGCGCATGTGTGCAATTGTTTGTACGAATAATGGGTGCAATTTATATACATTTGGTATTGGTGTGTCCTATGTGACACTTGGTTGAATAATATTGATGTGTTCTATGTAACACTTGAGTGTCTATGGAATTACTTATTTACTTTCTAATATGTTCTTTTTACTGCAATCACACAAGAGAATTACTGCCAAGGGTTTACGCCTCTACACTCTGTAGGACTGAGGATTTGGTATTGCACTTGCGCAGTGAGGACCTTGTGGGATAGCTAGGAAGTATGGACACTTGTTGCTTTACAATTATCAAACTATTAATATTGTGATACGTTGGACACATGTATATGCGAATTGCGTACAGATGTCAATATAGTATTGGCATCTAGGAATAATGGTTATACTAGGATAGATATGAGGAACTTGATTCCATAGGATGTATAAGTTATGACTTCGGGACGAAGTCCTTTTAAGGGGGGGGGGGGGTAGACTGAAATACCCCTAACATTTATAATAATTAAATAATAAGAAATATATATAATTCAGGGGATTATTTAACCCAAAGAGAGTATATAAAAACTCAGGCGTTGAGAACGCACCTAAAACTCCTTAAGGTCAAAAACGTGCGTTAAAGCCCGACCTTAAGTAAATAGATTTTATAAGCTATGAACACCATATAAAGTCAACCAAGGATAATTATATGACCTTTTAAACACAAGTCCGCAGTTGGAACTGAGTAAAAATACGAAATACCCGGGAATTCTCTTAAAGGCCCTGTAAGGCCCGAAAGTCCCGAAATACCATATAAAATGAAATAAAGTATTACACCCCATTCTAAATGCATAAAAGTACCTTAATGAACATTTAAGACAAAATTATCAAGATAAATTCTCAGTTAAAGATAAAATACTCGGGGGAGTTTCTTAACGCTCCTTTTTGCCCGGGTAGCCCGAAAAATTGTGTTATGAGTTTATATAATCCCATATAACTCAATGTAACACCTTAACATATTATTGTTGACTATAAACAATGTCAATAAACACTTAAAACACATAGCGACTAATTAATTCTTATAAAAATTCTTAAAGCACAAAAACGCACCTTCGGGTGTCACGAAAATGCGTTTTACGCAATTACCTTGAAGTTTTTGAGGAGCCACGAGTTGATAGACTTAAAAGTGGGTAAAGTGACCATCTAAATCAATTGATGGCAGCACTAAATTCATAGTACAAATGGGGGAGATTTTTGGGACCAAAAAGTTACCGAAAATCAGCATTTTTACCTTAAAACGTTCATCCTTTATCATATTAAAAATGTACCAATTAAATTCTGGAACCTATTATACATATTAATATGGTCTTAGTACAATATAGTGTAACAAAAATCAAATTAAAAATCAACTCCATTTGGCCTCTATATGGGGCGTTTTTTTGGGTGATTTTAGGCTAGTTTTTGCTTCAAAAATTGCCTTATGATAATGTGACTCACCTAGCATGTATTAGATAATTATGTAACAAATAAATCAGTCAATATAGACCCTCATCATCGATTTCCCTGCAAGAAAATAATTAACATTAGCTTATATTAAGATGAAGAAATTAAATACACATCTAGTCATACATTTGACTAGTCAATTTAACAAGAAAGAATAAGTGGCCCCATTGCCTCATGGCTGTCGATTTACATCAAGAAAAGGAGGCTATGAATTGCTGCTAAATCAATAAAAGGAACAAGTACCTAACCATCAAGACTAATTTGTTGCAATCAAACAAAAATCAAAGTCTTGGTAGTTGAAAATTGACTACCGAATTCAACAAATAAATGAGGCTTGATTGCCTCATTGATAATTCAATAAAACACTAACCTAACACACATTATTCCTTGTCTCCAATCAAGCAAAATCAGTTGTCATTTAGCACATAAACAACCGTGAGACATAAGGAAAAGAAGAGAATGATTAACATGATAATTGACTTCAAAATTCAAAGGAGACCACCACCACCATACCTCTTGTCTTCTAGCTTTAAATTATCAAACAAGTCACCATTGTCCCCCTCATCAATCATCTGAAAATATGTCACAATTAAGAGACTTTTGGTAGCCAAATTATAAGTCAAATTAATCAAAAAAAATAAGACATAAAATAATGCATCAATTATACCAATTATTTCCAAACCAATTCCTTGTCTTTCTCACCTTAAAACATACGTGAGCTTGCCTTCCTTCTTTGCTCACATCAGCCAAAGGGGTAAGTTCTTCTTCCTCCTCTCTTTTCTTATTCCTTCCTAAGTTAATTCCTAAGATCTACTAAGCTCCATTAATGGTGTTTTAATTCCTAACATCATTTTAATGTAATTTCCTAGTTAAATCTACCAAGTCTTGAAGCAAGAAATCATCCTAGTAATTCTACAATTTTCGCCAAGCATATATGTTCCAAGGAGGTTCCTAAATTCAACAACAACACAAGGAACAACAAGAACAAGTTAAGGTATATTTTCATGTTGCAAATCCTAGAAAATTACCTTGGGCAATTTTCAAAATTTTGGAACTTCTAAATCCATATCCTCTTCAATATTTCATGAAGGGAACTTGGATCTACAATCATCCCAAGGTGTATCAAAAATACCTTGATAAATTCGTAAGGTAAACTCTTGAAAAATTACTACAATTATTATTTATAAACTCTTGTTAGAAGTCTAACAAATAGATCTCCTAAATGTATATAAGGAACCGAAAGTTCTTCAACAAAATAGCATTTGGAGAGCTTGGAAATCCAAGGAAAAATCAAGTACAAGAATTGTCTTGATTTAAGGGTAAGTTTATATTAACAATGAAATACCCCAAACTTAGATATGGTGTTTAAATGATAAACTAAGATATAAGGAGGCTAAATAATGCCTTAGAAACATTAAGAAACATTTCTAATCAAAGAAAATATAAGGAAACACCAAAAGAGCAGTTTAAGCAAAAACGTGCTCTAAGCTTGGAGAGACATGGGAGAGTACCCAAATATTGTTCTAAGACCTTAGTAATATCCTAATGGTCATTTTAAGTCAATTACCAAAGAAAACCAAGCTTGAAAACAAGTTAAAACACAAAATGTGCTTTGAGGAGTCTTAAAGCACGTTTTTGAAAAATTGTCTTGTAAATGAGTTTTGAATGGCTAAATGTCCATCATTACTCTTTAATTAATATGTGTACTATATAGTATCACATTTGGAGGCCTATCAATGGGAAATCAAAAATTTCACAACAATGTGCCTTGTTTTTGATGAATAGTGAATTAATTAAGCTAGTTTATAACATAAGTCTATATAAGTGAGACATTTGGTCAACAAAGACTAAACTACCCTCATTCATTAAAGGGGGCCGGTTTTTTAAGTGTGACTCACCACACTTATCTAGCTAAGTAAAGAGAAAGCAAAATAAGTAAGTTATAAAGCATAAAATACTATTCACCTTTTAAGATAAATATCACATTTTGTTTACCTCTCTCCTCACTTCTTCATTCTTCCTTGTCTCACACGATTTCTTGCTCTCTTTCTCTTCTCCATTAACGTGAAGCTCCTCTCCATGCTAGCTCCACCTTCTCTTGCACACATCTTGCTCATTTTAGCTCCAAATCCAAAACAAAATACATATTCTTCTTAGTTAGCTCAAGCTCCTCCTTTCTATCTTTTCAAAACTTCAAGAGCTTCATTTTGGTGCCAAGTCAAACCACCATTAGAGGAGGAAATTCAAGTTTGGAGACTCCATTGGCATCTCCATTCTCTTAAGGTAAAGAAAGTGTAAGAAAATCTAGGTTTCCACCATTTTCTTCACATAACCGAAAATATATACTCATGGGACTCCATGTTTATGCCTTGTTCTAGCTTGTTTCTACTCTTCAAAGGAGAGAGGAGGTCCTTCTTGCTTCACATCCAAGTTTGTCTTGAGAAACCAAGGTAAAACAATCACATTAATACCTTAAAACATATTTTTAAACCTAGGGTTTGTTCCTTAGGGTTAATGTGTTATCTAGTACTCATTGGAGTCATTGGATATTGGTTAGAACATTGGCAAGGAGACACACATTGGTGACCGAGATTGAACAAGGAAAATCTAAGGAAGAAAGCTTTTAAGCTTGTGAGAAAACAAGGTAAATTACTTACCTTAAGGTGTTTTGTTGTTTAAGGGAATGAGATTTAGGTATATGATGAGCTTAGTGTTGAGTTTACATTAGAAAAGGGTTATATAAAACCTAGAAACAATGACTATACTTGTGAACTTGTGACTAAGGAGCAAATGAGAAAAGAAATAGTTTAAGGATGTAAAGGTGAGGTACAAGAAGCATTCTATTTCAATGGGAGCCTTGTTGAGTGTATTCGCAGGTTGAAGGCATATATATGTGGAAATTCAGTGGTTAAGATTATTGTCATTTAAGGGCCTAAGTGCCAAGCATTTTAAGTTTAAGCACTATATGATGATGTGGTGTGGTTTTGGTGTAAATTGGGTGTTAAGTTGTTGTGGTGAGAATTTGGGTGATGTTGGTTGTTTGTTGGAGAAAAACCTTGTGTTAGGAAGTACTATGTACTAGAGAACCCATGGCAAAATTTAAAGGAGAGCTTAGGTGTTTAAGACATTCTAAGGGAATTTAATGACTAAGGAAGTATTAGAAATGTTCTATAGGTTGTCTTGATGAAAGAGGGTGAAGTTGAGGTGTTCTAATGACTTATAATGACTTAGGTATCACCATGGAGGATTTAGGAAATCAAGAGAATGTATTTGAGTATTTAGGACTTAGATAATGTGTTGATGATGGAAGTTTAAACTTGTGAAGGAACTTTTAGTAAATGCTTGAAAGAGTTTTAGATAGTGAGAGATGCTTGGGAGATGATGTTATAGTGGTGAAGAAAACATTTGGCATAGTGGTTACATTAGGTATGAACCACCACCTAGAAACCTAGAGGAAGGCATTACAAGTGTTAGCATTGTTACAAGGAAAATGTATAATGATTAAGGTGGATCTTGGTGAATGATTTAATGTGTTTAAGGAGATAGAAAATGAGTTTCGTGGATGTTGTATGAGGGTATAAGTGTACCAAATGATGTTAGGAGACATTATGAGGGTTTAGGAGAAGTTTGGTGAAAATTGGTTAAGTGTTTGAAGGCTTAGAAAATGAGTGTTTTGCCTTGTCCGAACATCCGTCCGGACATGGACGTTCGGACAGGCCCTGTTGCGTGAAAATTTTCAGAGTCTCGACTTGTGTCCGACCTTTGGAAGTCCGGACACAAGTTCGGACGTGTCTGCTTCTACTTTGAGTTTCCCTCGACCCATGTCCGAACTTCCGAAGTCCGGACACATGTTCGGACATGCGTCTGTTTTCAGTTTTGAGTCTCGACTTGTGTCCGAACTTGGGAAGTCCGGACACAAGTTCGGACAGGCCACTGTATGGACCAAAAACCTTGTTTAAGGTTAGGAAATGATGGGGATAATTAAGTATGGATGTTATGAGATTGTTAAGGACTTGTTTGGTGGGTGTGATGGTCATTAAGTAGAGGAGAGTAAGTGTAATAAATAATGAGGAGATGATGTACTTAAGAGTCAAGTTAAAAACCATAAGGCTTAGTGAAAAGCAATGGGTAAAAGTTGATGTCTAGGAAAGTTAAGTAATTTTATTGAGTTGGATTGATAATAACCTAAAACTGAATCAATGTTCTAGGCTTTGTGAATTGGGACTTGGAAGGAGATAAACCAAACGATCGTCGACGGTGAACGGTACAGTCCTTTTGTGACCTGCTTGCTAACGAGGTGTCCCTCGGCTTGTGTGCTATCTGTTTAATTGCTATGACTAAAACAAGATAAAGCATACAACCGGATTATATTATTCTCGTTGTGATTGTGTTATATTTACACTAACCCGCGAGACTTGAGATTGTTACTAACCAAGTTTAGTACTTACTGAGTTAAGAATAAGAGTTAAGTTTGATGGTTGTTGGTTAATGCCCGTTAAGGCTTAGCTAGCTCTTGGTGTTTAAGATGTCTACTAACTGGAACTTGAGTGAGGAAACCCGGGACCGATCTCCGGTCATGCATGCTAAGGAAAAAGGGGGACGGTATCTGAATCAGATCCGCCCTCCGCTTAAGGACTTGTCTTCGACTTGTAGCCTAGGGCCGGTTGCCGGCTCAGCTACGCTGGGCTCCCGTCCAGAGTAGGTGGCATTAAGATGGTGCGGTGGGATCACCTAAATCCCAGGTTCGAATTAAGCTACAACCAATCCCTTCCAGGAAAGGTTTGTATACTGAGATTAAGATTAAGATTGAGATTAAGATTAAGGTAAGGTAAGGAACTGAGATTAAGGAAATGAGGATTAAGGAGGGGGTTACTAACCCACTTGATAAGGGAACGCTTGAGTCGTTCATTGTTTGTGAACTATATATGTTCATCTGTGGTTATTGTTATTGCACTTCATATTATGTTTGTGTATGTAATCAATTTCCATGCTATCGACAATTAGTCGTCGTAGCCCCGTTAGCTTGGGGGCCATGAGAGGGTGTACCAGCATTCGTGCTGACCCCCTCGGGGGCTATTTTTACACTTGCAGGTAAGAGACCCATGAGGACGCACTACGAGAGTAGGAGCGGTTAGACTTAGGGTGGGACATTTATTTTGAGTTCGGGTTGCGCCTGTGCACCCGACTGTTTATATTAAACTGATGTAAGTTTGGGATTATGTTTAAGGTACTAGCGCTCGGTTGGTTGTGGTATTTTGAATGTGATGTTTAAGCTGGATAAGTGTTTTTGGATAAGTATTGTAAGTACTTAAGCCGGTATATTCTAACGATCAGACCGTGGCAAGGTCCAGGTGTTGTATATTTCCGCTGCGACGTTTTCGATTAAGTGTTCAGATTGCGATAACCACGATAGGCTTTGGATGGGGTGTTACAGAAAGTGGTATCAGAGCGTAGTTACGCTCTGATCAAGAAATACCGGACATGAGTAACCGCCGAGTTAGGATATAAGTAAGGAATAAGTGTTGGGTTAAGGGTGTGAGAAGTTAGAGTGAGTAGAGTCAGATGACCACTAATAAGTGTGGATTGTCTTTACCGTCTACGGACGTTATAAATTTACTAACCAAAACAGTGGTGAATGTGAATCTAATGTAAGTTATGCTTGTTCAGATGGCAGGACGCCCTAGAGGAGGCCGAGGTCGCGGCCGGGGTGAGGATACTTCAGGGATACCTGGAGGGCAGACGATCGCAGAGATCGTAGCTGCCGCTTTGGGGCATATGGGCTATCAGCCTGGTGTGGGTGCACCACCTCCACCGCCACAACCTAGGGAACCAAACTGGGTGAAGAGTCTAGCAGATCTTCGACCCGCGCATTTTAAGGGGGAGACCGATCCCGCCAAGCTTGAGGCGTACATCTCCGAGCTGGAGACCGCCTTCGAGACCCTTGATGTCCCTGCTGGGATCAAGGTGCGCTAGCTGCTTTCTACCTGAAGGGGGCGGCAGGCGATTGGTGGAAGCTGGTGAGGGCCGAGCATGTGGCCAATCCAGAGTTCGGCTGGGAGCAGTACACCGCCTTGCTACGAGCAAAGTACTACCCCGCCCATGTCCAGACGAAGAAGCGCTTGCAGTTGGATGCGCTTAAGCAGTCGGACAAGATGACGGTGGACGAGTATTACTCAGAGTTCACCGCCTTGCTCCGTCTTCTGCCAGGTCTTAGGTATTCTGACCAGATCTTGGTCGACCGCTTCTATGGCGGGCTTAGCCATCGACTCCGCTACGGCATGGGGCCGACGAGTTACACTACCTTGCAGGTAATAAGAATGATTGAATTTGAGTAAGTGGTGAATAAGATTTAGATTATGAGAAATAAGTGTGATTAATATTATGGAAAAGCAGGAGTGCTATCATGCCGCTGCTAAGGTTGAGATTACCGTCCAGCTGAGGGACGAGGAGAATGCGAAAAGGAAGAGTGCTGGGAAGAGCTCAGAAAGTCAAGGGCAAGGAGGGTACAAGAAACAAAAGTACCAGCCTCAGGCCCAGAAAAATCAGAACCCAAAGGGGAGGGAGGAAAAGGAGAAGGCTTCGGAAGAGCCATTGAAGCTGACCTATGCTATTGCAGCTACACCACTGCGCTCTAAGGCGCCAAAGGGACCTGAGACTGAGAGGGGAGCCGGTGGTGGCTACCAGCGATGCTTCATTTGTAGGTGGTGTCACAAGGACCACCCCGGGCTCGACTGTAAGGGAAACAAGGTGGAGTGCAACTTCTGCGGAGTGTATGGACACCGGGCATACGAGTGTTACCGGAATCCTGCTAGCAGAGCCTATAGGCCCGATACCAGGGGCAAGGGCAAGACCGATCAGGGAGCTGGATCTGACGGTCAGAGGAAGGTGCAGCAGCCGGCGGACAAGAACCCACGGGTGACCCAGAAGTCGGGGCCCACTCTACACATGGTGGACCGGGACGATGAGCCTGAGCCCTCATCGAGGCCAGGTACCACTATAACCATTTAGTAGTAAAACTACCTGCTTACCGCATTATCATGCATGTTTGGTGAATAAATGAGTTAAGTAAAAATAAGATGAGATTAGAACTTAAGTAAGACATAACCTACTACCACTTTAGGAAGATTCAACATCTGCTACCCTATACCATCTACATCTAGCCCGGAGCACACCGACATCGAAACCATACACTTCCAACCGAACAATGTCAGGTTATCCGCCCAGGTATGATTTTATTAAGGGGATACCTGACACCCGAAGCGCAAATAGCCATCATCAGGAGGTGCAATCAACTAGGAATGGGACCGGGAGGTTTTTACACACCGGAGTACCCAGGGGGAGCAAGAATGAAGTTAAAGATGATGAGCTTGGGCAAGGATTGGAATCCGTATGCCAAGAATTACCAAACCATGAGGGAGCGAGATGGAGTCTCACCACCAGGAATACCCGAAGAGTTCCATCCAGTTATTACACAAGTCGTGGAAATCGCTCAGCAGTTGGAGGCTGAACCGATTCCAGACATACAAGCAGACATTTGCATTGTAAACTTCTACGAAAAAGATGGGAAACTGGGACTACACCAGGATAAGGACGAGACAACGGAGTCTCTCGAAAGAGGGATACCCGTAGTGTCTTGGTCCATTGGAGATGATGCGGAGTTTTTATACGGCGAGCAGAAGCGTGCGGACCGTGCAGATAAGATAGTACTTAAGTCAGGTGATGTATTAATTTTGGGAGGAGAGTCAAGGATGTTACCATGGGATTAAGAGAATCAAGCTGAATACAGCACCGTCAGCAGTAATCAATGCGACGCATATGAGACCAGGAAGATTAAACCTAACATTTAGACAATATTAGCCATGTAATGTTAGAATGAATGAGAAATGAGATGTAAGATTGAAGCACATGTTGTAAACAGGATGGTCATGAATAAAATAACAGTGTTGTTCATATAAATTGTTACGACTCTTGTTATACCATCAATACTCATGAAGCTTATTAACACAATTAGGTTATGGACTCGGTACGGAAGGTGCACTAAGCATACTTACAGAGGCACAGGCCGACGCCAGCGGTACTATCCTCACCGGCACCTTTCCGATCAATGGGATTGAGGCATCAGTTCTCTTCGACTCAGGGGCCTCGCATACCTTTGTCTCTGCATCATTTGCGAGCAGGTTGGGGCTAGACACTGATGAGCTACCCGACTTCACGGTTACGCTCCCGTCTAAGGAGAAGGTTCGTTGCACTCGTTACTACCGAGGAGCCACCATCAGAATTAAGGGGGAAGACTTCCCAGTCAGTTTCATTGAGTTCAGTAAGCTAGGATTTGATGTTATCTTCGGGATGAACTGGTTGGAGCGGCACAAGGGACGTATCCTCTGCGCCGAGCATAGATTGCTGCTCAGGAGTCCGTCTGGGGTAACAATATCATACCGCCAGAGGCCCAGAGAGCCTTCGACTAAGATCATCACCGCCATGGCAATGCATAGAGAATTAAGGAGAAAGGAAGAAGTATACCTCTGCTATGTACAGGACATAGAGAGAGACCCTGAGTTCGACCCCGACTTACCGGTAGTGTCGGAGTTCCCCGACCTATTTCCACGGGAACTACCCGGCATGCCACCCACTCGGGAGGTAGAGTTCACCATTGAGCTGCTACCTGGTACCGGACCGATAGCCAAAGCACCATACCGTATGGCTGGCAGAAATGACTGAGTTAAAAGAACAATTGAAAGATTTGTTGGATAAAGGATCGTTAGACCAAGTGTGGTCACCATGGGGAGCGCCAATCCTCTTCGTGAAGAAGAAAGATGGTAGTCTCCGCCTCTGCATCGACTACAGAGAGCTGAATGCAGTGACAGTGAAGAATAAGTACCCGCTACCCCGCATTGACGATCTGTTCGATCAGTTGAAGGGAGCATCTGTGTTTTCCAAGATTGATCTCAGATCGGGGTATCATCAGATAGCCATAAGGCGGGAGACATTGAGAAGACTGCATTCCGGACACGATACGGCCACTATGAGTTAACAGTGATGCCGTTCGGTTGGTCGAACGCACGGCGGAAGTTTATGGATCTGATGAAACCGCTTGTTCCGGGAGCAGCTGGACAAGTCGGTTGTGGTTTTTTATTGATGACATTCTGATATTCAAAGTTAAGGCTGAGCATGAGGAGCATCTGAGAAGGGTGTTGGGAAATATTTGAGGGAGAACCAGCTATATGCTAAGTTCTCCAAGTGTGTGAGTTTGGCTTGAACAGGTCTCTTTCCTAGGTGTCATCTCAGATTCTGGGATCGCAGTGGATCCAGCAAAGATTGATGCCGTACGCACCTGGCCAAGGCCGAAGACTGTTACCGACATTCGGAGCTTTCTCGGTCTAGCAGGTTATACAGGAGGTTTGTTAGAGATTTCAGCAACGGTCGCGAAGCCGATGACCAGTCTGATGAAGAAAGACGCACCATTTCTGTGGACAGTTGACTGTGAGAGATCATTTCAGCGTTTAAGGACCACTGACCACTGCACCGGTACTGACCATTCCAGACGGTACAGAGGGCTTTGAGGTTTATTGTGATGCATCCGGCAGAGGGCTGGGTTGCGTGCTCATGCAACATGGCAATGGTGGTGGCATATGCCTCACGCCAGTTGAGAAACATGAGGAGAACTACCCCACACACGATTTAGAGCTGGGAGCTGTAGTCTTCGCTTTGAAGATATGCGCCACTACTTATATGGGGTTAGTGTCACGATCTACACCGATCACAAGAGTTTGAAATACATATTCACTCAGAAGGAGTTAATCTTCGACAGAGGAGATGGTTAGAATTCTGAAAGACTATGACATTGACCTCCAATACAAAGAGGGGAAGGCCCAATGTTGTAGCAGATGCCCTGAGCCGTCGAGCACACTCACTCCATTCGCTAGTTTCTTTCTCCAGCTTGGTTGATGAGGTGCGAGAGGCCCAGAGGACAGATGAGTATATGAGAGAGGTCAGACAGAAGCTGACAGATGGTACCTTTGAGAGTCAGAAATACGACTTCAGACTTCATGAAGATGATCTGATCAGACTTAAGGGCCCGATTATGCATACCACGAAAGTAACACGGATCTGAAAGACCGTTATACTTAGAGAATCACACTGTTCTTCAGTTTCCATCCATCCGGGAGCCTCTAAAATGTATAAAGACATGAGAGATACTTTGGTGGTCGGGGTCGGGGATGAAGACAGTGTTACCGAGTTCGTCTTGAGGTGTCTCACATGCCAGAAGGTGAAATTCGAGCACCGACGACCGGCGGAATGGTACAGTCGATGCCAGTTTCCGGAGTGGAAGAATGATATCTCCATGGACTTCGTAGTTGGGCTTCCACCTGCTAGGGGAGGTCTCAACATGATATGGGTGGGTGGTGGATCGCCTTACCAAAGTAGCCCGATTCATACAAGATGAAGGATACTTGGAAGGTGACCAAATTAGTGAGTTATTTGAGAAAGAAATCATGAGACATCACGGCATACCAAAGACCATAGTGTCAGATAGAGATACCAGATTCCTTTCGAGGTACTGGAGAGCTACCAGAGAAGCGTTGGGTACAGAACTCAACTGAGTACCGCGTTCCATCCTCAGACAGATGGTCAGACTGAGCGTACTATTCAACACTCGAGGACATGCTGAGGGCATGTGCCTTAGACTTCCAGGGCAGTTGGATTGACAGATTGCATCTGATCGAGTTTTCATACAACAACAGCTATCACGCTTCGATCAAGATGGCACCTTTTCAAGCGTTGTACGGTAGACCGTGTCGTACACCGCTCTGCTGGGATGAGTCGAGTGAGACGGTCATTATAGGACCAGAGTACTTGGAACAAGTTAAGGCTGAAGTTCAGCAAATCAGGGAGAACATGAAAGCTGCCTCAAGATAGGCAGAAGTCGTATGCTGATGTTCGACGACGGGACTGGAGTTCGCAGTGGGCGACCAGGTATTTCTGCGAGTATCACCGATGAAGGGTGTATTCAGGTTTGGGCAGAAGGGCAAATTAAGCCGAAGTTTGTTGGTCCTTATGAGATTGTGGAGGGGTGGGCCCGGTTGCTTACAGGTGGAATTACCTGCTGACCTGGGTAAAGTACATGATGTTTTCCATGTTTCGCAGCTAAAGAAATACATGACACCACCCTCACATGTGTTAGAACCTGAGAGGTTGACTTTAGAACCAAATATGAGATCCGTGGAGACTCCTCAGAGAATCTTGGACAGAAAGACTAGGGACACTCGCCACAAGTCGTGCGACTGGTGAAGGTTCTCTGGTCTAACCAGGATGTCGAAGAGGCCACGTGGGAATTAGAGGATAAGATGAAGGCGAAGTACCCTTCTTTATTTACTGACTAGATCGTCTGTATAGGGTACGGGGCGTACCCCTTTTATTAGGGGGGTAGAGCTTCCTCGCTTTTGAGTTAGGAAACGATTAACGATCATGTTTGTCGTTTGTTTGGTTGGTTAAGATGTGAATTTGTGTAAGTTGCTACACTTCGGTGTAAGTTTGAGTTATGTATACTTATGTATTGTATTTAAGATTGACCTTTGAGTCTTGAGATGTATGAATGTGAATATAAGATGTGGTATTAAGATTAAGAGAAATGTGTACCGTGAATGGTTAAGCACATGTGTGAACTTTGAGGACAAAGTTCTTTTAAGGGGGGTAGATTGAAATACCCCAAACTTAGATATGGTGTTTAAATGATAAACTAAGATATAAGGAGGCTAAATAATGCCTTAGAAACATTAAGAAACATTTCTAATCAAAGAAAATATAAGGAAACACCAAAAGAGCAGTTTAAGCAAAAACGTGCTCTAAGCTTGGAGAGACATGGGAGAGTACCCAAATATTGTTCTAAGACCTTAGTAATATCCTAATGGTCATTTTAAGTCAATTACCAAAGAAAACCCAGCTTGAAAACAAGTTAAAACACAAAATGTGCTTTAAGGAGTCTTAAAGCACGTTTTTGAAAAATTGTCTTGTAAATGAGTTTTGAATGGCTAAATGTCCATCTTTACTCTTTAATTAATATGTGTACTATATAGTATCACATTTGGAGGCCTATATCAATGGGAAATCAAAAATTTCACAACAATGTGCCTTGTTTTTGATGAATAGTGAATTAATTAAGCTAGTTTATAACATAAGTCTATATAAGTGAGACATTTGATCAACAAAGACTAAACTACCCTCATTCATTAAAGGGGGCGGTTTTTAAGTGTGACTCACCACACTTATCTAGCTAAGTAAAGAGAAAGCAAAATAAGTAAGTTATAAAGCATAAAATACTATTCACCTTTAAGATAAATATCACATTTTGCTTACCTCTCTCCTCACTTCTTCATTCTTCCTTGTCTCACACGATTTCTTGCTCTCTTTCTCTTCTCCATTAACGTGAAGTCCTCTCCATGCTAGCTCCACCTTCTCTTGCACACATCTTGCTCATTTTAGCTCCAAATCCAAAACAAAATACATATTCTCTTAGTTAGCTCAAGCTCCTCCTTTCTATCTTTTCAAAACTTCAAGAGCTTCATTTTGGTGCCAAGTCAAACCACCATTAGAGGAGGAAATTCAAGTTTGGAGACTCCATTGGCATCTCCATTCTCTTAAGGTAAAGAAAGTGTAAGAAAATCTAGGTTTCCACCATTTTCTTCACATAACCGAAAATATATACTCATGGGACTCCATGTTTATGCCTTGTTCTAGCTTGTTTCTACTCTTCAAAGGAGAGAGGAGGTCCTTCTTGCTTCACATCCAAGTTTGTCTTGAGAAACCAAGGTAAAACAATCACATTAATACCTTAAAACTATTTTTAAACCTAGGGTTTGTTCCTTAGGGTTAATGTGTTATCTAGTACTCATTGGAGTCATTGGATATTGGTTAGAACATTGGCAAGGAGACACACATTGGTGACCGAGATTGAACAAGGAAAATCTAAGGAAGAAAGCTTTTAAGCTTGTGAGAAAACAAGGTAAATTACTTACCTTAAGGTGTTTTGTTGTTTAAGGGAATGAGATTTAGGTATATGATGAGCTTAGTGTTGAGTTTACATTAAAAAGGGTTATATAAAACCTAGGAGAAACAATGACTATACTTGTGAACTTGTGACTAAGGAGCAAATGAGAAAAGAAATAGTTTAAGGATGTAAAGGTGAGGTACAAGAAGCATTCTATTTCAATGGGAGCCTTGTTGAGTGTATTCGCAGGTTGAAGGCATATATATATGTGGAAATTCAGTGGTTAAGATTATTGTCATTTAAGGGCCTAAGTGCCAAGCATTTTAAGTTTAAGCACTATATGATGATGTGGTGTGGTTTTGGTGTAAATTGGGTGTTAAGTTGTTGTGGTGAGAATTTGGGTGATGTTGGTTGTTTGTTGGAGAAAAACCTTGTGTTAGGAAGTACTATGTACTAGAGAACCCATGGCAAAATTTAAAGGAGAGCTTAGGTGTTTAAGGTGTTCTAAGAGGAATTTAATGACTGAAGCATTAGAAATGTTCTATAGGTTTCTTGATTGAAAGAGTGTGAGTTAGGTGTAATACTTATAAGATTAGGTATCACCATGGAGGATTTATGATCAAAGTATTTGAGTATTTAGAACTTAGGTAAAAGTTGGTAAACACTAGAAAGGAAGTTTAGGTTGTGAAGGAACATTAAGTAAATGCTTAAGAGAGTTTTAGATAGTGAAAGATGCTTGGGAGATGATGTTATAGTGGTGAGGAAAACATTTGGCATAGTGGTTACATTAGTATGAACCACCACCTAGAAACCTAGAGGAGGCATTACAAGTGTTGCATTGTTACAAGGAAAATGTATAATGATTAAGGTGGATCTTGGTGAATGATTTAATGTGTTTAAGGAGATAGAAAATGAGTTTCGTGGATGTTGTATGAGGGTATAAGTGTACCAAATGATGTTAGGAGACATTATGAGGGTTTAGGAGAAGTTTGGTGAAAATTGGTTAGGTGTTTGAAGGCTTAGAAAATAAGTGTTTTGCCTTGTCCGAACATCCGTCCGGACATGGACGTTCGGACAGGCCCTGTTGCGTGAAAATTTTCAGAGTCTCGACTTGTGTCCAACCTTTGGAAGTCCGGACACAAGTTCGGACGTCTGCTTCTACTTTGAGTTTCCTCGACCCATGTCCGAACTTCCGAAGTCGGACACATGTTCGGACATGCGTCTGTTTTCAGTTTTGAGTCTCGATTTGTCCGAACTTGGGAAGTCCGGACACAAGTTCACAGGCCACTGTATGGACCAAAAACTTGTTTAAGGTTAGGAATGATGGGGATATTAAGTATGGAGTGTTATGAGATTGTTAAGGACTTGTTTGGTGGGTGTGATGGTCATTAAGTGGGAGAGTAAGTGTAATAAATAATGAGGAGGTGATTACTTAAGAGTCAAGTTAAAAACCATAAGGCTTAGTGAAAAGCAATGGGTAAAGTTGATGTCTAGGAAAGTTAGTAATTTTATTGAGTTGGATTGATAACCTAAAACTGAATCAATGTTCTAGGCTTTGTGAATTGGGACTTGGAAGAGATAAACCAAACGATCGTCGACGGTGAACGGTACAGTCCTTCTTGTGACCTGCTTGCTAACGAGTGTCCCTCGGCTTGTGTGCTATCTGTTTAATTGCTATGACTAAAACAAGATAAAGCATACAACCGTATATTATTCTCGTTGTGATTGTGTTATATTTACACTAACCCGCGAGACTTGAGATTGTTACTACCAAGTTTAGTACTTACTGAGTTAAGATAAGAGTTAAGTTTGATGGTTGTTGGTTTGCCCGTTAAGGCTTAGCTAGCTCTTGGTGTTTTAAGATGTCTACTAACTGGAACTTGAGTGAGGAAACCCGGGACCGATCTCCGGTCATGCATGCTAAGGAAAAAGGGGGACGGTATCTGAATCAGATCCGCCCTCCGCTTAAGGACTTGTCTTCGGACTTGTAGCCTAGGGCCGGTTGCCGGCTCAGCTACGCTGGGCTCCCGTCCAGAGTAGGTGGCATTAAGATGGTGCGGTGGGATCACCTAAATCCAGGTTCGAATTACTACAAACCAATCCCTTCCAGGAAAGGTTTGTATACTGAATTAAGATTAGATGTAAGGTAAGGTAAGGAACTGATTAAGGAAATGAGGATTAAGGAGGGGGTTACTAACCCACTTGACAAGGGAACGCTTGAGTCGTTCATTGTTTGTGAACTATATATGTTCATCTGTGGTTATTGTTATTGCACTTCATATTGTTTGTGTATGTAATCAATTTCCATGCTATCGACAATTAGTCGTCGTAGCCCCGTTAGCTTGGGGGCCATGAGAGGGTGTACCAGCATTCGTGCTGACCCCCTCGGGGGCTATTTTCACTTGCAGGTAAGAGACCCATGAGGACGCACTACGAGAGTAGGAGCGGTTAGACTTAGGGTGGGACATTTATTTTGAGTTCGGGTTGCGCCTGTGCACCCGACTGTTTATTAAACTGATGTAAGTTGGGATTATGTTTAAGGTACTAGCACTCGGTTGTTGTGGTATTATGAATGTTGAAGTTTAAGCTGGATAGTATTTTTGGATGAGTATTGTAAGCATTTAAGCCGGTATATTCTAACGATCAGACCGTGGCAAGGTCCAGGTGATATTTATTTCCGCTGCGACGTTTCGATTAGTGTTCAGATTGCGATAACCACGATAGGCTTGGATGGGGTGTTACAGAAAGTGGTATCAGAGCGTAGTTATGCTCTGATCAAGAAATACCGGACATGAGTAACCACCGAGGTAGGATATAAGTAAGGAATAAGTGTTGGGTTAAGGGTGTGAGAAGTTAGAGTGAGTAGAGTCAGATGACCACTAATAGTGTGGATTGTCTTTACCGTCTACGGACGTTATAAATTTACTAACCAAAACAGTGGTGAATGTGAATCTATGTAAGTTATGCTTGTTCAGATGGCAGGACGCCCTAGAGGAGGCCGAGGTCGCGGCCGGGGTGAGGATACTTCAGGGATACCTGGAGGGCAGACGATCGCAGAGATCGTAGCTGCCGCTTTGGGGCATATGGGCTATCAGCCTGGTGTGGGTGCACCACCTCCACCGCCACAACCTAGGGAACCAACTGGGTGAAGAGTCTAGCAGATCTTCGACCCCGCGCATTTTAAGGGGGAGACCGATCCCGCCAAGCTTGAGGCTAATCTCGAGCTGGAGACCGCCTTCGAGACCCTTGATGTCCCTGTTGGGATCAAGGTGCGCCTAGCTGCTTTCTATCTGAAGGGGGCGGCAGGCGATTGGTGGTAGCTGGTGAGGGCCGAGCATGTGGCCAATCCAGAGTTCGGCTGGGAGCAGTACACCGCCTTGCTGCGAGCAAAGTCTACCCGCCCATGTCCAGACGAAGAAGCGCTTGCAGTTGGATGCGCTTAAGCAGTCGGACAAGATGACGGTGAAACGAGTATTACTCAGAGTTCACCGCCTTGCTCCGTCTTCTGCCAGGTCTTGGGTATTCTGACCAGATCTTGGTCGACCGCTTCTATGGCGGGCTTAGCCATCGACTCCGCTACGGCATGGGGCCGACGAGTTACACTACCTTGCAGGAGTGCTATCATGCCGCTGCTAAGGTTGAGATTACCGTCCAGCTGAGGGACGAGGAGAATGCAAAAAGGAAGAGTGCTGGGAAGAGCTCAGAAAGTCAAGGGCAAGGAGGGTACAAGAAACAAAAGTACCAGCCTCAGGCCCAGAAAAATCAGAACCCAAAGGGGAGGGAGGAAAAGGAGAAGGCTTCGGAAGAGCCGTTGAAGCTGACCTATGCTATTGCAGCTACACCACTGCGCTCTAAGGCGCCAAAGGGTAAGGAAATTGATATTGAATGAGTTAAGAAATGAATTAGTAACCGTATGAGATATGAGGATTGACTATATGAATCATCAGGACCTGAGACTGAGAGGGGAGCCGGTGGTGGCTACCAGCGACGCTTCATTTGTAGGTGGTGTCACAAGGACCACCCCGGGCTCGACTGTAAGGGAAACAAGGTGGAGTGCAACTTCTGCGAAGTGTATGGACACCGGGCATACGAGTGTTACCGGAATCCTGCTAGCAGAGCCTATAGGCCCGATACCAGGGGCAAGGGCAAGACCGATCAGGGAGCTGGATCTGACGGTCAGAGGAAGGTGCAGCAGCCGGCGGACAAGAACCCACGGGTGACCCAGAAGTCGGGGCCCACTCTACACATGGTGGACCGGGACGATGAGCCTGAGCCCTCATCGAGGCCAGGTACCACTATAACCATTTAGTAGTAAAGCTACCTGCTTACCGCATTATCATGCATTTGGTGAATAAATGAGTTAAGTAAAAATAAGATGAGATTAGAACTTAAGTAAGACATAACCTACTACCACTTTAGGAAGATTCAACATCTGCTACCCTATACCATCTACATCTAGCCCTGAGCACACCGACATCGAAACCATACACTTCCCAACCGAACAATGTCAGGTTATCCGCCCAGGTATGATTTTATTAAGGGGATACCTGACACCCGAAGCGCAAATAGCCATCATCAGGAGGTGCAATCAACTAGGAATGGGACCGGGAGGTTTTTACACACCGGAGTACCCAGGGGGAGCAAGAATGAAGTTAAAGATGATGAGCTTGGGCAAGGATTGGAATCCGTATGCCAAGAATTACCAAACCATGAGGGAGCGAGATGGAGTCTCACCACCAGGAATACCCGAAGAGTTCCATCCAGTTATTACACAAGTCGTGGAAATCGCTCAGCAGTTGGAGGCTGAACCGATTCCAGACATACAAGCAGACATTTGCATTGTAAACTTCTACGAAAAAGATGGGAAACTGGGACTACACCAGGATAAGGACGAGACAACGGAGTCTCTCGAAAGAGGGATACCCGTAGTGTCTTGGTCCATTGGAGATGATGCGGAGTTTTTATACGGCGAGCAGAAGCGTGCGGACCGTGCAGATAAGATAGTACTTAAGTCAGGTGATGTATTAATTTTGGGAGGAGAGTCAAGGATGTTGTACCATGGGATTAAGAGAATCAAGCTGAATACAGCACCGTCAGCAGTAATCAATGCGACGCATATGAGACCAGGAAGATTAAACCTAACATTTAGACAATATTAGCCATGTAATGTTAGAATGAAATGAGAAATGAGATGTAAGATTGAAGCACATGTTGTAAACAGGATGGTCATGAATAAAATAACAGTGTTGTTCATATAAATTGTTACGACTCTTGTTATACCATCAATAGTCATGAAGCTTGTGAACACAATTAGGTTATGGACTCGGTACGGAAGGTGCACTAAGCATACTTACAGAGGCACAGGCCGACGCCAGCGGTACTATCCTCACCGGCACCTTTCCGATCAATGGGATTGAGGCATCAGTTCTCTTCGACTCAGGGGCCTCGCATACCTTTGTCTCTGCATCATTTGCGAGCAGGTTGGGGCTGGACACTGAGGAGCTACCCGACTTCACGGTTACGCTCCCGTCTAAGGAGAAGGTTCGTTGCACTCATTACTACCGAGGAGCCACCATCAGAATTAAGGGGGAAGACTTCCCAGTCAGTTTCATTGAGTTCAGTAAGCTAGGATTTGATGTTATCTTCGGGATGAACTGGTTGGAGCGGCACAAGGGACGTATCCTCTGCGCCGAGCATAGATTGCTGCTCAGGAGTCCGTCTGGGGTAACAATATCATACCGCCAGAGGCCCAGAGAGCATTCGACTAAGATCATCACCGCCATGGCAATGCATAGAGAATTAAGGAGAAAGGAAGAGGTATGCCTCTGCTATGTACAGGACATAGAGAGAGATCCTGAGTTCGACCCCGACTTACCGGTAGTGTCGGAGTTCCCCGACCTATTTCCACGGGAACTACCCGGCATGCCACCCACTCGGGAGGTAGAGTTCACCATTGAGCTGCTACCTGGTACCGGACCGATAGCCAAAGCACCATACCGTATGGCTCCGGCAGAAATGACTGAGTTAAAAGAACAATTGAAAGATTTGTTGGATAAAGGATTCGTTAGACCAAGTGTGTCACCATGGGGAGCGCCAGTCCTCTTCGTGAAGAAGAAAGATGGTAGTCTCCGCCTCTGCATCGACTACAGAGAGCTGAATGCAGTGACAGTGAAGAATAAGTACCCGCTACCCCGCATTGACGATCTGTTCGATCAGTTGAAGGGAGCATCTGTGTTTTCCAAGATTGATCTCAGATCGGGGTATCATCAGATAGCCATTAAGGGGGAGACATTGAGAAGACGGCATTCCGGACACGATACGGCCACTATGAGTTTACAGTGATGCCGTTCGGTTTGTCGAACGCACCGGCGAAGTTTATGGATCTGATGAACCGCTTGTTCCGGGAGCAGCTGGACAAGTCGGTTGTGGTTTTTATTGATGACATTCTGATATATTCAAAGTCTAAGGCTGAGCATGAGGAGCATCTGAGAAGGGTGTTGGGAATATTGAGGGAGAACCAGCTATATGCTAAGTTCTCCAAGTGTGAGTTTTGGCTTGACCAGGTCTCTTTCCTAGGTCATGTCATCTCAGATGCTGGGATCGCAGTGGATCCAGCAAAGATTGATGCCGTACGCACCTGGCCAAGGCCGAAGACTGTTACCGACATTCGGAGCTTTCTCGGTCTAGCAGGTTACTACAGGAGGTTTGTTAGAGATTTCAGCAAGGTCGCGAAGCCGATGACCAGTCTGATGAAGAAAGACGCACCATTTCTGTGGACAGTTGACTGTGAGAGATCATTTCAGCGCTTGAAGGACTCACTGACCACTGCACCGGTACTGACCATTCCAGACGGTACAGAGGGCTTTGAGGTTTATTGTGATGCATCCGGCAGAGGGCTGGGTTGCGTGCTCATGCAACATGGCAAGGTGGTGGCATATGCCTCACGCCAGTTGAAGAAACATGAGGAGAACTACCCCACACACGATTTAGAGCTGGGAGCTGTAGTCTTCGCTTTGAAGATATGGCGCCACTACTTATATGGGGTTAGTGTCACGATCTACACCGATCACAAGAGTTTGAAATACATATTCACTCAGAAGGAGTTAAATCTTCGACAGAGGAGATGGTTAGAATTTCTGAAAGACTATGACATTGACCTCCAATACAAAGAGGGGAAGGCCAATGTTGTAGCAGATGCCCTGAGCCGTCGAGCACACTCACTCCATTCGCTAGTTTCTTTCTCCAGCTTGGTTGATGAGGTGCGAGAGGCCCAGAGGACAGATGAGTATATGAGAGAGGTCAGACAGAAGCTGACAGATGGTACCTTTGAGAGTCAGAAATACGACTTCAGACTTCATGAAGATGATCTGATCAGACTTAAGGGCCGATTATGCATACCACGAAGTAACACGGATCTGAAAGACCGTATACTTAGAGCACACTGTTCTTCAGTTTCCATCCATCCGGGAGCCTCTAAAATGTATAAAGACATGAAGAGATACTTCTGGTGGTCGGGGATGAAGACAGATGTTACCGAGTTCGTCTTGAGGTGTCTCACATGCCAGAAGGTGAAGTTCGAGCACCGACGACCGGGCGGAATGGTACAGTCGATGCCAGTTCCGGAGTGGAAGATATCTCCATGGACTTCGTAGTTGGGCTTCCACCTGCTAGGGGAGGTCTCAACATGATATGGGTGGTGGTGGATCGCCTTACCAAAGTAGCCCGATTCATACCGATGAAGGATACTTGGAAGGTGACCAAATTAGGTGAGTTATTTGAGAAAGAAATCATGAGACATCACGGCATACCAAAGACCATAGTGTTAGATAGAGATACCAGATTCCTTTCGAGGTACTGGAGAGCTACCAGAGAAGCGTTGGGTACAGAACTCAAACTGAGTACCGCGTTCCATCCTCAGACAGATGGTCAGACTGAGCGTACTATTCAGACACTCGAGGACATGCTGAGGGCATGTGCCTTAGACTTCCAGGGCAGTTGGATTGACAGATTGCATCTGATCGAGTTTTCATACAACAACAGCTATCACGCTTCGATCAAGATGGCACCTTTTCAAGCGTTGTACGGTAGACCGTGTCGTACACCGCTCTGCTGGGATGAGTCGAGTGAGACGGTCATTATAGGACCAGAGTACTTGGAACAAGTTAAGGCTGAAGTTCAGCAAATCAGGGAGAACATGAAAGCTGCTCAAGATAGGCAGAAGTCGTATGCTGATGTTCGACGACGGGACCTGGAGTTCGCAGTGGGCGACCAGGTATTTCTGCGAGTATCACCGATGAAGGGTGTATTCAGGTTTGGGCAGAAGGGCAAATTAAGCCCGAAGTTTGTTGGTCCTTATGAGATTGTGGAGCGGGTGGGCCCGGTTGCTTACAGGTTGAATTTACCTGCTGACCTGGGTAAAGTACATGATGTTTTCCATGTATCGCAGCTAAAGAAATACATGCACCACCCCTCCCATGTGTTAGAACCTGAGAGGTTGACTTTAGAACCAAATATGAGATCCGTGGAGACTCCTCAGAGAATCTTGGACAGAAAGACTAGGGACACTCGCCACAAGTCAGTGCGACTGGTGAAGGTTCTCTGGTCTAACCAGGATGTCGAAGAGGCCACGTGGGAATTAGAGGATAAGATGAAGGCGAAGTACCCTTCTTTATTTACTGACTAGATCGTCTGTATAGGGTACGGGGCGTACCCCTTTTTAAGGGGGGTAGAGCTTCCTCGCTTTTGAGTTAGGAAACGATAACGATCATGTTTGTCGTTTGTTTGGTTGGTTAAGATGTGAATTTGTGTAAGTTGCTACACTTCGGTGTAAGTTTGAGTTATGTATGATACTTATGTATTGTATTTAAGATTGACCTTTGAGTCTTGAGATGTATGAATGTGAATATAAGATGTGGTATTAAGATTAAGAGAAATGTGTACCGTGAATGGTTAAGCACATGTGTGAACTTTGAGGACAAAGTTCTTTTAAGGGGGGTAGATTGAAATACCCCAAACTTAGATATGGTGTTTAAATGATAAACTAAGATATAAGGAGGCTAAATAATGCCTTAGAAACATTAAGAAACATTTCTAATCAAAGAAAATATAAGGAAACACCAAAAGAGCAGTTTAAGCAAAAACGTGCTCTAAGCTTGGAGAGACATGGGAGAGTACCCAAATATTGTTCTAAGACCTTAGTAATATCCTAATGGTCATTTTAAGTCAATTACCAAAGAAAACCAAGCTTGAAAACAAGTTAAAACACAAAATGTGCTTTAAGGAGTCTTAAAGCACGTTTTTGAAAAATTGTCTTGTAAATGAGTTTTGAATGGCTAAATGTCCATCTTTACTCTTTAATTAATATGTGTACTATATAGTATCACATTTGGAGGCCTATATCAATGGGAAATCAAAAATTTCACAACAATGTGCCTTGTTTTTGATGAATAGTGAATTAATTAAGCTAGTTTATAACATAAGTCTATATAAGTGAGACATTTGATCAACAAAGACTAAACTACCCTCATTCATTAAAGGGGGCTGGTTTTTTAAGTGTGACTCACCACACTTATCTAGCTAAGTAAAGAGAAAGCAAAATAAGTAAGTTATAAAGCATAAAATACTATTCACCTTTTAAGATAAATATCACATTTTGCTTACCTCTCTCCTCACTTCTTCATTCTTCCTTGTCTCACACGATTTCTTGCTCTCTTTCTCTTCTCCATTAACGTGAAGCTCCTCTCCATGCTAGCTCCACCTTCTCTTGCACACATCTTGCTCATTTTAGCTCCAAATCCAAAACAAAATACATATTCTTCTTAGTTAGCTCAAGCTCCTCCTTTCTATCTTTTCAAAACTTCAAGAGCTTCATTTTGGTGCCAAGTCAAACCACCATTAGAGGAGGAAATTCAAGTTTGGAGACTCCATTGGCATCTCCATTCTCTTAAGGTAAAGAAAGTGTAAGAAAATCTAGGTTTCCACCATTTTCTTCACATAACCGAAAATATATACTCATGGGACTCCATGTTTATGCCTTGTTCTAGCTTGTTTCTACTCTTCAAAGGAGAGAGGAGGTCCTTCTTGCTTCACATCCAAGTTTGTCTTGAGAAACCAAGGTAAAACAATCACATTAATACCTTAAACATATTTTTAAACCTAGGGTTTGTTCCTTAGGGTTAATGTGTTATCTAGTACTCATTGGAGTCATTGGATATTGGTTAGAACATTGGCAAGGAGACACACATTGGTGACCGAGATTGAACAAGGAAAATCTAAGGAAGAAAGCTTTTAAGCTTGTGAGAAAACAAGGTAAATTACTTACCTTAAGGTGTTTTGTTGTTTAAGGGAATGAGATTTAGGTATATGATGAGCTTAGTGTTGAGTTTACATTAAAAAAAGGGTTATATAAAACCTAGGAGAAACAATGACTATACTTGTGAACTTGTGACTAAGGAGCAAATGAGAAAAGAAATAGTTTAAGGATGTAAAGGTGAGGTACAAGAAGCATTCTATTTCAATGGGAGCCTTGTTGAGTGTATTCGCAGGTTGAAGGCATATATATGTGGAAATTCAGTGGTTAAGATTATTGTCATTTAAGGGCCTAAGTGCCAAGCATTTTAAGTTTAAGCACTATATGATGATGTGGTGTGGTTTTGGTGTAAATTGGGTGTTAAGTTGTTGTGGTGAGAATTTGGGTGATGTTGGTTGTTTGTTGGAGAAAAACCTTGTGTTAGGAAGTACTATGTACTAGAGAACCCATGGCAAAATTTAAAGGAGAGCTTAGGTGTTTAAGATGTTCTAAGGGAATTTAATGACTAAGGAAGCATTAGAAATGTTCTATAGGTTGTCTTGATGAAAGAGGGTGAGGTTAAGGTGTTTTAATGACTTATAATGACTTAGGTATCACCATGGAGGATTTATGAATCAAGAGAATGTATTTGAGTATTTAGAACTTAGGTAAAAGTTGGTAAACAACTAGAAAGGAAGTTTAGGTTGTGAAGGAACATTAAGTAAATGCTTAAGAGAGTTTTAGATAGTGAAAGATGCTTGGGAGATGATGTTATAGTGGTGAGGAAAACATTTGGCATAGTGGTTACATTAGGTATGAACCACCACCTAGAAACCTAGAGGGAGGCATTACAAGTGTTAGCATTGTTACAAGGAAAATGTATAATGATTAAGGTGGATCTTGGTGAATGATTTAATGTGTTTAAGGAGATAGAAAATGAGTTTCGTGGATGTTGTATGAGGGTATAAGTGTACCAAATGATGTTAGGAGACATTATGAGGGTTTAGGAGAAGTTTGGTGAAAATTGGTTAGGTGTTTGAAGGCTTAGAAAATAAGTGTTTTGCCTTGTCCGAACATCCGTCCGGACATGGACGTTCGGACAGGCCCTGTTGCGTGAAAATTTTCAGAGTCTCGACTTGTGTCCGACCTTTGGAAGTCCGGACACAAGTTCGGACGTGTCTGCTTCTACTTTGAGTTTCCCTCGACCCATGTCCGAACTTCCGAAGTCCGGACACATGTTCGGACATGCGTCTGTTTTCAGTTTTGAGTCTCGATTTGTGTCCGAACTTGGGAAGTCCGGACACAAGTTCGGACAGGCCACTGTATGGACCAAAAACCTTGTTTAAGGTTAGGAAATGATGGGGATAATTAAGTATGGATGTTATGAGATTGTTAAGGACTTGTTTGGTGGGTGTGATGGTCATTAAGTGGGAGAGTAAGTGTAATAAATAATGAGGAGGTGATGTACTTAAGAGTCAAGTTAAAAACCATAAGGCTTAGTGAAAAGCAATGGGTAAAAGTTGATGTCTAGGAAAGTTAAGTAATTTTATTGAGTTGGATTGATAATAACCTAAAACTGAATCAATGTTCTAGGCTTTGTGAATTGGGACTTGGAAGGAGATAAACCAAACGATCGTCGACGGTGAACGGTACAGTCCTTCTTGTGACCTGCTTGCTAACGAGGTGTCCCTTGGCTTGTGTGCTATCTGTTTAATTGCTATGACTAAAACAAGATAAAGCATACAACCGGATTATATTATTCTCGTTGTGATTGTGTTATATTTACACTAACCCGCGAGACTTGAGATTGTTACTAACCAAGTTTAGTACTTACTGAGTTAAGAATAAGAGTTAAGTTTGATGGTTGTTGGTTAATGCCCGTTAAGGCTTAGCTAGCTCTTGGTGTTTTAAGATGTCTACTAACTGGAACTTGAGTGAGGAAACCCGGGACCGATCTCCGGTCATGCATGCTAAGGAAAAAGGGGGACGGTATCTGAATCAGATCCGCCCTCCGCTTAAGGACTTGTCTTCGGACTTGTAGCCTAGGGCCGGTTGCCGGCTCAGCTACGCTGGGCTCCCGTCCAGAGTAGGTGGCATTAAGATGGTGCGGTGGGATCACCTAAATCCCAGGTTCGAATTAAGCTACAACCAATCCCTTCCAGGAAAGGTTTGTATACTGAGATTAAGATTAAGATTGAGATTAAGATTAAGGTAAGGTAAGGAACTGAGATTAAGGAAATGAGGATTAAGGATGGGGGTTACTAACCCACTTGATAAGAGAACGCTTGAGTCGTTCATTGTTTGTGAACTATATATGTTCATATGTGGTTATTGTTATTGCACTTCATATTATGTTTGTGTATGTAATCAATTTCCATGCTATCGACAATTAGTCGTCGTAGCCCCGTTAGCTTGGGGGCCATGAGAGGGTGTACCAGCATTCGTGCTGACCCCCTCGGGGGCTATTTTTACACTTTCAGGTAAGAGACCCATGAGGACGCACTACGAGAGTAGGAGCGGTTAGACTTAGGGTGGGACATTTATTTTGAGTTCGGGTTGCGCCTGTGCACCCGACTGTTTATATTAAATTGATGTAAGTTTGGGATTATGTTTAAGGTACTAGCACTCGGTTGGTTGTGGTATTATGAATGTTGAAGTTTAAGCTGGATAAGTATTTTTGGATGAGTATTGTAAGCATTTAAGCCGGTATATTCTAACGATCAGACCGTGGCAAGGTCCAGGTGATATTTATTTCCGCTGCGACGTTTTCGATTAAGTGTTCAGATTGCGATAACCACGATAGGCTTTGGATGGGGTGTTACAATCATCCACAACACGACTCGTTCTCTGAGTCACGAATCAATTAAGACTCAACTATGAGTCGCACTACAATACACAATCACATGCAAGCAACTCATTCATCATTCATCTATTCCATGAATTATACAAACTTAGTTTAAATTCATCCAACAAGCAACGATACAATACAAGCACTATTAAGTGCACACAATCCAATTCGTGCATTTATCTTGTTAGGTGGTCACATAGTCAAACACGCACACAAATCGGGGTAACCAAGTTAGGATACAGAGCATGAGGAAATCATACCTTTCACCGGGGTTAACTTTACCGGGTGTTCTCACGTTCCTTGGTTCACTCTTGTTCCTCGTGTCATACTCTTGAACCACTAATTACATGTCAAATGGTTCAATTAATATTAAGGTGTTATGGTAGGTACATAATTGTTACTCCTGTACTTACCCCGTTATCCCGTTATTTCGGTTTAACTTAGTGTACTTAAACTCACAACTTTCTCAATCATTTCCAACCTTTGTTTATACTTCTTAAGACCTTTAAAGGTCACCAAACAACTCCTAAACATCCTGTAAAACCAATACCATTCGATCCCCCATGTTTTAGCCCCTTAAAAAGACATACGGGTGCATTTCAGGCATGGTCCGGGTCCCTAGTCCCGGACCAATGCATTAACATACTCTCGGCTGATTTTCTTACCTGGTCCGGGACTTGGTCCTGGACTATAGTCCCGGACCACCCCCTGTTTTCAGTTTCGACTTGTTTTTTGATGCGGTCCCGGACTTGGTACATATCCTAAGTCCCGGACCACCCCTTGTTTTCAGTTTCGACTTGTTTTTTGATGCGGTCCCGGACTTGGTACATATCCTAAGTCCCAGACCCTGCTAAAAACTGTTATTAAGGTTATTTTTCAGCCCCTAATCAACCCTTAAACCACCCCTAATCTTTCCATAAACTTCCACAAGTTTCCTACATAATTAAACACCTCATAACATGCTCTAAACCTCCTCAAATCCTTGGTTAAATCCCTACTCCAATTCTTATTCAAATTCAACAATTCAAGTTCCCACATTTTGCATTTTCACTCTTTTGCATTTCTAACTTCTCCTTGATAGTTTTTACATCCTTCTAACCTCAGCAAATGCATCTATGACCATTACAAATCATTCCTAGACAATTGCATTAACTAAACCCAAGTACAACTCCCATTTTCCTATGTCTTGCACACTTGCTCTTTTCTAGTTCTTCCAAAGCATTTCAATGCCTATTTGCTACAGATTTTTACCTCCATCCTTCTAGTTCTCCAAATGACCTTCCAAGGATATCACTCAACTCTAAACAACACTACAAACACCTAGGTTCTTCAATTCACAAAGTCATCTTAAAACACTTATTTTTCTACCAAAATTTCGCCATAACCTCCCCATAAACCTAACATGTCCAAAACTATCAATCTTCTCCAATCTTCACTTAATCAATCCTAAACTAGCCACACCCTTACAAGGGTCCTACCAGCACACAATATATATACTCGAAATCATCCAAACAACAATATTGCTCCAACTTCAAATACATTGGCACTTAGGCCCTTAAATCAACACAAGTTCACAAATCTCTCTAAAACCAACTATGCACATCCTCCCACATGGATTCCAATTCATAATTTGGGTTCATTAATTTATTTATCCATCCCAAATTCTAAAACAATTAAAACAAGGTTTAAGGTAGATTTTTACCTTAATTTTTTTTCCAAGTCTTCTTTCAATTCTCCCCCTCCTCTTCTCCTTCTCCAATTCGGTCAAATGGGCAATGGAGTTGCCAAACTCCATTCCCAACATTCAAGAGGCACAAAGTGAATATAATCAAACCTCTAACCCTTAGAAAAATTCTAATTCAAAGAAAGAGCTTTAACACCACAAGTTAGGGTTTACCTTTGGAGTGTTCAAGAGGGGCTTTCACCCATGAATCAAAAGGGGAAACTCCACCACCATTGGAGGGTTGAATTGAAGCTCAAAATCAAGAAGAAAACAAGGTGTGAGAGAGGGCAAAAATCGGCCAGCTCTACAAGGTGGAGAAAAATGAGGTTTTTCATGGAGATTTTTACCTTGGATGAAAGAGGAAGCTCCCAGCTTCAAAATGGTGGGCTTTTCTCTTCAAATGGCCAACACCCATGAGAATGAAACTCACCCTTTTCGAATTTCGGAAAGAGAGAAGTGTGGAGCTCGATGAGAGGAACTCAAATATGTGTCTTGTTTTTGATTTGGAGCATTTATGTGGCTTGAGCATGGGAGAGAAGGTGGAGAAGCCATGGATGTGGGTGGTGAGCTCAAGAACGACAGCAACCAGAGGGAGAGAGGAGAAAAATGGTAGAAGAAGAAGAAAGAGAGGAAAGAGAAAAAGAAAAGAAAGAAATGGAGGAGCGAGAAGAGGGTGGGGTGCTTTTCTACTTTTTCTTTCTTTTCTTTCTTTTCTTTCTATCTTATTAGGTGTGTGAGAGGGCTGTCTCACAATTAAAAACCCGCCCACATAACTGTTACAAGCTGGAGCGTTTTTCGTCTTTTACCGAAAACGCTTGTTTATTTACTCGGTTTAGCACTATTCACTAACCGGGCCCGTTTTCTGGAATTTTCTCGTTTCTTTAATTTTAATGGTTATTATAACCCCATTAATGTTTATTTATAGTTATTTAATGAACTATAATTTTTACAGGATCATTTGACCACTTAAAGTCACGTTTTCGGGTTTTCTCGAAAAACATGCGCTAAAGCTTTATTAGCGCTTATAATTCGTTTTATGGATCCGTTTTCTTTGGGAATTGTTCCCATCTATTATTTAGGAATTATTAAGCCTTTTAAATTAATTTAATACCCTTTTTAAGGTTGTATTTCTCCTAGGGTCACTTAACGCTCAATATAGCGTTTTTCGCTTTTTAAGCGTTTTCTTGTTTCTCTTGGATTTATTCTTTTTACCAAAATTCATTAGGCACTAATAGGCCCTCAATATCGTATTAGAGTAATTTAATCACCCTAATTAAGTTCGGGGTATTTCAATTGCCCATATTAGAGACCTCTACTTACAACTTCTTAATTTCATGTAGTTATTATTTTAGTATCCCTCTACATTTTTTGGCTAGCGCCTATGCACCTTCGATCTTCATCCACCTGTTTTAAAAAAATTTGAACTCGGACGGGCCCAGACCATCAACTTTATTTTCCTTAACGACCTTCCTTCTCTCCTTTTCCTTTGGTCACCTCTGACTAGTATATATGCTGTGGAAGCTTCACTAGATCGAACAATCAGAACTGGACAACACTAAAAACTTTGGGGATGACACAGCAGAGACTGAGTGGTATTGATCTTCAGAAACATCACAGAGAAAATCGGATAAAAATCCAGGCGAATTTGGCCGATGGAGATAGTTGCTGCCTCTGTTGAAGATCAAAGTATCGACGATCATGATGATTCTTCTACTGATACAAAAGAGACAGAAGAAGAAAAGCATGATACAAAAGAGACAGAGGCAGATACAGATGAAAGGATGAATGAGAACTCAGAAACAGAGAGGTTGAAGAAATTGGCTAAAAAGTTAAGTGAGGATGCCACGAAGTAGAGTCCGGTGGCGATTAATGAATTACTGGCCCACTTCATGACCTTGAATGAAGAAAACGGTTTTCTAGAATAGTTATATGAGGAGGAGAAGCGGAAACTTAGTAGATTATATGGTGGCATGGGGGACTATATGAAGATAAGGTGGTACCAAATCGCCCGGTTGATGAGTTTCATGTCTTATGGATGGAGATGGAGAAGCTAGGCACTTCTTCATCTCCAGTTTCGATTGGATTCGCATCTTCTTTCAGTTTTGAACATCGATAGGTCTAAGAAATATTTAAACACTAGGACATGAATGTTTGTAGATTGCATGCAGTCATTTGGAATACTAGCCACACATTGTTGATGTGGGGTGCATCGTATCTTTTAAAAAAAAAACTACATGAAGGTCCCTTGACAATTAAAAAGATTGAGAGATTCCCCCTAAGTAGGATTCCCCCTGAGTTTGCATGTTAAGCGGCTTTAACAAATGATAGCAATAAGTGACAGCTTTTATGCACAATAAGTGACATCTTTTATGTTATACTGTAACCGTAGTAGAAAACTTTCTACTATGGTTATAGTATAACATAAAAGCTGTCACTTATTGTGCATAAAAGTTGTCACTTATTGCTATCAAGAAACAAATGATAGCAATAAGTGACAGCTTCTATGCACAATAAGTCACATCTTTTATGTTATATTATAACCATAGTACTATGTTCTGCTATGGTTATAGTATAACATAAAAGCTGTCACTTATTGCTATCATTTGTTTCTTGATAGCAATAAGCGACAACATTTATGCACAATAAGTGACAGCTTTTATGTTATACTATAACCGTAGTAGAAAATTTCTACTACGTTTATAGTATAACTTAAAAGCTGTCACTTATTGTGCATAAAAGCTGTCACTTATTGCTATCATTTATTAAAGACGTTTAACATGCAAACTCAGGGGGAATCCTACTTAGGGGGAATCTCTCTATCTTTTTAATTGCCAAGAGATCTTCATCTAGTTTTTTTTAAAAGGTACGATGCACCCCACATCAACAGTATGTGGCTAGTATTCCAATTGACTGCATGCAATCTATAGACATTCATGTCCAGGTGTTTGAAGATTCTCTGACCTATTGGTGTTCAAAACTAAAAGAAGATGTGAATACAATAGAAACTGAAGATGGAGAAGTGCCTAGCTTTTCCATCTCCATCTCCATCCATAAGTCATGAAACTCATTAACCGGGCGATCTGGTACCACTTTATCTTCATATAGTCCCCCATGCCACCATATAATCGACTACGTTTCCTCTTCTCCTCCTCATACAACTTTTCTAGAAAACCGTTTTCTTCATTCAAGGTCATGAAGTGGGCCAATAATTCATTAATCTCCACTGGACTCTACTTCGTGGCAGCCTCACTTAACTTTTTAGCCAATTTGTTCAACCTCTCTGTTTCTGAGTTCTCATTCATCCTTTCATATGTATATGCCTCTGTCTCTTTTGTATCATGCTGAAATACCCCAAACCTTAATGTGTTAATTAATTGTGTAATTATAATTTTCTAAGGCTAATTAAGTCCTTAAGATCATTGGTGAAGAAATAAAAAACCAAAAAGAAAAAAAAAATACGTAAAAGACATAAAACGTGAAAACGCATATTTAATTATTTTAGGAGGCATATAACCTTCACTAGGGTTATAAATATGCTTTTATAGCCTAATTACATACTAAGAACATGTGGGAAAAATTCCGGAAGAAAACGGATCCAAATAATGTGATAAAACGCTAACGGAGTACTAAAGCGCGTTTTTCGAGAAATACCCGGAAACGTGACTTTAAACAGTTAAATGACCCCGTAAAAACTATAGTTGATTCTATAACTATAATTAAACATTAATGGGAGTTGAATAACCATTAAAATTAAAGAAACGAGAAAATTCCGAAACCGGACCCGGTTAGTGAATAGTGTTAAACCGGGTAAATTAACGAGCATTTTTGTAAATAACGAAAAAACGCTCCAGCTTGTATTATAACAGATGGCCGGTTTTACAGTTAAATCAGCTCTCTCACATACTCTTGACGAGTGTAGCTAATTAAATAAGCTAAAAAGCGAAAGTAAACAAAGAAAAAGTACAAAAAACACCTTTGATTTCCTCTCTCCTCTCATTTATCTTTTCTTCCTTCCTCTCTCCTCTCTTTCTCCTTCCAGCGTTCCTTTTCTTCCTCCCAAGCTGGAAGATTCTTCTCCTCCTCCCATGGCTTCTTGCCATTCCTTGCCTTGCCCAAGCTTATTAAAGCTCCAATCACAAAAATAATTACATATTCTTCATCTCCTCATCATTCTATCATTCTCTCTTTTCAAATTCAAAAGAATGAACTTCAGCAATATGGGTTTCTCCATTTGAAGAGAAAATGACATCAAAGATAGACTTGGAGTTTTCTCATTCTAGGTGAAAAAATTCCCAAGAAAAAGTCATCTTTACACTCACCTCTTGGTGTAATCGATTTTTCACCACTTTGATACCGTCTTGTTTTCTTCTTGTTCTTGAGCTCCAAATGACCCTTCAATGGTGGAGTAGTTTCCCTCTTGATTCAAGGGTGAGAATACCCTCTTAAAAGCTTCAAAAAGGTTAAACCCTAATTTGGTTCTAGCCTTTGATTGAATTAAGATATCCAAGGTTTAGATAATTATTGGGTATGTTTATGTGTTCCTGAATGTTGTGGATGGAGTTTGGAAACTCCATACCCTCTTAACCAATTTTGGAGAAAGATGAGGAGCAAGAGATGAATTAAGGAGGCTTGTGAAATTAAGTAAAGAAAAATCCTTGAACCTTGTTTATAATTGTTTAAGTGTTTGGGATGGGTAAACAAAAATGAACCCAAGTGATGGACAATGTGGTTATTGAGATTTTGGAGATTTTGGTGATTGTGTTGTTGTTGTTGTGAATTGAGGATTTTGTTAGTGCTGGTAGAACCCTGTGGGTTTGGATAGTGTGTAGGGTGATATTGTGAAGAAATTGAGTTTTGGATATGTAAGGTTGTAACGAGGGTCATGGCGAAATTTCGGTTTAGAAATATAGTAGTTTAGATGGTGATGTGAGCTGGAAGAGTTTAAGTGTTAATTAGGTGTTGTTAGGAATTGGTTTGGGTGGTAAACCACATTGAGGTGTTAATTGAAGAAGGAATGGAGTTAGGACAAAATCTGTAGCAAGGATGATGTTTAATGGATTTGGTTTGCTAGAGGTGGAAATAAGTGTGTGAGCTTGGGAAACAATGAATGAGATTGGGAATGGAGATGAATGTGCTAGGAAGAATGTGGTAGGTATGGTCAAATGGCAAGGAGAAGGCTAAGTGTTTGTCATGAGAATATTTGCGAGTGCACTGATGTGCAACTTGTGCAGTAGTGTGAAAAAATGTGGAATTGAATTGTAGAATTGGAGCAAGTTTGGACCAGTTTTAAGGAGGTTTAGTGAGTATTTATTGTGTGTTTTTAAACATGTAGAAAACATGTGGAAAGTTTAGGAAATGATTAGAGGTGAATTATGGGTTGAAACTGATCAAAAACTGGAAATTTTGACGTTTTCCAGGGTTGGTCCGGGTTGCAAATCGGTACGCAAACCGGACCATAGCAAAAACACGACGAGAAGATCATCCCAGGGGGTGGTCGGGTTGTAAACCACGGACACAACCCGGACCCACATAGAAAAATGTCCAGAACGTGTTTTCCAGGGTTGGTCCGGGTTTGTAACCCCGGACACAAACCCGGACCATGCTAAATAAAAATACAGAAGTGTTTTAAAGTGGTGTTATGATGGGGAAGTGAATGGTAATGGTTTTATGTTGATTAGGCCTTGTTTGGGTGAGTTTTAAAGGCCATAAAGTATAAAAAGTGTTGGAAATGATTGAGAAAGTGTGAGTTTAAGTAACAAAGTTAAACCGAAAATAAAGGGATAACGGGGTAAGTACGGAGTAGCAATTATGTACTACCGTAACACCTTAATTAATTGAACCATGACATGTTAAATAGTGGTTCAAGAGTAAGACATGAGGAACAAGTGTGAACGAGGGAACGGAGAACACCGTGGTGGTAAAGTAATTCCACGGTGACAGGTATGTTTGCTTGCAACCTATGTCCAACCGGATTACACCGGCTTGTATGCCAACGTGTTTTTCTGTGTGGTGTTTGCCACCTTGCAAGATAAAGCATGAAATGAGTTTACAGTAACATTATTGGGTGAAATTAATTCCGATAACCGCTTAACCGTAGTTATGTGTAAATAATAGTTAACCGACTTTAGGTTCACAAAGAGATCGGTATTCGAATAAACGTCCCGACCCATGGGAAGTTCTAACTCGGCTATCTGCGTTAGTGTATGTTTGACTATGTGTGATGTATGTGGCTTGTTGGATATGTTGTTGTTGTTACTGGATACAGTTATCCTGTTTGTTAAAAAGGGATATTACACCCCTTATGTGTCTACACCGAAGAGGTTAGTAACATATGTGAAAGTGTGTATGTGATAAGTTCCATAAGGGAACCTCTAAACTAATAAGTATATGTTATGTATGGAGAGGAATCCGTTTGTCCGTCGCCGCGTGGTTTTGGGAGTTATTACATATATGAGAATTAACTCCCATCCTGGTATGTTAGGGTTGTTTTCCTTCATTGGATTTCTACCTTACCCACTACCTTAGCCATATCAAGGAAAATTCGACCTTACCCGGCCTAACCTGCCCACCATCCTATCTTGGGCTAGGGAATATATTATAATGTTGGTAGGGTGCCTAAGTTCGCTTCGACTCCCTCTTTGTTATGTTACGGTTGTTCTTCCTCCTTGAATTACAACCACCCACAAGCTTAACCAAGGCTTACCTACCTCATCACTATTGGAGCTAGGGGGAAATTGTGTATGTTGTGTACGGTCCTATATGAGGCCGCCACTCAAGTAAAGAATATGTATGTATGTTGTGCTCGGGCTTATATCACCCCGGCACTCCCTAAATGAAGTTCATGTACTCTAAGAAGAGTGAAATTAAGTTGTGTATATCATAAAATGAAGTGTGTTGTTCTGTTGAGTGTGCTAACCTTGTGTATGTATTCTATTAATGGATGTTTGCTTATAAGCGTGATATGTGTGTGATTTTGTGCATGTTTGAAATAAATCAACCGCATGTTAAGACGACAAATAGTTGTGCGTGGTCCGGTAGCATGCGGGCTGCGGGATTACCATACCAGCAAAGGTGCTGACCCCCTTTGGGGGCTCCCATACTTTTCAGGTACAAGGAATTGGAAGTCGTTCGAGAGTAGGACGGGGTAGTTGACTGTACGTGGTAGTCGTGTAAATTATGTAAGTATTGTAGGTGTAGTAAGACCGAAATTGTATCGGCGTTAGTTGGAGAATACTCGGTACAATTGTAATGTAAGTGTATAACAATTGTTGGATATGGAATGGGAGTATTGTGTAGTTGCTCGGGAGTTTAGTCCATCAGACCGGTACGATGTATGTATGTTAGCCTTGTTAGTCACGTAGGTGGCTAACGGCGTGTAACACCAAGGAGTTAAGTTATGTTGTGAGTTATGATTTCCGCTGCAAGGGTTGTTAAATGTGTTGTTTGTAGTTGGGGTGTTACAAAAAGTGGTATCAGAGCGAAGTATCGCTCTGATGACTGAAATACCGAGCTTAGGAAGTACCGAGTTAAGAGTTTAGTACCTTGGGTTAAGGGTTGAGTGATAGCGTGAGGAGTACGCTAGTTAGGGAAACACCAGTGTGTATTGGATACCTACAGTATCCATCCCGCCCTCCACAAACCCTATTTTATAACTTGGGAAAGAATGCTAGAGAGATGGAAGTCCTCTCTTACTCGGGAATACCCGATCTGGCTGTCATTAATGTCCTTATAAGTACGAGGAACCTGTCACACGGTAGATCCCGAAAGGTGTGAAACCCGAAGACGGTTCCCAATTTAACAATGTCTGTCGCATGAGGTAGCGAAAAGTGAAGAATCTTATGCATAAGAGAATGGAATTTCCAGCACCCTGGGTCGACATGCGAAGCAGTCGAGGACAACCAGCTTGCAAGCACTAGCCGTGCAACAGTGGAGAAGTGAAGTAGTAGAACCCGAGATGAGTGTCTACGGACTACAATGTTGACTAATACACCGACGGTATATCAACCGATCAAGGAACTACGACGTAGTACGAGGAGGATACGATACTAAGTAAAAAGGGGTCTCCCAGAATGGGAAACACCCTAGTTAATGGTTATCAGGTGAAGACAGAGAGAACTACCCAAGGAATTGTTGTTAAGACGATAAGATCAAGCAAGGGCCAGCAAGGCCACAGATGTTAAAGCGGGTCAAAGCAGTACCGCAACCAGTGTGTATTGAACCGATAACCAGTTAGCATGGCGCACTTGCCATGGCAAGTGCTGCTACAACAAGGTTGTGTGGGAGATTTTTTTTAGCAACTACAAAGTACTCAGTAAAGCACCATGAAGTTAAGTGGGATTATCATAACCGTGGAAGGGCTTATTAGCCTGACCTCAGTGCTTGGAAATACACCAGTCAGCAAGAAGCTAGACTTGGTTAAGGCAAGGAAACGTTGTAAAACCACGAAATTTTTTCTTTCAACCTAAATTTATTTTCAAAACCTTTTTCAAAACCAAAATTTTCTTTCAAACCCCTTTTATTTCCAACCTTCTTTTAAACCAAACCAGAAGACCTACACCGGCCTCAGTGCCATATGGTAGGTAAGTTTTACCCAGTTACTTTTAATTAACCGGATGGAAACCGGTAAACCCAAGGGTAACAACCCGAGGGAATGGATTGAGTTCGTCATAGCACAACAGTGGATATATTTCCCTTGATTAAGTTCGGGAAACACGGAATGCATATTATCACAGGATAATATAAGAGGAGCTGACAACAGAATACTTCACCTAGGCGTGTGACGGGCACTACGAGTGTACCAACTGAAACGTGGGACGACCGCACTCCGATAGGAGCTTGTGGGCCTGACAAACCTTCTTATGGGGTAGTCGGGCAAGTAGCAATGTATCAGCAGGGTACCCCACGTATGTATACGAGTGGAGTCTGAAACACGGGAAGTAGTCGACTCCATACTACGGTCCAAAGTAAAAGTCAAGCAAGAGCAATGGATTACCAAGTATGGTTGAAGTAAAGGAAACCAGTCGAGTTAAGAAGACTAAAGGAATTAGTAAGTTTATTCTAAGGAAATGTTTAAAGGGGAACGAGTGCGAAGTGCACTGGTTGGTAAGTGAAAACATGGAATAGGTCATAAGGAACCTGAAGGACGAAACATATAGCTGGAGTAAGTACCCAGCCTAAATATGGTGAGGCAGATGCCTACTATGGATACGTTGATGTGCGATGAACGGGATGACTCCCGAGATGATCACTCGAGATATCAATCTCACTGGAGAGGATAATGAATCAGCCAGGAACGTGAGGCAATGTAGTTGATTAAACGTACTTATAAGTACAAGCCAGATGTAATGGCATGACCTAGTAACACCCAGGAACTATCCTTAAAAGGGTGTTTGGATCAACAATGGTTGAATGAGATAACATGACGGAAACGCAAGGGTTGAAACTAACACCAGTTTAAGCATAAGTCGTTAGGAGGAAGTCTGACATCCTTGAAGGGGCATCCCATGAAAGGAACCGTGATACTACGACCTTGTCATGGAGCCCAATACCAATCTAAACCATGTAATGTGTGTGGACAGCCTACAACGGGTAGAGCTCGAGGCAATAAGGCTTAAAAGCCACAAATCGAATGTGTTAAGAAAATGTTATTGATCACAGAAGTTTACGTTATATAAGTAAGTAAGCGGATAACGAACCACTGCTTAGAGTGTGGGGACACCTCTTAATATGTGAGACCGCAACAACGGTAGTTATGTGCGTTAAGTTCAGGGAATGTGTTAAGAGTTGACCATGTTGTTACTACGAAAAGAGTTGTACCAGTTGTGGAGACTGAAAGAGTGATAAGTCGAATAGCAACCACCATTACGTGTGAGATGCTAGATGTGAAATGAACAACGCTCAAGGAGCATAAAGACTCGAAAAATAGCGTATTCAGCAACCAGCTAAATAAATGGCGAAACAAAGGGGAATGGTGGAAGCTAATATAATGACAGATGCAGTATAAGCTAATGTTATACAATGAGTGAAAGCACGGACCGCAGCAAGCGACCGTTGCATAAGTATTGTTAAATAATAATGTGGCAATAAGACCAGTTATGAGTGAAACTCAATGGACATACAAGTAAGTGATGAAACGCAGACTGGACAATGATCCAGTAGTTAGTACTATGTGATAAAGAACTCAGTGTAAATTTCTATTGCAATCGCATAAGAGACTTACTGTCAAGAGTTTACGCCTCTGCACTCTTATGACTGAGTGTTTTGGTATTGCGCTTGCGCGGTAATGATCGAGTGAGATAGCTAGGAAGTTGGGAAATGTTAAAGGTGATAGAGAATAAGACTTATGGTGTGATAAAACCGATGCATAAGACAAGCACGGTCGTACCAATCAAGGGTACTCAGTTGGCATAAGTGACCACAGTAACACGATTATTAAACATCGGTATGGAATACCTCAAGTGTTGGGAATAACCAACAGAGTACTACATAACAGGTAGTAGCTCAACCGTAACCGACAGTAAGTCGGAAGAAATCAAGTAAGTCATTGTGAAATACAGTAAATTATCATGGAAATGAATAGGAAGTTTGTAACTCACCGAATTCGCTCATGGTAAGTGGTACCACGCGTTGGTTGAGAACCCGTTATTACCAAGATAAAGGTGATAATCAGGAATGTAAAATACAGTAAGGATAATGTAAGGGGCAAATTAAGCTCTAAAGTTATTAGAGTTGTGCATCGGAAAGTAGCGAGCCAGCAACTCAAGTGTTAAATGTGTGTAGTGAACATGAGTGAATGGCAAACTAATGATGCCAAAAAGCCTCACAGGCCAGAATCGAAACTAGTTAAGAGTTAAAATAAACTCTAGTGAGAATTCTTGGTTATGGACTAAACCGCCAATATGGCTAAGATCCTCAAACCAGAACACATGGTGTAATAAACCGCGTGGAGATAAAACACTTCACGACGGTAGACCGTTATAAACCAGTGATTAAGTGATTGATTACGTGGGCGTAATCCCTTTTAAGGGGGGTAGAGCGCAGAACCACTTAGTGTCTATTATCGTACAAGTGTACGTGAATTATGTTGTGCATAGCACAAAATGATTTGTTCTGATGATTGGTGTGTGTGTTACATAAACATATGCATTCATTCATGGTTTAATTATGGTAATTGCGCACTGAAGATGCGAATACCATTGTGATAAGTATGTTTATTATGTTAACGGATGTAGGTGAAAGTATAAGTGTAAGGGGGTAGAAAACTCCCGGGGAATTAAAACCCCGACAGTATATGTTCATATGTTACCAAACGTAATATTGTGTATTATATTTTGATAAAAAATATATATGGATATATGTATATATACGCGTTGTGATTTATGATGGGGTATGAAGCCGATATAGAACCTAGTAAGAATTAAATTCCCTAGGTAACTGGATTTAAGTAAATGGAGATAACTGATAGACGGAGTTCTATCCCTTGGAGATGTATGATTATGACTAGAAGGATTAAAGATAGAAAATGGTACATGTTTGAATTAGCTGTTGTTTGAAATTGAAGTGGGAGGTGAAACTTGATTATCATGAGATCAAGGGAAGCCGAACACGAATTGGGGTGGAAAGATAGTTCAACTCTGATGCTGATCACATTAGGGTTGGATGATTCTTGAAACTCCCTATAAGTGGTCACAAATGAGCACACCAAGAATAAGATACAGTTAACAATAATTGGACTTGGAGTTGTATGGTGTTTTTCAAAGGAATTTTAAATTGGTGGTTTCAGATTTTCAATTGGTATTTCAAGCCTTCAATAAATATTTTAAGATTCTTAAGTGGTATTTTCAAAGGAAGGACTACCTTTATGTGACCTCGTAGAGGATTTTCAACTTGTATCCTTCCAATAAAGGATTTCATTATACTCAACCTCATAGAGGGTATTTTCCTACTACTTGCTCACGAGCTGAGGACGTACGAGCCTTTGTCTTCGGACCGGTGACATGAGAAGTATATTTTAAAGATGTATGCAATTGTTTTGATCTCCCAAAGGAACGGGGACCAGAGTGTCCATCGCGACCGGTTCTACGGGATCACAGTGTATATGTACTCAACATGGGTCTCGAACCCATGAAGAGATGGAAAAGGAATTTCTAGTTGATATACATGCTATGACATGTTGTGTGGTATGTGTAGTAATTATTATTTTGGACCTTGGGTCCTAATGTGATTGAATTCCGGAAGTGTTATGTTGTCAAGACCTATGTGTCTAAAGGATGTTGTGTTATCAAGACCACGAGTCTAAATGTTGTATGTTACCCAGACCAAGAGTCAAAGGGTTGTTATGTATATACAAATGTTGTTAAGGTACCCGGACCATTAAGTCCGAGGATACTATGTAAGTATGTTAAGTCATGTTATGTATGTATGGATGTGTTACCCGGGCCGTTAAGTCCGAGGTTGTGATGTAAAATATGTTTGTTATGGAAGTGTTATGTTGCAAGTAATCCCCGTATTCTAACCAATGACGTGTGGGAAGTGTGAACTTCGAGGACGAAGTTCTTTTAAGGGGGGTAGATTGAAATACCCCAAACCTTAATGTGTTAATTAATTGTGTAATTATAATTTTCTAAGGCTAATTAAGTCCTTAAGATCATTGGTGAAGAAATAAAAAACCAAAAAGAAAAAAAAAATACGTAAAAGACATAAAACGTGAAAACGCATATTTAATTATTTTAGGAGGCATATAACCTTCACTAGGGTTATAAATATGCTTTTATAGCCTAATTACATACTAAGAACATGTGGGAAAAATTCCGGAAGAAAACGGATCCAAATAATGCGATAAAACGCTAACGGAGTACTAAAGCGCGTTTTTCGACAAATACCCGGAAACGTGACTTTAAACAGTTAAATGACCCCGTAAAAACTATAGTTGATTCTATAACTATAATTAAACATTAATGGGAGTTGAATAACCATTAAAATTAAAGAACCGATGTCCGCCGGGAGGAGTGAATGCACAGACAGTGGAACCGACCCGGTTAGTGAATAGTGCTAAACCGGGTAAATTAATGAGCATTTTTGTAAATAACGAAAAACGCTCCAGCTTGTATTATAACAGATGGCCGGTTTTTACAGTTTAAATCAGCTCTCTCACATACTCTTGACTAGTTAGCTAATTAAATAAGCTAAAAAGCAAATAGTAAAACAAAAGAAAAAGGTACAAAAACACCTTTATTTTCCTCTCTCCTCTCATTTCTTTTCTTCCTTTCCTCTCTCCTCTCTTTCTCCTTCCCAGCCGTTCCTTCTTCTTCCTCCCAAGCTGGAACGATTTCTTCTCCTCCTCCCATGGCTTCTTGCCATTCCTTGCCTTGCCCAAGCTTTATTAAAGCTCCAATCACAAAAATAATTACATATTCTTCATCTCCTCATCATTCTCTATCATTCTCTCTTTTCAAAATTCAAAAAGAATGAACTTCAGCAATATGGGTTTTCTCCATTTGAAGAGAAAATGACATCAAAAGTAGCTTGGAGTCTTCTCTTCATTCTAAGGTAAAAATTCCCAAGAAAAAGTCATCTTTCATTCACCTCTTGGTGTAATCGATTTTTCACCACTTTGATACCTTGTTTTTCTTCTTGTTCTTGAGCTCCAAATTGACCCTTCAATGGTGGAGTAGTTTCCCTCTTGATTCAAGGGTGAGAATCCCTCTTAAAAGCTTCAAAAAGGTAAACCCTAACTTTGTGTTCTAGCCTTTGATTGAATTAAGATATTCCAAGGGTTTAGATAATTAATTGGGTATGTTTATGTGTTCCTGAATGTTGGGATGGAGTTTGGAAACTCCATACCCTCTTAACCAATTTTGGAGAAGATGAGGAGCAAGAGATGAATTAAGGAGGCTTGTGAAATTAAGGTAAGAAAAACTACCTTGAACCTTGTTTATAATTGTTTAAGTGTTTGGGATGGGTAAACAAAGTAATGAACCCAAAGTGATGGACAATGTGGTTATTGAGATTTTGGAGATTTTTGGTGATTGTGTTGTTGTTGTTGTTGAATTTGAGGATTTTGTTATGTGCTGGTAGAACCCTTGTGGGTTTGGATAGTTGTAGGGTGAATTATGTGAAGAAATGAGTTTTGGGATATGTAAGGTTTGTAACGAGGTCATGGCGAAATTTCGGTAGAAATATAGTAGTTTAGATGGTGATGTGAGCTGGAAGAGTTTAAGTGTTAATTAGGTGTTGTTAGGAATTGGTTTGGGTGGTAAACCACATTGAGGTGTTAATTGAAGAATGGAATGGAGTTAGACAAAAATCTGTAGCAAGGATGATGTTTAAGAGTTTGGATTTTGCTAGAGGGGAACTAAGGTGTGAGACTTGGGAAACAATGAATGAGATTGGGAAATGGAGATGAATGTGCTAGGAATGAATGTGGTATGGTCAAATGGCAAGGAGAAGGCTAAGTGTTGTCATGAGAATATTTTGAGAGTGCACTGATGTGCAACTTGTGCAGTGAGTGAAAAAAATGTGGAATTGAAATTGTAGAATTGGAGCAAAGTTTGGACCATGTTTTAAGGAGGTTTAGTGAGTATTTTAGTGTGTTTAAACATGTAGAAAACATGTGGAAAGTTTAGGAAATGATTAGAGGTGAATTATGGGTTGAAAACTGATCAAAAACTGTAAATTTTGACAGTTCCAGGGTTGGTCCGGGTTGCAAATCGGTACGCAAACCCGGACCATAGCAAAAACACGATAGAAGATCATCCCAGGGGGTGGTCCGGGTTTGTAAACCCGGACACAAACCCGGACCACATAGAAAAATGTCCAGAACGTGTTTTCCAGGGTTGGTCCGGGTTTGTAACCCCGGACACAAACCCGGACCATGCTAAAAACTTACCAGAATGTGTTTTAAAGTGTTGTTATGATGGGGAAGTGAATGGTAATGGTTTTAGATGTTGATTAGGCCTTGTTTGGTGAGTTTTAAAGGCCATATAAAGTATAAACAAGTGTTGGAAATGATTGAGAAAGTTGTGAGTTTAAGTACACAAAGTTAAACCGAAATAACGGGATAACGGGGTAAGTACGGGAGTAGCAATTATGTACCTACCGTAACACCTTAATATTAATTGAACCATTTGACATGTTAAATAGTGGTTCAAGAGTAAGACATGAGGAACAAGTGTGAACCGAGGAACGTGAGAACACCGGTAAAGTAATTCCCCACTGTGACAGGTATGGTTTTCTTGCAACCTATGTCCAACCGGATTACACCGGCTTGTATGCCAACGTGTTTTTCTGTGTGTTTGCCACCTTGCAAGATAAAGCATGAAATGAGTTTACAGTAATTCATTATTGTGGTGAAATTAATTCCGATACCGCTTAACCTTAGTTATGTGTTAAATAATAGTTAACCGACTTTAGGTTCACATAAGAGATCGGTATTCGGAATAAACGTCCCGACCCATGGGAACGTTCTAACTACGGCTATCCGTGCGTTAGTGTATGTTGTGACTATGTGTGATGTATGTGGCTTGTTGGATATGTTGTTGTTGTTACTGGATACAGTTATCCATGTTTGTTAAAAAGGGATATTACACCCCTTATGTGTCTAACCGAGTTAGTAACACTATGTGAAATGTGTATGTGATAAGTTCCATAAGGGAACCTCTAACTAATAAGTATATGTTATGTATGGAGAGGAATCCGGTTGTTCCGGTCGCGCGTGTTGTTTGGGAGTTATTACATATATGAGAATTAACTCCCATCCTGGTATGTTAGGGTTGTTTTCCTTCATTGGATTTCTACCTCCCACTAGCTTAGCCAAAGCTTACCTACCCGACCTCCATATCGGGCTAGGAGGGAAATTATGTATAATGTTGGTAGGGTGTCGATGCCTAAGTTCGCTTCGACTCCCTCTTTGTTATGTTACGGTTGTTCTTCCTCCTTGAATTACAACCACCCACAAGCTTAACCAAGGCTTACCTACCTCATCACTATTGGAGCTAGGGGGAAATTGTGTATGTTGTGTACGGTCCTATATGAGGCCGCCACTCAAGTAAAGAATATGTATGTATGTTGTGCTCGGGCTTATATCACCCCGGCACTCCCTAAATGAAGTTCATGTACTCTTAGAAGAGTGAAATTAAGTTGTGTATATCATAAAGTGAAGTGTGTTGTTATGTTGAGTGTGCTAACCTTGTGTATGTATTCTATTAATGGATGTTTGCTTATAAGCATGATATGTGTGTGAGTTTGTGCATGTTTGAAATAAATCAACCGCATGTTAAGACGACAAATAGTTGTGCGTGGTCCGGTAGCATGCGGGCTGCGGGATTACCATACCAGCAAAGGTGCTGACCCCCTTTGGGGGCTCCCATACTTTTCAGGTACAAGGAACTGGAAGCCGTTTGAGAGTAGGACGGGGTAGTTGACTGTACGTGGTAGTCGTGTAAATTATGTAAGTATTGTAGATGTAGTAAGACCGAAATTGTATCGGCGTTAGTTGGAGAATACTCGGTACAGTTGTAATGTAAGTGTATAACAATTGTTGGATATGGAACGGGAGTATTGTGTAGTTGCTCGGGAGTTTAGTCTATCAGACCGGTACGATGTATGTATGTTAGCCTTGTTAGTCACGTAGGTGGCTAACGGCGTGTAACACTAAGGAGTTAAGTTATGTTGTGAGTTATGATTTCCGCTGCAAGGGTTGTTAAATGTGTTGTTTGTAGTTGGGGTGTTACACATGCTTTTCTTTTTATGTCTCTTTTGTATCAGTAGAAGAATCATCATGATCGTCGGTACTTCCATCTTTAACAGAGGTAACATGAAATACCCCAAATATAATTAATATTATTAAACCATTACTTAATGGAAAATAATTCAAATATAAATCATTTCACGTACACATGCAGACCCATGCATGAGAACGTTACGTAAAAGTAGTCGTTTCTCCATAAACGCTAAAACGCCTTAGAAACATGTGATCAAGCATGACCTTGTATGACCTTCTAAAACTTAAACCAAATGGTCATACACTCATTATATGAATATATAAATATATTACTTAGGCTATATTCAGTCAAATACGCAAAATGCTTGGGAGTGCTCACGACGCTCCTTAAAGCACGAAAAGTCCGGAGGAAGTGCCGAGGTGGCACGAACTCCTATAAAATTAATTCCTTGAGTTCCTAACATCATTATTAACCATTATAAAGAGAACCCACGAAGTGGTTTCTCAAAATTCAGCAAAAACAACAGGAGGATTTCTTAGCGCTCCTTTTTGCCTGGGTGTGTCCCGATGGCCCGTAAATTATGTCATGGGTTGATATAACTCCATATAACCCAATGTAACATCTTAATATATGTTTATTTACTATAATAAGTGTTTACAAACACTTGGAACTCATAAAAACAATTTGTTTCCCAAAATTTCCTTAGAGCACAAAAACACACCTTCGGGTGTCACGAAAACGCGTTTTACGCAATTGCCTTGTAGTTTTTGACATACCACGAATTGGTAATCTTAAATAGGGTTAAAATGACCTTATAAATCAGTTGGTGAGGCTAGTCAACAAGGCTCTCTATAGGGGCCGAATTTATGTACAAAAACTAGTATAAAAATTGCATTTAAAGTTTGTAAAAGGCATAGAACATGGTGACTCACCTTCCCATGTGATATATTACTTAATGTCAAAGTATGTAGGTCTCATTTGACCAGAGATCTTTCGAAATTAGGCCATGGAATAAGGCCATGTGAGCTAGATACAAAAAAATGCAAAAAGGTAAAAGTGGATCTAGATTCCACCTTTTTTGATTCTTTCTTTTCCATGTGACCTTCCTTGTTCTTCCTTGGCTCTTCATCACCGAATTGAGACCCCTCATTCAGCCTTGAAATCGTTCACTATAATGAAGAAGAAGACAAGGCATTAACTTAGAAAAATCAAAAGAACAAACTTACCTAAATTTCCTTGTCTTCTAGCTCACAATCATTTTCTTTCCAACTCTTGCCTTGTCACACACCACATGTCCGAAATTATGCAGAGAACATGGGCATTTATTGAGCCAATAAATCATGTAATAAACTAAGGAAAAGTAAAGTCAATTGACATTAAAAAATTGACAAAGCAAAAATCAAATTCCAAATGTATTTTCTTACCTTATACAATTCGTGAGTCTCATTCTTCTCCTTGCCCTCTTCATCCACGAATTGGTAAGGCTCTCTCCTCTCTCTTCTTGCTTCATCTTCTTCCTTTGAAGCTCTTAAGTCCATTAATGGAGTTTTAACTTCTACCTTCATCTTTAAGGTAATTTCCTAGTATTTCTTGTCAAACCTTGAAGCAAAACTCTTCCTAGCATATCAACAAGGGTTCGGCATCAATTAGTTATCCAAGGAGGTTGTCCAAACCAACATTAATCCAAGGAGCATCTCAAGGTTATCTTAAGGTAGTTTTAATGCTTGTAAATCCTTAAAGCACATTTTTATGTGTAACCAAGTTCTTCTTCTTCTAAGGATCTTTTCTTCTTCATTTTCATGAAGGAAGACTTGTTCTTCATCCACCATTAGTGAGCCGAAATTATAAGGAGAAAAGCTTAAGGTAAATTCTTGGAAAACTACTTACAAATCTACTTAAGATCTTTGTTCAAGATCTAACTCCTAAACTCCTTCACCACTTGCATATAACCGAAGTGGAGCATCAAAATTTCCTTGGAGAAAGCTTGGAGATTCAAGGAGAGTCCAAGCACTTAACCACCTTTGTTAAGAAGTAAGTTTACTAAGTAAATCTTTATGTTATAAGCTTTGTTAAGCTTCTAAAAATTATACAAAAATTATGTACACCTTCTAGGTTAATTAAAACCGAAATTATATGGTCTTATATGCCAAAAATATAATCTAGAACATATATAGAAAATATTTACCTTAAGACACATTTTTGTGTCACAAAATTTAGTTATGTTACATATTAATTCATGCCGAAATGTCAAGGGCAAAAATGCTTATTTTTGAGCTAAGAATTTATATAAGACATTACAATAATTTTTACATGAGTTATATAACTCCTATGAATTTATGTATATTATGACATATAAATCCACTTTTATATACTATATGGTCACCAAATAAATATGGCCGAATGTACTAGTTGATAAATAGGTATTAATGACCTACTTAGGTATATAAACTTATATCACAAAGTTTGGTGAGTTAAAAATATTTTATGAGAGCTTAAATGGCTAATTAATTAAGTTATGTGGCTTGAATGTAATTTTTACAAAGTTTAGTGTGTTTATTATAAAAACCGAGAGTTAAGGGTATTCTTGGGATATATATGATATAATATGAGGTTAGGAATTAAGTTTATGAATTTTAGATAATTTAAACAAGTGTTAAAATGAGACTTTATAAAGTTTTGGGCTATTAAGTAATTTATAAAAGTTGTTATGAAAGTTTGGAACTTATTAGTGGGCGAATTCATAATTAAGATATTTAATAGGCTCACCTTCGAAATTTTTAGGAATTAAATATTTAGACTATAGTTTATAAGTTATTAAGAAGTTATTATAAAGTTTTGGGATGAAAATGTAATTAAGGAAGAATAAATGACAAAGCCGAAATTCTTTGGGGTTAGTTTGGTAATTTAAGAATTTATATATATATATATTCGGCATTTATGGAGAATTAAAATTAAAACTATAGTTTATAAGGCATTATGTAAAGATTATAAGATTTTGTGGCTAAATTGCAATTATAAGGAATATATATATATAGGCCGAGATTTAAGAGGGGCTAAGTTGTAATTTTCAAAAGTTATAATATTTAAAAGTATATACCAAAATATTAATGGTAGTTTTGTGATTTAATTAAATAAGGAATTAAAACTATGTTATATAAAGAGATTAGAATTTAAATGTAAAGTTTATGAATTAATATGGTTGTTTTATAAATAACCGAAATATAAGGGTAATAATTTAGATTTAAATAAATATAGGTCCTATATGGATATTTGGAGGAATTAGAAGAAAGAATTTTAATTAAAGGAATTATGGAATTAGAACTATGGCTTATATAGTTATAAGGAAGTTAAAGGAAAACAATAAATATTATTTATGACTAAAAGGAGAATAATGAGATTATAAGAATATTATGTCATTGTAAGACATTTAAATATAGTTAAGGAAATTATAAGTTGTTATGTCACTTAGACAATTAAAATAAACAACAAATATAGTACATGAATATATGAATACATATATGTACATTAAAGGATTTATAAATAAATCAAAAAGGAATAACAAATAAGATATACATTAAATCATGAGGTAATTAAAAGAAACAAACCTCACATGAAATAACAAATACGAGATTTGTTAAAAGATCCAATAGAATTATTATATAAGGGTAACATAAATTAACCCTCTCAGTTAATCCTATTCTAGGACTTTGTTTGACCAGACGTTGACCAGGGTATAATCAACTGCAACCTACGGTGAACGGTATGGGATTCTTACAACCTGTTTTCTACCGGATTACACCGGCTTGTGTGCTATCTGTTGTTTGAAATAACGACCAAGATAATTAATGTAAATATTGTTTACTCTTGTGCACTGTTGTATTATTTTATGTGCGTGAATGATGCAGACTACAACGTGTATGTCCCACGCATACAAACACTACTATACCAGTGGATTTAAATACCTGCGCTTCAGTATACCGAGGACTTGTACTCAAGTCTCTCACTAACTTCACTTTATAACAAACGTCATTATCCTAAACGTGATAATTGACAATACACATTGTGTTCTTGTTTAACGTCTTTATATGACACTTAACAATTCCATACTACGAGAACGAGGAGCCCAGTTGGATCTGGCCATGCATGCTACAGGAGCTGTACCTGTCTCAGGTCGTCTCCTATTTACGTCACGACGAAACACTTCAGTTGAGAGGAAGACTTTATTCCTCTCGGGTTCAATTCCCATCAGTTCAGTGGAGAGGAAGACTACATTCCTCTCGAGGGTTCTATTTCCCACATTTCTCAGTTCAGAGGTTAACTACGTTATCTTCTGGGGTTTTTAATACCCAACCTTTCAATCTTAACGAGGTCACTATACCTTCACTATTTGAGATATTCAGGTATACCTGTCAGTCCCATTGTGTGGACCGACTATCATTAAAGAATTTCAGTTCAGCTAACTTGACCTTCTGCAGTCTTGTTCTATGTGACATTATTGTCCTTGTATGGATACTTGTTATCATCATACTATGCTTGTTTACAGCTTTATAAAAATGAACTGCATGTATTCGACAAAGTAGTTGGTGTGGCCCGGTAGACGATGGGCTGCACGTTTTCCATACCAGCATTGTTTGCTGAGCCCCTTTGGGGGCACCCCCATTTTTCAGGTACCTGAAGTTGAGAAGATTACCACACCGAGTGTAGGTGGGGTAGATTCAAGCTATGGGAGTCTTCTCCTAGACATTTGTTTTTACCTAAGTACTTTACATTTGAGTTTGATTCCTAGTATCTCGGATTGTATTCGTATTCAGACCGTGACTTTTGGAGATTGTATTTGGACTTAGCCTTGTTGGTCACAAGGGTGGCCACGGCATTGTAATACCGCCGCCCGTTGTTGTATTTTTTCCGCTGCAATTGTATTTTATTTGGGAGTGATCGCCGTTCAGGTTATTGGATTTCGGGTTGGGGTGTTACAAAAAGTGGTATCAGAGCGTAGTTACGCTCTGGATACAAGGATACACTGAGATTAGGATTTCTAAAAGCTTAGGTTATGGGTTGAGTGATAGTAGTGAAAGGAGTTTAAGTTAGTTTTACTTAGACTACTATCCAAGACCGAGATTGCGACCACAGTATCTAATATACCTCAACATCCTGCAGATGTCAGGAAGAGGAGGACGCCGTGGACAGGCCGATGAGGAGCCAAACATCAGGCTGGCAGACATTGCTACTTTAATCGCTCAGGCATTTGCACAGGCGGGGGTTGGACAGCAGTAGCAGCTACCTCCACCACCACCACCCAGAGAGAGAGACTGGGTGAAGAGTTTGGCTGATCTGAGGCCAATTGCATTCAAGGGGCAGACTGACCCTGCTCACTTGGAGACATACATCATGGAGATGGAGACAGCGTTCGAGACGCTTGCAGTCCCAGCTAGGGAAAAGGTAAGGCTTGCTGCCTTTTATCTGAAGGATGTAGCGAGGGATTGGTGGAACATGGTGAAAGCCGACCACCTGGATGACCTAGCTTTTACTTGGGGACACTACACAGCACTACTTAGGGGCAAATACTACCCGGCCCACACCAGGATGGTGAAGACTAGGGAGTTTGACGCCCTGGAGCAGACGGGAAAGATGTTAGTGGATGAGTACTATGCGAAGTTCACTTCGCTACTCCGACTATTACCCGGTATAGGATACTCGGACCAGGTGTTGGTCGACCGGTTCTACGGGGGACTGAGCCCTCGACTCCAGTTTGGGATGGGACCAATCATCCCCACCAGTTTACAGGTAAAACAGGAGAGACATAAACCAGTTAAAAATTTTATTACCTACTATACCCCGTCATGGGAGATTTGAAGATTAATACCTTGAGATCTCAGGAATGCTATCATGCTGCCTCCGTGGTGGAGATCACTTGTAAGAAAAGGGATGCTTTGAGCTCCCAAAAGAGGAAGGACGGACCTGGTGGCGAAGATGCCAAGCAGGGGAACTCTAACAAAAGGAACAAACCCTATCAGAAAGGACAGGGGTCCTATCAAGGGAAGGGGAACCAAACTACTGGGAACCCCCAGTCAGGAACCCATGGAGCGGCAACTTCACAGAAAACCTACCCACCTAAGGGTAGGCACCCTAATCGAACAGTTAAATTTGGAACTTTTGTGATTACTTCAGTACCGTTGGAATGTGTAATTGACCTTGTGTAACACCCCTACCGCTACTACCGTCATTACTGTACAATTACTTACCTTCGCAGCGGATAATACATACTCAACGGCGGGTGTACAATGCCGCTAGTCACCCACGTGACTAACAAGGCTAGCTACTCTACTACATACTACCGGTCTGATGAATTGAACATACCGAGTGCTCTACACAATACAATACTTCCCCTTGCATACTAATCCATAATTCAATACAACTCCAATACAATACTATACCGAGTGTACTACAATCCTTAATTTACCGATACAATTTGGACCTCCAATTTCATAATACATTACAAGTACAATCCCTTTTACAACTACCCATGCTTACATAGCAGTCCCCGTCCTACTCTCTCGAACGGTGGTCAGCTTCGAGTACCTGCACACTAAAAACGGTCCCCCGAGGGGGTCAGCTTACGCTGAATATGACCTTCGCATATACCGCGTGCTAACCGCGGTACATCGACTACTTTGGTCGAATATACATGGAGTTCATTTACATGCATACATACATACTCATGCTACAACAATACAAACAACAATATCTACATACACATACAAGTTCGATTCTTACTAAGGAAGACAGTTCGATAGTCAACCATTCATGTTTGTTATTCATTCGTTACTCTTCGTACTATGTTCGATATTCGCTACTCTACTCATACCTACTCTTTACTCTTGCATACCCATCACTCCATGTCTAGTACCTTACTCGTATACGTTCCTTACTCCGTACTCGTTACTATACTTGTGCACACTCACTACCCAATACTTCTTACTTACTCATATGTACTCAATACTCGATACTTACTCATACATACTCGATACTTGGTACTCATTGCATACTCATACTCGCTTCTTACTCAATACCCATTACTTTACTCGTACATACGCAATACTCAATACTCATTACTTTGGCCACCGGGCGGATCCATACACAAGACTCGCCACCGGACCTACAATACGAGGGCTATACTCTTAGCTTCTCAATTACTCAAATGTCCGTTCTCACCGGACTACTCAAATTCCCAACACTCTTCTCTCAGAGTATAATACAATCTCACGGATTAGCCTAGAAGTATCTCTCTCGATAACCTCCACTGGCTTAGGGAATTACTACCGTCTAGTATCCTCAGGTTTAAGGGTTTCCCCGACATATCGGACACTCTCATGTTCGGGACATTACTTACTTCAGTCGGGTCCTCTCATAATGGGTCGACTAATTGCTAAGGGGTTTGAAGATCCCTCGTCATTCTTTACTACTCTCATGGTTCGTATCTTGCACCAAGAATGATCCCTTTAATAGGGGTTACTTATACACTTCCACTACTTACTGTTTGTGGTTTATTCACCTCGGTTCTCCTAACATTATCGGGAGGTTACTACTCCCGTACATTCTCTCACGTTCTAGTGAGTTCCTTGATTTGTGTTACCGGTTATTGGTTTGTTGATATAGTGCGTTTCTACGGTTCTGTTAGTTCACAACGTGACTCTTACTACGAGTCACTACACAACAAGACTCATCTAAGAGTCGGTCTACGCACTAAGTGAAGCCATACAATCAATCAAGAAAGGTTAGCTCACACAACATACAACAAGACATACAACGAAAGGCAATAAACCATTTTCATGCTTTAGTCTTGATTAGCCGGCATACAGCACACAAATCAACGTAACTCGGTTAGCATACGGGCATGAGAAAATCATACCTTTCACCGGAGTTAGCTTTACCATGTGTTCCCTTGTTCCTTGGTTCACACTTGTTCCACTGGTAATGTTTCCAACATTGTTATTAATACTTGGTTTATACGATACACAAATAATTACTACTCCCGTACTTACCCCGTTATCCCGTTGTTTCGGTTTAACTTAATGTTCATATACTTACAACTTTCCTAATTACCTCTCATACTTGTTCATGGCCTTAATGACCTTTAAACATCATTAATTAAGTCTTAATCACCTCATACCATCATTACCATTAATCCCCCTTCATTAGAATGCAAGAAAACACATTCTGGACAGTTTTTGGGGTGGTCCGGGTTTGTGTCCGGGGATACAAACCCGGACCAATGCAGTTGGTCAGTTTCTGTTACGTTTTGTGTGTGGTCCGGGTTTAGGGCATGGTTTAGAACCCGGACCATGCAGTTGTAATACTCTCGGGTGCAAATTGTGTGTGGTCCGGGTTTAGGGATGGGTTTGCAAACCCGGACCATGCTATTGTAAATCTCTCGGGTGAAATTTTGGGGTGATCCGGGTTTGGATCTTGGTTTGCAACCCGGACCATCCCTTCCATATAACATTCTGTCGTTTTTTTATGCTAGTCCGGGTTTGTGTGCTGGTTGCAAACCCGGACTAGTTACAGTATTTTCATATATGCTAGTTTTTGATTATGTTTCAACTCCAAATTTCTACCACTCTCTTTCCCAATATTCCTACATATAATCTAGGGTGTTTTGGCCCTAATTAAGCATTTTAAACTAGCCTAATACACCACTATACCAATCTGTTACAAAACACCATTTACTGTCAAGTTTCCCCACTGTTACAGTTTTTCTACTTCTACAAATGCTACAGATCTTCACCCCTTGATACTTGCATTATCGTTTCCACTCTATTTGACCATTCCAACATTGTAAGACAATGCACTCTTCATGCCAAGGTTCATGCCTACTCTTAAGGCCTTAACTTCTCATTCTTTTCTAAAACTCCCAAAGCACTTAAACATCTCCACTGCTACAGATTTTCTTGCCTCATTCTTCCCTCCTTAAACAAGTCTTTCCATGGTGATTTCCTAACCCAAATCAATCTCCATCAACACCTAGTTTTCCCTAGGTCATTCCTTACTCACAATACTACTCAAACTACTTAAATTCCTACACAAATTTTGCCATAACTTGGCTACTTTTCTAACATCACCCAAAACTCATACCACTATATAATTCAGCCTAAACTAGCCAAACCACAAGCGTTCTATCAGCACACATACCAAATCTCAATACACCACTACTTCCTCAATTACAATACCAATACATCATTACTTCCTCAATCCACCATACCAATACACATACACAATTTATTTGGCTCTAAGGCCTACAATTCACTTACTAATTCACAAATACTCAAAACTTCATAACTTCAATTTTAATACAATAGTTTAGGTTCTTTTATTTGTTTACCCATTCCCAAATCCTAATACATATAGATAGTGCATTAGGATAAGTTTTTCTTACCTTGAGATCACCATTCTCCTTTTAAGTTCTCCACCTCTCCTCTTCTTCATTCACGGTCAAGTTGAGCAATGGGGTTACCAAACCCCAAGCCAACATTCAAGAACACAAAGTAGATACGATTAAACTCCTTAACCCATTGGATAACTCAAATTCAACGAAAGGGCTTATATGCCATTAGTTAGGGTTTTACCTTGGAGCTTTTAAGAGGGGTTTCAAGCCTTGAGTACAAGGGGGGGTTCTTCCACCATTGGAGAGTTTAAATCAAGCTCAATTCAAGAGGAAAAACAATGCATTATAAAGAGGCAAAATCGGTCAAGAATGAAGAGTGAAGAAAAATTGATTTTTCTTGAAACTTTTTACCTTAGGAGGAAGAGGAGACTCCATGCTTCGAAATGGTGTCATTTATTCTCCAAATGCTCAAAACCCATGGAGATGAAGTTGCTCATTTTCGGATTTTGAAAAGATGGAAATGTAGAGCTTGAAGAGAGGAGTTCAAATATGTAATTTGTTTTTGATTTGGAGCTTTAATAAAGCTTGGGCAAGCTTGAGAAGGTGAGCTGCCATTGTTGTTGTGGGGAGCTTCCAATATCGCCAGCCATCAGAGAGAGGAGGGGGAAATCGGCTGGGTGAGGAAAGGAGGGAGCAGTACGTGAGGGAGAGAGAGAAATGTGAGAATGAGAGGATAGAGGGTGTATAAGTGCTTTTGCACTTTTTTACTTTTTCTTCTTTTCTTTATTTTACTTGTGTGTGTGTGAGGGGCTGCTCCATTAATAAAACCGGCCCACACATATATGTAAGCTGGAGCGTTTTTCGTCTTTTACAGAAAACGCCCGTTAATTTACCCGGTTTAGCACTATTCACTAACCGGGCCCGTTTTCCGGAATTTTCTCGTTCCTTTAATTTTAATGGCTCTTATACTCCCATTAATTTTTATTTATAGTTATTTAATGAACTATAATTTTTACGGGTTCGTTTGACCACTTAAAATCACGTTTTCGGGTTTTCCTCGAAAGATGTGCGCTAAAGCTCTATTAGCGTTTTAATACATTATTTGGTTCCGTTTTCTTCGGGAATTGTTCCCATATATTATTTTGGTCTTACTAAGGCCTAGGAATCCACATAATACGATAACCGAGGTCTCATACCTCCTATGGTTATTTAACGCTTTATTTAGCATTTTTCGCTTTTCGAGCGTTTTCTCATTCCTTTTGGAATTATTTTCCTTACCAAAAATACTTAGGCACTATTAGGCTCTTAAATACCATATTAAAATAATCTAATCACCATATTTAGAGGGGTATTTCAATCTACCCCCCTTAAAGAACTTTGCCCTCAAAGTTGGTGAATCTAATATTGTTACTTGTATAAATACTCTATGCTAAGGTTATGACCTCTACATACAACTTGTCAAACTCCAAATGTCTGACATGATGCATACTACACATCCAAACAGCATGTCACTGCATGCATAGCAATCAAAAATATACGTTACGAGCTCTCCATGGGGTCCGTCCGCAGATAAATGAGGTACCATCCTCTCCCATGTCAAGCGATCCCTCAGGTACCGGTCACGTTTGAACACTTAGGCTTTCTGGTTCACGGCCGTCATGACTAATGGCACTTACGCTTTCTGGCCACGGTCCTTTGGTTCAGATCAAATTCATTTGCACATATAGAGATCCTCAGGCACTTACTCATACTTACTTACTCATACTTACTCATACTTACTCATACTTACTCGGGACTACGCTGCCCCAGTGCCTTTGGAAAAATACAAAACACACACTGTTACCGTACAACCGGTGTAGTGGTTTCAAAACTAATCAACACTCCCACCGACTCAAAACTAGCTTCTCCTCCTATGGTTTTGACCGGATACCCGTGCCTAGGCATGGAAGATCCACTAGCGCCCGTGGGAGCGGTTTTAAAACCGGTCCTCATTCTTAAGTTTGAAGAAAACACATTGTACCAAATTAGTTTTGGAAATTTATTTTGAAAACTTGCATACATCTCCCGAATACCATTTATGATGATTATACCTATTACTAGTGTCATTGTTGTGACCACTTAAGGGAGCTTCCAGAGTCCTTCAACCACAATGTGATCAGCATTGGTGTTGAATTATCCTTCCACCCCAATTTGTGTTCGGCTTCCCTTGATCGCTAGCAAATCAAGTTCCACTTCCCACCTCAATACAAACAGACAACTCGTCACACATTATTTCATTTTCTATCTTTTTTAATCTTGCTACTCATAATCATACACATACATTTTCCGATTGTATAATTCACTTACTTACTTACTAATCATCTCATCATTTATTACTACATCTTCTCCAACTACTATACTTAAGAAATTCATGGGCGTAATATCCCATTAGTTTACTATACTCCACTTTATACTCATAAAATACATCGGTTGTACACCGATTCATACTCATTACATACATCAGTTCCATACCGATTTGTACTCCTCAAGTTTCCCATACATACTCATTCTTCATACTATTACCAATCGGGTTCTCATTACCCTGGAGTTTCTCTACTCCTTTTCCTATACTTACATCCCAATTTACCACAATTACACAATGAGTGAATACAAATGTTTATGTAACATAAGTATCAATCATTAAAACAAATTCTTTTGCGCTATGCGCATTGTAGTTTACGCACCTATCACGTAAAACATACATTTCGCGGTTTTCACTCTACCCCCCTTAAAATGGGATTACGCCCACGTAATTTACCATGTGTCAACATTGGACATTGGTCATAGGCATTCAGCCGTCATGGAGTGGTTCAGCTTCCATGCGGTTTATTACACAATGTTCCTTGATCGATGGGTCTTAACCGTGTTACTGGTTAGTCCCTACATCAAGAATTTTCATCGGAGTTTTTATAACTCTTAACCGGGTTCGGTTCTAGCTCAATTGGCTTTCAGGCATTAATGATTAACCTTTTATTCACTAGGTGTGGGCTCGCTAGCTTCTGCTGCGCGACCCTGATAACTTGGGTTATTCGCCCTTCTCGTTATCCTTAAGGTTTTACACATCACCCTTTTTATCCCTCTTGTTGTGGGAACAAGGTTCATTAACCAAGTGTGATATTCCTTTACCGTGCTCGATCTCGATGAGTTTTAGATTTATAACCAGCTCTCTGGCAATCTATATACATACTGTTGTATTTTGTAGTGATCATTCACTTGGTTCCTCCGACTTATTGTCGGTTGAGGTAAGTCACTACTTAGTTGTAGTGCTTCCTCTGTTGTCAGTGGCTTCTGAATCATACCAGTTTCCCTGGTTCAGTACAAATGTTCTTTACTTATGTGACTTTGCATTTTCTATGCGTCGGTCCTTATGACTTTGTACATTTCCTTCTAACTTTTACCATAATTGTCATTCTCCAAACTTCCTAGCTATCCCACTCGATCATTACTACACAAGCGCAATACCAAAACACTCAGTCTACAGAGTGCAGAGGCGTAAACCCCTGGGCAGTAAATCTCTCGTGAGATTGCAATAGGAATGAATATTGTTTCCTTATTTCTCGGTCTGTCTACCATCTTATTCATCAACTCCATCTCATTGTATCACTTATTCACATGTATTGGTCGCTTGCTGCGCACCATGCTCGTATTTATTTACGACATTGGTTTCCATGGCATCCGCTATTACTTTAGCTTCAGCTCATGCATTTCCACCATTTATACCATATATCCAAGCTCCTTGAGCATTATTTACTTATACTTCACGTGATACACATACGATATTTCTTCTTTTTTTTTAACCGATTACTCCTTGGTTGTCAACAATTGCTGTTGATGCTTATTTTACATTGCTTGACAGTATTTGTATGTTCAAGCTTCACTACATTAGCAGTTCCGAAAGAGATATATTTTCAGACATTCATTGATGGTATCCACTTCTTGGGATCCATGTGTTCACCGCTCTCGCAGTCTCACATTTATGAGGTGTATCCTTGCTCATTGGTTGTTAACCTGTTATTGGTGTCGTCCTTGACCACTTTCCATATGGTTCACAATGTTAGTTTCATGGCCTACTATCCATATTGCCTAGAGCTCTGCTCATCATAGGTTGTTCCAAAGTGGTTACTTCTCCGTATACCATATGATGGCTTGGAGGTGATACTGGGCTCCATGATAAGATCGTCGCATCACACTTCCGTTGTTGGAGACCTTTTTGTATCCTGGTGTTGATTGATACCATTTATCAATTTGGGGTATCCCCTGTCAAGTGGGATCCCTTCGGTGTTCTAACCGGATGTTCGTTCCGATTGTGGTGTCCTTATTACGATATTTCGTTCAACTGTGTTGACTTGGTACCCTTTTATGGATTGCTCCTGGATATTATTGATCATGCTATTGCATCTGGTTGATGTTTATGAGTATGTTCAATTTGTTATCCTGCCTTGCGGTTCTGGATCTGAGTTATCCGTTGAGGTTTATGATGTCTCCCGTTCTTCGGGTAGACCACTGGTGCTTTTCCTTATGTTATAATGGGTTTGGTATTCCCTTCGGTGATGAATGGTAATTCCGGTACCTTATAACATCGCCCTGAGTGTTTGTGGTAGTTGTTCTGGAAATTCCATCCCGTTCATTGAACACTGATGTGTTAATGTTAGGCGTTTGCCTTACTGTGTTTAGACTGGGTATTCCTTCCAGTTATCATACTTTACCTCGATATCTCCGAGACATATCCAATGTCTTATTCCATTGTTAGTGCTTCTCGCACTTTTAACCCTTAATGGTTTCCTGGAGTGGTTTTGACTCCTTAGCTTGTAAGTTTATCTTAGTTCCTTTATTCGTTTGAAGTATTCAATCGCTTGGGTTTGAATTTACTTATGGTCCGTAGAACTGAGTTGACTACTTCCCGTGTTTCGTACACTACATGTGTACATACGTGGGGTACCTTCTTGGCACGTTACCACTTACCTGACTATGTGTCGGGCCCGCAAGCTCCTTCGGAGTGTGGTCGTTCCACATCCCGTATTTGGGTACACTAGTAGTGTTCGTCGCACGCCTAGGTGAAGTATTCTATTGTCAACTCCTCTTGTATCACTCTATGATACTCACCGTAATTTCGTCTGTTTGGTTTCAAAAATCCAAGGTTTAAAAGAAGAGTTCATGGTTTTGAAGGAAAAATCTGAGTTTTGAAATAACAGTTTAGCGTTAAAAGGAATTCTTCATGGCGTTGCCATGATTGAGGTCTTGACCAAGTCCAGCTTCTCGCTGACTGGTATCCTCTTAATACGATGGTCGGGCCGTTAGGCCTTTCCGAGGTTCCATTATTTAGATACTGAGGATTAGTGATCCTATCTTTGCTCCATTCGTCATAGCGGTACTTTATTAAGTATTTGCGGGTTGTCAAAACTTCCAACTGTCTTGTAGTTGCTGCACTTGCCCTGGGCAAGTGCGCGGGTAGGTTGTTTTTCGGTTAACGTATACCGGTTACGGTATCGTTTCTATCCACAATTGGTGGTCTTATTAGATCTTCCTTTGATCCTTTGATCTTGGTGATCGATCTCCTGAGTCGCTCCGCTGTATACTTGACATGATTGTCGTCCATCCGGGTGTCTCACACCTTCAGTGTGGTTAACGAGACTTGACTTATCCTTAGGAACCAGGTTGTGGTCCTATAGGTGTATGTGTTATGATTTCTTTCATAGTTGTCTGAACTAAGTTGTTCGGTTATTGCAGCCTCTTGGCATGTAGGTTTGGTATTAATCCAACCTCGACTAACTCCTTAGTCGGTTTGTATACCGTTGTTGGTATCATCAAAGATTACAGCCCGTAGACTCTCTTGTCTCGGCTTGTTACTCCATTTTCCTTGCTTCATTGCACGACTGTGCTTCTCTTCTTACTGGCTACACATGGTTCTCGCGACTGCGAAGCATGTCGCCCCATGGTGCCATAAATTCCATCATCCTTGCGTTTAGGACCTTCATTTTTCCGCCATTAAGTGCGGTCATCGTCATCCAACGGGAACCGTCTTCGGGACTTCCAGTTCCTGGACTCTACCGTACGACAGGTTCTTTTCTAATAAGGTTTACTTTTGTAACTGCCAGATCGGGTTTTACCCGAGTGTGAGAGGTCTTTCCATCTCTCTGGCGTTCTTCTCCCAACTTAATACCGTCGGTTGCGGAGGGCGGGGTATGGTTGTGGTAGGTTTCCGGTTCACACGGAAGTTCCTAACTAGCGTACCTCACACGCTAACACTCAACCCTTAGCCCTAAGTCTCTACTTCCTAACTCGGTATTTTCCTAAACTCGGTATTTCATCCATCAGAGCGATACTTCGCTCTGATACCACTTTATGTAACACCCCTACCGCTACTACCGTCATTACTGCACAATTACTTACCTTCGCAGCGGCTAATACATACTCAACGGCGGGTGTACAATGCCGCTAGTCACCCACGTGACTAACAAGGCTAGCTACTCTACTACATACTACCGGTCTGATGAATTGAACATAATGAGTGCTCTACACAATACCATACTTCCCCTTGCATACTAATCCATAATTCAATACAACTCCAATACAATACTATACCGAGTGTACTACAATCCTTAATTTACCGATACAATTTGGACCTCCAATTTCATAATACATTACAAGTACAATCCCTTTTACAACTACCCATGCTTACATAGCAGTCCCCGTCCTACTCTCTCGAACGGTGGTCAGCTTCGAGTACCTGCACACTAAAAACGGTCCCCCGAGGGGGTCAGCTTACGCTGAATATGACCTTCGCATATACCGCGTGCTAACCGCGGTACATCGACTACTTTGGTCGATTATACATGGAGTTCATTTACATGCATACATACATACTCATGCTACAACAATACAAACAACAATATCTACATACACATACAAGTTCGATTCTTACTAAGGAAGACAGTTCGATAGTCAACCATTCATGTTTGTTATTCATTCGTTACTCTTCGTACTATGTTCGATATTCGCTACTCTACTCTTACCTACTCTTTACTCTTGCATACCCATCACTCCATGTCTAGTACCTTACTCGTATACGTTCCGTACTCCGTACTCGTTACTATACTTGTGCACACTCACTACCCAATACTTCTTACTTACTCATATGTACTCAATACCCGAAACTTACTCATACATACTCGATACATGGTACTCATTACATACTCATACTCGCTTCTTACTCAATACCCATTACTTTACTCGTACATACGCAATACTCATTACTTTGGCCACCGGGCGGATCCATACACAAGACTCGCCACCGGACCTACAATACGAGGGCTATACTCTTAGCTTCTCAATTACTCAAATGTCCGTTCTCACCGGACTACTCAAATTCTCAACACTCTTCTCTCAGAGTATAATACAATCTCACGGATTAGCCTAGAAGTATCTCTCTCGATAACTTCCACTGGCTTAGGGAATTACTACCGTCTAGTATCCTCAGGTTTAAGGGTTCCCCCGACATATCGGACACTCTCATGTTTGGGACATTACTTACTTCAGTCGGGTCCTCTCATAATGGGTCGACTAATTGCTAAGGGGTTTGAAGATCCCTCGTCATTCTTTACTACTCTCATGGTTCGTATCTTGCACCAAGAATGATCCCTTTAATAGGGGTTACTTATACACTTCCACTACTTACTGTTTGTGGTTTATTCACCTTGGTTCTCCTAACATTATCGGGAGGTTACTACTCCCGTACATTCTCTCACGTTCTAGTGAGTTCCTTGATTTGTGTTACCGGTTATTGGTTTGTTGATATAGTGCGTTTCTACGGTTCTGTTAGTTCACAACGTGACTCTTACTACGAGTCACTACACAACAAGACTCATCTAAGAGTCGGTCTACGCACTAAGTGAAGCCATACAATCAATCAAGAAAGGTTAGCTCACACAACATACAACAAGACATACAACGAAAGGCAATAAACCATTTTCATGCTTTAGTCTTGATTAGCCGGCATACAGCACACAAATCAACGTAACTTGGTTAGCATACGGGGCATGAGAAAATCATACCTTTCACCGGAGTTAGCTTTACCATGTGTTCCCTTGTTCCTTGGTTCACACTTGTTCCACTGGTAATGTTTCCAACATTGTTATTAATACTTGGTTTGTACGATACACAAATAATTACTACTCCCGTACTTACCCCGTTGTCCCGTTGTTTCGGTTTAACTTAATGTTCATATACTTACAACTTTCCTAATTACCTCTCATACTTGTTCATGGCCTTAATGACCTTTAAACATCATTAATTAAGTCTTAATCACCTCATACCATCATTACCATTTAATCCCCCTTCATTAGAATGCAAGAAAACACATTCTGGACAGTTTTTGGGGTGGTCCGGGTTTGTGTCCGGGGATACAAACCCGGACCAATGCAGTTGGTCAGTTTCTGTTACGTTTTGTGTGTGGTCCGGGTTTAGGGCATGGTTTAGAACCCGGACCATGCAGTTGTAATACTCTCGGGTGCAAATTGTGTGTGGTCCGGGTTTAGGGATGGGTTTGCAAACCCGGACCATGCTATTGTAAATCTCTCGGGTGAAATTTTGGGGTGAGCCGGGTTTGGATCTTGGTTTGCAACCCGGACCATCCCTTCCATATAACATTCTGTCGTTTTTTTATGCTAGTCCGGGTTTGTGTGCTGGTTGCAAACCCGGACTAGTTACAGTATTTTCATATATGCTAGTTTTTTTATTATGTTTCAACTCCAAATTTCTACCAATCTCTTCCCCAATATTCCTACATATAATCTAGGGTGTTTTGGCCCTAATTAAGCATTTTAAACTAGCCTAATACACCACTATACCAATCTGTTACAAAACACCATTTACTGTCAAGTTTCCCCACTGTTACAGTTTTTCTACTTCTACAAATGCTACAGATCTTCACCCCTGGATACTTGCATTATCGTTTCCACTCTATTTGACCATTCCAACATTGTAAGACAATGCACTCTTCATGCCAAGGTTCATGCCTACTCTTAAGGCCTTAACTTCTCATTCTTTTCTAAAACTCCCAAAGCACTTAAACATCTCCACTGCTACAGATTTTCTTGCCTCATTCTTCCTCCTTAAACAAGTCTTTCCATGGTGATTTCCTAACCCAAATCAATCTCCATCAACACCTAGTTTTCCCTAGGTCATTCCTTACTCACAATACCACTCAAACTACTTAAATTCCTACACAAATTTTGCCATAACTTGGCTACTTTTCTAACATCACCCAAAACTCATACCACTATATAATTCAGCCTAAACTAGCCAAACCACAAGGGTTCTATCAGCACACATACCAAATCTCAATACACCAATACTTCCTCAATTACAATACCAATACATCATTACTTCCTCAATCCACCATACCAATACACATACACAATTTATTTGGCTCTAAGGCCTACAATTCACTTACTAATTCACAAATACTCAAAACTTCATAACTTCAATATTAATACAATAGTTTAGATTCTTTTATTTTTTTACCCATTCCCAAATCCTAATACATATAGATAGTGCATTAGGATAAGTTTTTCTTACCTTGAGATCACCATTCTCCTTTTAAGTTCTCCACCTCTCCTCTTCTTCATTCACGGTCAAGTTGAGCAATGGGGTTACCAAACCCCAAGCCAACATTCAAGAACACAAAGTAGATACGATTAAACTCCTTAACCCATTGGATAACTCAAATTCAACGAAAGGGCTTATATGCCATTAGTTAGGGTTTTACCTTGGAGCTTTTAAGAGGGGTTTCAAGCCTTGAGTACAAGGGGGGGGGGGTTCTTCCATCATTGGAGAGTTTAAATCAAGCTCAATTCAAGAGGAAAAACAATGCATTATAAAGAGGCAAAATCGGTCACGAATGAAGAGTGAAGAAAAATTGATTTTTCTTGAAACTTTTTACCTTAGGAGGAAGAGGAGACTCCATGCTTCGAAATGGTGTCATTTATTCTCCAAATGCTCAAAACCCATGGAGATGAAGTTGCTCATTTTCGGATTTTGAAAAGATGGAAATGTAGAGCTTGAAGAGAGGAGTTCAAATATGTAATTTGTTTTTGATTTGGAGCTTTAATAAAGCTTGGGCAAGCTTGAGAAGGTGAGCTGCCATTGTTGTTGTGGGGAGCTTCCAATGTCGCCAGCCAGCAGAGAGAGGAGGGGGAAAACGGCTGGGTGAGGAAAGGAGGGAGCAGTACGTGAGGGAGAGAGAGAAATGTGAGAATGAGAGGAGAGAGGGTGTATAAGTGCTTTTGCACTTTTTTACTTTTTCTTCTTTTCTTTATTTTACTTGTGTGTGTGTGAGGGGCTGCTCCATTAATAAAACCGGCCCACACATATATGTAAGCTGGAGCGTTTTTCGTCTTTTACAAAAAACGCCCGTTAATTTACCCGGTTTAGCACTATTCACTAACCGGGCCCGTTTTCCGGAATTTTCTCGTTCCTTTAATTTTAATGGCTCTTATACTCCCATTAATGTTTATTTATATTTATTTAATGAACTATAATTTTTACGGGTTCGTTTGACCACTTAAAATCACGTTTTCGGGTTTTCCTCGAAAGATGTGCGCTAAAGCTCTATTAGCGTTTTAATACATTATTTGGTTCCGTTTTCTTCGGGAATTGTTCCCATATATTATTTTGGTCTTACTAAGGCCTAGGAATCCACATAATACGATAACCGAGGTCTCATACCTCCTATGGTTATTTAACGCTTTATTTAGCATTTTTCGCTTTTCGAGCGTTTTCTCATTCCTTTTGGAATTATTTTCCTTACCAAAAATACTTAGGCACTATTAGGCTCTTAAATACAATATTAAAATAATCTAATCACCATATTTAAGTTCGGGGTATTTCACCTTGATTGTATTAGGTTCTGGATCTGGCTCAAACACGGGCCAGAAATATGTCCGCCGTTTCAACTGCAGACAGTGTGAAAAGGATCACCCCGGCGTGGACTGCCAAGGGGAGAAAGTTCAGTGTCGCCACTGTCAGATACTTGGACATCGGGCCTTCGAGTGTATCCGAAACCCGGAGAGCAAGAACTACCGCCCGGGAGCAAAGGCAAACACCGGCCCTAAGAATGGAGCTAGCGATACTCGCCCTCCGCCAACAAACCAGGCTCAGGGGTATAAGGGCAAAGGCCCAGCATCGGGACCCGCCCTGCATGTCATGGACCGCTCAGATGAGGCTGGTCCTTCTACCATCCCAGGTATTTCTAAACCATGTGAACCTATTATTGAGCAATGGATGATGTGAATGAGTGCTTGCATGCCTTGATTGCCTAATTGAGTAGGGAAGAATTAGTAAGACTCACTAGTAAAATTTAAACCACGTAGGAAGCTATAAGATATGCTTTCCTATCCCCTCACCGCCCTCCCTGGAAGAAAACATTATCAAAATACAAGAACCAGGGAACGAACAATGTAAGGTTATCCAACCAGGTTTGATATTACTCAAAGGATACCTAACACCGGAGACAAATTACAATCATCAGAAAATGTCTAGAATTGGGAGCAGGACCAGGAGGGTTCTACACTCCAGAATTTCCAGGAGGATCAAAGATGAAGCTGAAAATGATGTGCTTAGGAAAGGATTGGAATCCTTACACAAAAACCTACCAAGATACAAGAAATGGAGATGGAGCACAAGTACCAAAAATCCCAGAAGAATTTTTACCAATTGTGGAACAAGCAGTTAATACAGCTCAACAGCTAGAAGAAGATCCAGTTCCCAATCTAAGGGCTGATCTATGTATCATCAACTTCTATGAAGAAGGAGGCCGTTTAGGACTACACCAGGACAATGATGAAACAAAAGGGTCCCTTGAACAGGGGATACCAGTATTATCTTTGTCAATTGGAGATGACGCAGAGTTCCTTTATGGCGAGCAGAAGCGTGTGGACCTTGCAAAGAAAATCATATTGAGTTCAGGAGATGTTTTAGTAATGGGTGGAAAGTCAAGGTTGCTATACCATGGAATTAAGAGGATCAAACTAAACACAGCACCTTCGACAGTGATAAACACCACTCACATGAAACCAGGAAGATTAAGTTTGACTTTTAGAAAGTACTAGTATTGTAATTGTTTGGACATCTGAAAGGAGATCATCTCATCAATGAAGCATTATTGTTATGAAAGTGAATGTCTTTAGACCCCATCATATATCAAAGTACTTACTCAGATTCTGTTATTAGGTTGTACTAAGGAGACGGAAGGTGCCTTAAGTATTCTTACTGAGGAGGAGGCCAGCAAGGGCGGCGCGATCCTCACTGGTACCTTTCCTGTTAATGGAGTGGATGCACTAGTACTGTTTGACTCCGGAGCCTCACATACTTTCGTTTCGCCTTCGCTTGCGGGGAAGTTGGGGCTAGACGCTGTAGAGTTACCTGATTTTAAGGTGGCACTCCCGTCTAAGGAGAAGATCAGTTGCACTCGTCTTTATAGAGGAGCCACTATCAGTATTAAGGAGGAGGATTTTCCCATTGACCTTATTGAGTTCAGAGGTCTAGGATTCGACGTTATAGTCGGGATGGACTGGTTGGGGCGGCACAGAGGCCGCATTCTTTGTGCAGAGCGCAGACTGTTACTTAAGAGTCCATCAGGAGTGACAGTATCATACCGCCAGAGCCCTAGAGCACCATCAATAAAAGTTATATCTGCTATGTCATGTACAAGCAAGTCAGGAAGCAGAAGGAAGTATACCTATGCTATGTTCAGGATGTAGAGCACGACCCTGATTTTGATCCAGATATGCCAGTGGTGTCGGAATTTCCAGATATTTTTCCAAAGGAACTTCCAGGCTTACCGCCATCCAGAGAGGTAGAGTTCTCCATGAATTACTACCAGGTACCGGTCCCATAGCTAAGGCACCGTACCGTATGGCACCAGCAGAGATGGCTGAGCTGAAGGAGCAGCTGAAAGATTTTGGACAAGGGATACATACGACCTAGCGTATCTCCTTGGGGAGCACCAGTTCTGTTTGTGAAGAAGAAGGATGGAAGCCTTCGGCTATGTATTGATTACGGGAGCTTAATGCAGTCGGTGAAGAACAAATATCCACTACCACGGATTGACGATTTGTTTGATCAGTTGAGAGGAGCAAAAGTGTTTTCGAAGATCGATTTGAGATCAGGATACCATCAGATACCTATCAGGGAGCAAGACATAGAAAAGACAGCATTCAGAACACGATATGGCCACTATGAGTTTACAGTTATGCCTTTTGGCTTGTCAAATGCACCTGCAGTCTTCATGGATTTGATGAACAGATTATTCAGAGAGCAGTTGGATAAGACCGTGGTTGTATTCATCGATGACATCCTCATTATTCAAAGTCTAAGGAAGAGCATGAGAGTCACCTCCGACATGTACTTGAGATCTTAAGGGAGAACCAGCTTTATGCTAAGTTCTCCAAATGTGAGTTTTGGTTGGACAGAGTTTCCTTTTAGGACATGTTATCTCAGATGCTGGGATCGCAGTGGATCCAGCAAAGATAGAAGCAGTTCGCAGTTGGCCTAGGCCAAAGACAGTGACTGATATCAGGAGTTTCCTTGGTTAGCGGTTACTACAGAAGGTTTGTCAGAGACTTCTCCAAAATAGCAAAACCTATGACCAGTTTAATGAAGAAGATGCACCATTCACATGGACTACAGATGTGAACCTCATTCAGTTTTGAAGAACGCTTTGACATCAGCACCAGTTTTGACATACCTGAAGGCACTGAGGGTTATGAAGTTTACTGTGATGCATCAGGAAGGGGATTAGGGTGTGTACTCATGCAGAATGGGAAGGTAGTCGCCTACGCTTCCCGACAGTTGAAGAAACATGAGGAAAACTATCCCACACATGACTTGGAGCTTGGAGCTATTGTTTTTGCCTTGAAGATCTGGCGCCACTACCTGTATGGTGTCCAGATGACCGTATATTCGGATCATAAGAGTTTGAAGTATGTATTCACCCAGAAGGAGTTAAACATGAGACAAAGAAGATGGGTTGAATTTCTTAAGGACTATGACATTGATTTGCAGTACAAAGAAGGGAAAGCTAATGTGGTAGCAGACGCACTGAGTCGACGAGCACATTCTCTAAATGCCATTGTGGCTAGCTCGAGTCTTATGGACGACATACGTAGCGCACAGCAGAGTGATCAGCGAATGATGGAGATCAGTCAGAAGTTGTCTGACGGTACATTTGAGGGTGGAAAGTATGAGTTTCAGCTACATGATGATGGACTAATCAGATTGAAGGGCAGATTGTGTATTCCCAGAGACAGCACAGATATAAAGGAGCATATTCTTCGAGAGTCCCACACTTCTTCCACATCTGTCCATCCAGGAGCTTCTAAGATGTACAAAGATCTAAAGAGGTATTTCTGGTGGAGTGGTATGAAGGGCGACGTGACAGAATATGTGATTCGATGTCTCACTTGTCAGAAAGTGAAATTCGAACATAGACGACCAGGAGGTATGGTACAGTCTATGCCAGTTCCAGAGTGGAAGTTTTATGATATCTCCATGGACTTCGTGGTGGGACTACCACCTACGAGAGGAGGACTTAATATGATTTGGGTTGTTGTTGATCGACTGACTAAAGTTGCTAGGTTTATTCCGATGAAAGACACTTGGAAAGTGCCAAAGTTAGTAGAACTATTTGAGCAGGAGATTATCAGACATCATGGAGTACCAAAGACTATTGTTTCAGATCGAGATACTAGATTTCTCTCACGATATTGGCGAGCTACTCGCGAAGCACTTGGCACTGAATTGAAGCTTAGCACAGCATTTCATCCTCAGACAGATGGTCAGTCAGAGAGGACTATTCAGACCTTAGAGGACATGCTACGAGCATGTGCCTTGGATTTCCAGGGCAGCTGGATAGATAGATTACATCTCATCGAGTTTGCATACAATAACAGCTATCACGCCTCTATACAGATGTCACCTTTCCAAGCCTTATATGGCAGACCATGTCGCACACCATTGTGCTGGGACGAGTCTAGTGAGACCGTCATCATTGGGCCTGAGTACTTAGAGCAAGTCCAGGCAGAAGTACAACAAATCAGAAGTAACATGAAAGCAGCACAAGACAGACAGAAATCATATGCTGATGAGAGGCGACGAGACCTTGAGTTCGCGTTGGCGACCAGGTATTTCTACGAGTATCACCCATGAAGGGTGTATTCAGATTTGGGCAAAAGGGCAAGCTAAGCCCGAAATTTGTAGGACCCTACGCTATCATAGAGCGGGTGGGCCTTGTGGCATATCGACTTGATTTGCCAGCCGATTGGGCAAAGTACACAATGTTTTTCACGTGTCTCAGCTTAAGAAATACATGCCTCATCCTTCTCATGTTCTACAACCAGAGACACTCTCATTAGAACCAACAATGCGGTATGTGGAAACACCACAACGAATTTAGACAGAAAGACAGAGATACTCGAAAAATCTGTGAGCCGTAAAGGTTCTTTGGTCGAACCACGATGTGAAGAGGCCACATGGGAACTAGAAGCGGATATGCGAGCGAAGTTTCCCTCATTATTTACCGACTAGACACTTTAGTCTAGGGTACGGGGCGTACCCCTCTTTTTTGGGGGGTAGAGCCTTTTTCGTTTGTGAGTTAGTATGCATTTTGTTGCACTTTAGTGCATTTCAGTGACACTTTGTCTTGTATGTGTTCTTGTGTAACACTGTTCAGTATATTCAGTGACACTTGTCTTGTATGTGTTCTTGTGTAACACTGTACTGAATGTACTTTGTACTTCTACTTGTTGGTGTGTACTTTGTTACACTACAATGAAAAGTTTATGTGCACTACTGCACTATTGATATGAAAAGTGGACTGGTATACTTCACTATACTGTTCCAAGTATTCCTGTTGTGTTCGATGTACACTGTGAACTTAGGAATATAGAGACTTGGGACTTGATACCTAAAAACTAGATTGAGTTGTGGATACTTAGTGGAACTTGATTCCCCACAACCTTATAATTTAGATATGAGACTTCGGGGCGAAGTCCTTTTAAGGGGGTAGATTGAAATACCCCAAATCTAATTAATATTATTAAACCATTACTTAATGGAAAATAATTCAAATATAAATCATTTCACGTACGCATGCAGACCCATGCATGAGAACGTTACGTAAAAGTAGTCGTTTCTCCATAAACGCTAAAACGCCTTAGAAACATGTGATCAAGCATGACCTTGTATGACCTTCTAAAACTTAAACCAAATGGTCATACACTCATTATATGAATATATAAATATATTCCTTAGGCTATATTCAGTCAAATACGCAAAATGCTTGGGAGTGCTCACGACCGCTCCTTAAAGCACGAAAAGTCTGGATGAAGTGCTGAGGTGGCACGAACTCCTATAAAATTAATTCCTTGAGTTCCTAACATCATTATTAACCATTATAAAGAGAACGCACGAAGTGGTTTCTCAAAATTCAGCAAAAACAACATGAGGATTTCTTAGTGCTCCTTTTTGCCCGGGTGTGTCCCGATGGGCCGTAAATTATGTCATGGGTTGATATAACCCCATATAACCCAATGTAACATCTTAATATATGTTTATTTACTATAATAAGTGTTTACAAACACTTGGAACTCATAAAAACAATTTGTTTCCCAAAATTTCCTTAGAGCACAAAAACACACCTTCGGGTGTCACGAAAACGCGTTTTACGCAATTGCCTTGTAGTTTTTGACATACCACGAATTGGTAATCTTAAATAGGGTTAAAATGAACTTCTAAATCAGTTGGTGAGGCTAGTCAACAAGGCTCTCTATAGGGGCCGAATTTATGTACAAAAACTAGTATAAAAATTGCATTTAAAGTTTGTAAAAGGCATAGAACATGGTGACTCACCTTCCCATGTGTTATATTACTTAATGTCAAAGTATGTAAGTCTCATTTGACCAGAGATCTGTCGAAATTAGGCCATGGAATAAGGCCATGTGAGCTAGATACAAAACAAAATGCAAAAAGGTAAAAGTGGATCTAGATTCCACCTTTTTTGATTCTTTCTTTTCCATGTGACCTTCCTTGTTCTTCCTTGGCTCTTCATCACCGAATTGAGACCCCTCATTCAGCCTTGAAATCGTGCACTATAATGAAGAAGAAGACAAGGCATTAACTTAGAAAAATCAAAAGAACAAACTTACCTAAATTTCCTTGTCTTCTAGCTCACAATCATTTTCTTTCCAACTCTTGCCTTGTCACACACCACATGTCCGAAATTATGCAGAGAACATGGGCATTTATTGAGCCAATAAACCATGTAATAAACTAAGGAAAAGTAAAGTCATTTGACATTAAAAAATTGACAAAGCAAAAATCAAATTCCAAATGCATTTTCTTACCTTATACAATTTGTGAGTCTCATTCTTCTCCTTGCCCTCTTCATCCACGAATTGGTAAGGCTCTCTCCTCTCTCTTCTTGCTTCATCTTCTTCCTTTGAAGCTCTTAAGTCCATTAATGGAGTTTTAACTTCTACCATCATCTTTAAGGTAATTTCCTAGCATTTCTTGTCAAACCTTGAAGCAAAACTCTTCCTAGCATATCAACAAGGGTTCGGCATCAATTAGTTATCCAAGGAGGTTGTCCAAACCAACATTAATCCAAGGAGCATCTCAAGGTTATCTTAAGGTAGTTTTAATGCTTGTAAATCCTTAAAGCACATTTTTATGTGTAACCAAGTTCTTCTTCTTCTAAGGCTCTTTTCTTCTTCATTTTCATGAAGGAAGACTTGTTCTTCATCCACCATTAGTGAGCCGAAATTATAAGGAGAAAAGCTTAAGGTAAATTCTTGGAAAACTACTTACAAATCTACTTAAGATCTTTGTTCAAGATCTAACTCCTAAACTCCTTCACCACTTGCATATAACCGAAGTGGAGCATCAAATTTTCCTTGGAGAAAGCTTGGAGATTCAAGGAGAGTCCAAGCACTTAACCACCTTTGTTAAGAAGTAAGTTTACTAAGTAAATCTTTATGTTATAAGCTTTGTTAAGCTTCTAAAAATTATACAAAAATTATGTACACCTTCTAGGTTAATTAAAACCGAAACTATATGGTCTTATATGCCAAAAATATAATCTAGAACATATATAGAAAATATTTACCTTAAGACACATTTTTGTGTCACACAATTTAGTTATGTTACATATTAATTCATGCCGAAATGTCAAGGGCAAAAATGCTTATTTTTGAGCTAAGAATTTATATAAGACATTACAATAATTTTTACATGAGTTATATAACTCCTATGAATTTATGTATAATTATTATGACATATAAATCCACTTTTATATACTATATGGTCACCAAATAAATATGGCCGAATGTACTAATTGATAAATAGGTATTAATGACCTACTTAGGTATATAAACTTATATCACAAAGTTTGGTGAGTTAAAAATATTTTATGAGAGCTTAAATGGCTAATTAATTAAGTTATGTGGCTTGAATGTAATTTTTACAAAGTTTAGTGTGTTTATTATAAAAACCGAGAGTTAAGGGTATTCTTGGGATATATATGATATAATATGAGGTTAGGAATTAAGTTTATGAATTTTAGATAATTTAAACAAGTGTTAAAATGACACTTTATAAAGTTTTGGGCTATTAAGTAATTTATAAAAGTTGTTATGAAAGTTTGGAACTTATTAGTGGGCGAATTCATAATTAAGATATTTAATAGGCTCACCTTCGAAATTTTTAGGAATTAAATATTTAGACTATAGTTTATAAGTTATTAAGAAGTTATTATAAAGTTTTGGGATGAAAATGTAATTAAGGAAGAATAAATGACAAAGCCGAAATTCTTTGGGGTTAGTTTGGTAATTTAAGAATTTATATATATATATTCGGCATTTATGGAGAATTAAAATTAAAACTATAGTTTATAAGGCATTATGTAAAGATTATAAGATTTTGTGGCTAAATTGCAATTATAAGGAATATATATATATATAGGCCGAGATTTAAGAGGGGCTAAGTTGTAATTTTCAAAAGTTATAATATTTAAAAGTATATACCAAAATATTAATGGTAGTTTTGTGATTTAATTAAATAAGGAATTAAAACTATGTTATATAAAGAGATTAGAATTTAAATGTAAAGTTTATGAATTAATATGGTTGTTTTATAAATAACCGAAATATAAGGGTAATAATTTAGATTTAAATAAATATAGGTCCTATATGGATATTTGGAGGAATTAGAAGAAAGAATTTTAGTTAAAGGAATTATGGAATTAGAACTATGGCTTATATAGTTATAAGGAAGTTAAAGGAAAACAATAAATATTATTTATGACTAAAAGGAGAATAATGAGATTATAAGAATATTATGTCATTGTAAGACATTTAAATATAGTTAAGGAAATTATAAGTTGTTATGTCACTTAGACAATTAAAATAAACAACAAATATAGTACATGAATATATGAATACATATATGTACATTAAAGGATTTATAAATAAATCAAAAAGGAATAACAAATAAGATATACATTAAATCATGAGGTAATTAAAAGAAACAAACCTCACATGAAATAACAAATACGAGATTTGTTAAAAGATCCAATAGAATTATTATATAAGGGTAACATAAATTAACCCTCTCAGTTAATCCTATTCTAGGACTTTGTTTGACCAGACGTTGACCAGGGTATAATCAACTGCAACCTACGGTGAACGGTATGGGATTCTTGCAACCTGTTTTCTACCGGATTACACCGGCTTGTGTGCTATCTGTTGTTTGAAATAACGACCAAGATAATTAATGTAAATGTTGTTTACTCTTGTGCACTGTTGTATTATTTTATGTGCGTGAATGATGCTGACTACAACGTGTATGTCCCACGCATATAAACACTACTATACCAGTGGATTTAAATACCTGCGCTTCAGTATACCGAGGACTTGTACTCAAGTCTCTCACTAACTTCACTTTATAACAAACGTCATTATCCTAAACATGATAATTGACAATACACATTGTGTTCTTGTTTAACGTCTTTATATGACACTTAACAATTCTATACTACGAGAACGAGGAGCCCAGTTGGATCTGGCCATGCATGCTACAGGAGTTGTACCTGTCTCAGGTCGTCTCCTATTTACGTCGCGACGGAACACTTCAGTTGAGAGGAAGACTTTATTCCTCTTGGGTTCAATTCCCATCAGTTCAGTGGAGAGGAAGACTACATTCCTCTCGAGGGTTCTATTTCCCACATTTCTCAGTTCAGAGGTTAACAACGTTATCTTCTGGGGTTTTTAATACCCAACCTTTCAATCTTAACGAGGTCGCTATACCTTCACTATTTGAGATATTCAGTTATACCTGTCAGTCCCATTGTGTGGACCGACTATCATTAAAGAATTTCAGTTCAGCTAACTTGACCTTCTGCAGTCTTGTTCTATGTGACATTATTGTCCTTGTATGGATACTTGTTATCATCATACTATGCTTGTTTACAGCTTTATAAAAATGAACTGCATGTATTCGACAAAGTAGTTGGTGTGGCCCGGTAGACGATGGGCTGCACGTTTTCCATACCAGCATTGTTTGCTGAGCCCCTTTGGGGGCACCCCCATTTTTCAGGTACCTGAAGTTGAGAAGATTACCACACCGAGTGTAGGTGGGGTAGATTCAAGCTATGGGAGTCTTCTCCTAGACATTTGTTTTTACCTAAGTACTTTACATTTGAGTTTGATTCCTAGTATCTCGGATTGTATTCGTATTCAGACCGTGACTTTTGGAGATTGTATTTGGACTTAGCCTTGTTGGTCACAAGGGTGGCCAACGGCATTGTAATACCGCCCGGTTGTTGTATTTATTTCCGCTGCAGTTGTATTTTATTTGGGAGTGATCGCCGTTCAGGTTATTGTATTTCGGGTTGGGGTGTTACATAACAACTGTCTTAGCGAATTAGAAATTTCTTCTCAGGTACGTATTATAAGTACTTTTGTGTTTGAATTGGTGATTGTAACTATTTGCGCATGTTTGGATAAGTTTAAATGGTGTACTCAATACTTATTCACAAGCCGATCTCTAGTTTGTCAAGGAGCACACATGTGTTGAAAGCACTAAATTGATCAGAAGAAGTCATGAGTCATAGCTATCTTTTCTTTTTTCAAATGGTTGTATTGTACATGTTATGATTGAACTTGAACCATTTTTAGTAGTTTGGTTAACTAGCTAGTTACAAATGTTGTAGTTGATCGGTACTACACTTAAGCCTATGTGCGCTGGTATAATATTAATGCAAACAAAGTACTGTTGTTGATCTATTAAAATTCACCAGTTTGGTTGATCTGGTATATATAATGCAAACAGGTTATGAATGGCAATTTGTGATATAATTTTTGTATTATGCGCAGGGTAATAAATTGTATAAAAATAAAAATATAAAAAAGGACCATATAAGAAACGCTTATATGTATAAGCGTTTCTTATATTCTCGCGCCAAATGTCATAAAGAACGCTTATCAATATAAGCTTTTTTTATAAAGCTTCATAAAGAACGCTTATATTAAACAAGCATTTTTTATAGTCAGACATAAAGAACGCTTCAAGATGAAAGCATTCTTTATGCCTCGTAGATTCCCGCCACCTTACACACCTTAAAAAATGCTTTAGCAATAAGCTTTCTTTTAAATTAATGTATAAAAAACGCTTACAATGCGTTCTTTAAGAGGTTCGACCATTTGCGTCGCTGGCATGAAAAACGTTTATAAAACGTTCCAGAAGACAAATTAAAACATTGTTTATTCTTTTTTTCCAGCAGTGATATAAGGAAGAACACTTGTACATACGGTCATACAAACATGTACAGATGTTCATTAAAATATATACATTCTCATAGTTCAACATGTACATTCTCACATTTGAACACGTACATCTTCACATTAAAACATGTATATTCTCAAATAGATTACCCTGGCCCCATACACCCTAAAACCCACACTAGGAGAGCTAAAAAACGTCGAGGGCATTTTTGAGGTTTGTGGTAGCGGGTTTAGGGTGGCCCTAAACCTGCTACCACAAACCCTAAAAACCTGTCGAGTTAGTTGCTACAATGTAAAGTATAGAACGGTTTCCAAATAGATTACCTTACCCCCAAAACACCCAAAACCCACCCTAGGATAGCTAAGAACGATGAAGACATTTTTTAGGGTTTGCAATGGCGGGTTTAGGCCTAAACCCGCTACCACAAACCCTAAAAACCTATCGAGTTAGCTGTTACAATGTAAAGTATAGAATGGTATCCAACTAGATTACCTTACCCCCTAAAACACCCCAAAACCCACCCTAGGATAGCTAAAAACGTCAAAGGCATTTTTAGGGTTTGCAGTAACGACCCTAAACCCGCTACCACAAACTCTAAAAACCTGTCGAGTTAGTTGCTACAATAAAGTACGAAACAAATTCCAAATAGATTACCCTACCCCCAAAACACCTAAAAACCCACCCTAGGATAGCTAAAAAACGTTGAAGGCATTTTCAAGGTTTGCAGTGGCGGGTTTAGGGTCTAACTACCCGAAACCCGCTACCACAAACCTTAAAAACCTATCGAGTTAGCTGTTACAATGTAAAGTATAGAACGGCTTCCAAATAGATCCCTACCCCCCAAAACACCCCAAAACCCACTCTAGGATAGCTAAAAACGTCGAAGGTATTTTAAGGGTTTGCAGTGGCGGGTTTAGTGTCTAACGACCCTAAACCCGCTACCACAAACCCTAAAAATCTGTCGAGTTAGTTGCTACAATATAAAGTACGAAACACATTCCAAATAGATTACCCTACCCCAAAAACACCCCAAAACCCACCCTAGGATAGCTAAAAATGTCAAAGGAATTTTGAGGGTTTGCAGTGGCGGGTTTAGGGTCTAACGACCCTAATCCCGCTACCATAAACCCTAAAAACCTGTCGAGTTAGTTGCTACAATGTAAAGTATAGAATGGTTTCCAAATAGATCCTAGCCCCTAAAACATCCCAAAACCCACCATAGGATAGCAAAAAACGTCGAAGGCATTTTTAGGGTTTGTAGTGGCGGGTTTAGGGTCTAACGACCCTAATCCCGCTACCATAAACCCTAAAAGTCTGCCGAGTTAGTTGCTACAATGTAAAGCATAGAATGGTTTCCAAATAGATCCCTACCCCTCAAAACCCACCCTAGGATAGCTAAAAAACGTCGAAGGCATTTTTAGGGTTTGTAATGGCGGGTTTAGGGTAGACCCTAAACCCGCTACCACTGAAATACCCCAAACCTTGATATGTTGCTTAAACATTAAACTATGGTGTATTAAGGCAAAAAGTGCCTGGGAAACATTAGTGAACCATTTAAACCATAGTAAAAACATAATAAAACACTAAGACATAGTTTGAGCAAAAACATGCTCTAAGCTTGGAGTGAGCTTGGTTAGGACCCAAAGAGCCTACCAAAACTTAATGGTATTCAATTATGATTTAATAAGGCTAATTAAGTCCTTAGGAAACCTTGGTAGACAATTAAACCAAACAAAACACAAATGAATACCTTAAAGTCAATATGGGCGAAAATATGCTCTAAGCCTGGGATAAATTTGTATAAGACCTAAAGGTCATACCTATACCTTATAAATATGTTAATGAACATATTAAACCAATTACCAAAGAAAACCAAGCTTGAAAACAAGTTAAAACACAAAATGTGCTTTAAGGAGTCTTAAAGCACATTTTTGAAAAATTGTCTTGTAAATGAGTTTTGAATGGCTAAATGTCCATCATTACTCTTTAATTAACATTTGTACTACTTAGTATCACATTAGGAAGTCTAAATCAATGGGAAATCAAAAATTTCACAGATATGTGCCTTGTTTTGTGAATAGTAACCAAAATATGCTAGTTTATGACATAAGCCAATATAAGTAAGTTAATTGGTCAATAAAGACCAAACTACCCCTAAGTAGATGATGGGAGCCAGTTTTTATCAAGGTGAGTCACCACCATGTTAGTTAATAAGTAAATAAGTAATGAAAAAGCAAGTAAATTCACTATTTACTTTACAACTTATAATATTTTCAAAGTATACTCTCTCACCTCATTCTCTTCTTTCCTCCTTGGTTCCCACCGTCTCCAACCTCCTCCATCCCTCTCCATCGGTTTGCTACAGCAAGTAGCCATTCTCCAACTTCCATAGCTTGTAACTCATGACTCCATGGTCCAAATTCAATTTCAAGACCACCATTCTTCTAGTTGGAGCAAGCTCTACAACCTTGTCTTTTCAAATCTTCAAAAGCTCCATTTTGGTGCCATGGAGATTCACCATTGAAGGAGCTTGAGCTCATATTTTCATGCCATGTTATTCTCCTTTGCTTCAAGGTAAGGAAAAACCAAAGAAAACAACATTTCCTTCATTTTTATTACATGTCCAAAAATTCACCATTAATGGTGTCTTCTCTTGTTCTTTCATAGCTCCATTTCCATCCTTAAAGGACAAGGAGGAGTCCTCTCTTGTTACTTATTCAAGCTCTCTTTTGTTTCCAAGGTAAAACAACTAACCTAATGTGTTAAGACAATATATATATAACCTAGGGTTTGTAAGTGAGTTTAAACATGGAGCTTGAATGCTCATTGGTTTTACTTGTGTATTGATTAGAACATTGACAAGTAACCAAGTCCTCTTGCCGATTTCCAAACAAGGAAGAACAAGAGTGTTCAAGTAAAAATCTTGAAGAAAAGAGGTAAACAAACTATCTCAATGTGGTTTAAATGCCTTAGGAAAAATGAGCTTGATTTGCTTAATAAAATACCTAAGGAGCCAATGGGAAAAGAGCTAGTGAATTGTTCTTAAGGAGATTATTAAAGGGCATATGTGATGTTGAGTGTATTTGCAGATTAAAGGCAATATATTATGTGGGAAATTCAGTGTTTAAGGTTTATGCAATTTAAGGGCCTAAGAGCCATGTTATTTAAGGGCCTAGGTGCCAAGCAATTTAATTATGCACTATATTGTGATGTAGTGTAAATTTGGTGAAGTTTTGCGTGTGAGAAGGTTCTTGATGGATTTAGGTGTTCTTAAGTGTTTAATGGTGAAAAACAATGTGTTTTGGTATGACAATATGCTAGGAGAACCCATGGCAAAATTTGAATAATGTACAAGAAGTTTTAAGTGCTGAAATGAGTTTTAGTGAACTAAGAAGTGTTAGGAATGAATAAATGTTTTACTAGGGAAGAAAGCATGTATTAAGGTGTTTAGAGTGCTACAAGGATTTAGACATTATCTTGGAAGTTTTAGAAATCCAATGGGTGTTTGTGGGATGTACTAAAGTCTTGGAGAAGTTTGTTTAAGGTTTAAGAATGTTGATGTACAAGGAATGAATGATGTTTAGGTAAGGATTGAGAAAGGAATTTTAAGAAGCTGTGAACAAGGAAATTAGTTAGTGAGAAAAGATGCTTGGGAGATGATGTTAAGGTGTAGAGGAAACATCTTGGTATAGTGGTCATTATAGGTGAAATACCACTTAGAAAACCAAAAGAGAAATGTTACAAGTGTTAAGAGATTTATAAGAAAAATGAGTGACAAGTTGGACAATGTTTTAAGGTGAATCAAAGTGATATTTTGGTATTAGAATATGCCTAAGTTCATGTGTGAAGTTTGGGTAATCAAGGATGAAGAAAATAGATGAAACAAGACTTGAAAATGTCAATTTGGGAATTCTGTTACAGTGGTCCGGGACCTAGGAATTGGATGATGTCCCGGACCATACACAAAAAAGGGCCTAGAGTAAGAAGACTGTCTTGGTCCGGACTTGGGATGAGTACAAGGTCCCGGACCACCCTATTTAAATCACCCGAGAGATTCCTTAAGTGTTGGTCCGGGACTTAGGGTGAGGACCAAGTCTCGGACCACTCTAAAAATGTTGTTTAAGGTATGAAAATGGTATGTAATGATGGGGATTTATAAGTAATGATGTTATAAGGTTGTTTAAGGTATGCAAATGGTATGTAATGATGGGGATTTATAAGTAATGATGTTATAAGGTTGTTAAGGACATGTTAGGTGGGTTATAATGACAATTAGGTGGGTGAAAAGTTGTAGTAAAATGTGGAAGTAAAACAAGTTAAAATGTTAAGTTACTTAACTAGTTAACGGTGTTAACCATAGTCGTTTAACGTTACGCAAACATGTTACCCCCAATGTTAATGAAAGCAACTTTAATGTTACCAGTTGTTCGAGAATTGTTCGAGGAACATAAGTGGACATGATAGAGTGGACTCCGGTGACAGGTATGGTTTTCTTGCAACCTGTGTCCTACCGGATTACACCAGCTTGTATGCCAATGTGTTTTTCTGTATGTTTGCCACGTTGTAAGATAAAACATGTAATGAGTTTATAGTAATTTATTTATGTGGCGTGTTCAACTCCGATACCATTTAACCTCGAAAGTGTTAAACCTTAGTTAACTGAGTCTAGGAGCACATGAGAGTTCGGTATTCAGATAAATGACCCGAACCATGGGACATTCTAACCACGGCTATGCGTGTGTTAATTGTATGATATTTGTGTGTGTATGTAAGGACCTCCCTCGTATGTGTAACCCAGTTGTAATACTGTATGATGTGTGGATGTGATAGACTCCATATTGGGGTTCTAACTAATATCTAAAAGTAAGTATGTACTAACACGGGTGAGGAATCCGGTTAGGCCGGTCGCGCGTTGTTTGGGAGTGGGTATCCTTTTTAGCCTTACCCTCCTCTCTGTTATGGTTGTTTCCCTCATGGGTTATGATCTCCCATTAGCTTACTCCAAAGCTTAACTATTCTGACTTATGATCGGTTTAGGGGGAACATGTGTTTGTGTGGTGTGTTCGGGTCACTAAACCCGAACCATCTTAACTTAAGTTACTCGTCCCACTATTAGGACGGTAATGAGTGTTGTATAACGAGCTTAACATGAGGGTAGTATCATTCTCTAGGCTCACAGGTGAATTAACTATGTTTGGGTCGGTTCCTAAGAGAACTATTCCCGTTATGTTATGTGATATTGTTGTACTGCAATTCCCATTGCGATGTGATGTTATGTGCACGTTGAAACGTGAAAAGTGTTGTTATGTGGTGTATGTCATATGTTGTAAAAAGTGGAGTATGTGGATCATGGATATGAATCCCAGTTTATGATAAGAGGCGTTTAAGGATAACCCGATTAATGGGTAAGTATCGTCTATTAAGGAAGTAGCTCCATTAGAGGAGAAACACTCTAGGGTTAATGAACACAATGAGTGACTTATCAAGTAAGGATGTGTTATCTATTTGTTGAGCCCATTGTGGTGGAATGTTATGTGTTGTGTGTTTATAGTTTACATGCATTATTCAAATATAATCAACCGCATGCTAAGACGACAATTAGTTGTGCGTGGCCCGGTAGCATGCGGGCTGCGGGATTACCATACCAGCAAAGGTGCTGAGCCCCTAGGGGGCCATCCTTTCTCTTCTTTTTCCTATTTCAGGTACAAGGAGCTGGAAGCCGTTTGAGAGTAGGACGGGGTAGTCGTTTGTACATGGGTAGCCATTTAAACTGTTTATGTACAGTAGGTGCAGTAAGACCGAAATTGTTATCGGCATTAGTTTGTAAATACTCGGTACAGTTGGAAGGTATGTGTATGTTTTGTTGTTAATGGAAAGGGATAGTAATGTGTAGTCACTCGGGAATCTAGTCCATCAGACCGATACAATGTATATGTAATAGCCTTGTTTGCCACGTGGATGGTTAACGGCGTGTAACACCAACGAGTTAAGTAATGTGATGAAGTATATTTTCCGCTGCAGTTTGTTGTTAAGTGTGTTGTTGTAGGATGGGGTGTTACAACCACAAGCCCTAAAAACCTGTCGAGTTAGTTGCTACAATGTAAAGTATAGAACGGTTTCCCAAATAGATTACCCTACTCCCAAAACACCTCAAAACCCACCCTAGGATAGCTAAAAACGTCAAAGACGTTTTTAGGGTTTGTGGTAGCTATCCTAGGGTGGCGACCCTAAACCCGCCACTATAAACCATAAAAATGCCTTCGACGTTTTTAGCTATCCTAGGGTGGGGACCCTAAACCCGCCACTACAAACCCTAAAAATTTTTCGAGTTAGTTGCTACAATGTAAAGTATAGAACGGTTTCCAAATAAATTACCCTACCCCCAAAACACCCCAAAACCCACCCTAGGAAAGTTAAAAACGTCGAATTCACCACTTATTACTTAATGAATCATAAGATCAATTTTAATGAATCATATTATCATTTTAGTGTATCATCATATACATGTAGAAATATTTTTTTGTAAAATTTGTCAAAACATATCCATGACTGGTCTTGTTTTGTAGAGCTTGAATTTATATGAACAATGATATAATTTTTTTTTTTTTGGACCTATATATTAAAAGTTACAATAATTTAAAAGTTTTGTGATAAAGTAAGAAAAATAATAAAAATCTTTGAAAAATAATAAAAAAGAAAAAAAGAAAAAAAAGAAAAAAGGAAAAAAGAAAAAAAGAAAAAAGAAAAAAAGAAAAAAGAGAAAAAGAAAAAAAGAGAAAAAGAAAAAAAGAGAAAAAGAAAAAAAGAAGAAAAGAAAAAAAAGAAAAAAAAGAAAAAAAAAAAAAAGAGAAAAAAAAAAAAAAAGACAAAAAGAAAAAGAAAAAAAAGGAAAAAAGAAAACGAAATCCACTTACAGCCGTGCGCGAAAAAGAAAAAAAACAAATCCGTTGCACGCACGCTCCCCTCCTCCCAGGTATGTAGCCATCCTAGCTATGGTTAGTTGTAGGGAGAAATTTGCCTAAGGATTATAGGCAGCAACATCGTGATGGTGCTAACTTGTGGATTAAGTAGTTAAGTTAAATAAATGAGTAAATGGGGATGATAGTATGCTAAGTACTAAACTGGTTTGATGAATGTGATTGACGTGTTACTTGACTATGAGAATAACTGTACTTAGTTTGACTTGTTTATATACAAGTTTTGGTCATGTTGGTAATTAAGAGGAAATTGATTAAAGAAAAATGGTGATAAAGAATGAGTAATGAATTAATAAGTGGTTAGGTTAGATTATTAACTTATAAACAAATAAGTTAATAATGGGTGATTTGATAAAAAAAAAGAGAGAGGGTTCCAGATTGTGTAAGATGATTTTTCTTTCTTTTTTTGTTTCTTTTTTCTCTAATGAAAAACGCGAGTGCAAAGTTACGAAAGAATGTGGGACAGACCCTATGACCATAATCTTTTAGACCAGAAATAATTTCCAGTACTTGTTGACTGTTTTAAAATTTGGATTTGTGAAACAAATAACAGAAAATCAACCAACAAAAAATTGTAATTCAATTTTTTTAAAAAAATCTCATCATCTAGTAAAAATAGCACACAACTGATCAAAATAATATATAACGTATTACTACATAATAAGGTAAATGCTATTTTATGGATTTTTTAAATTTTGAAATGGTTTTCTAATTTAATTTGAGTAGCTTCACTTTTTATTCAATTAAGAAGTTTACATAAATCAACTAATGTCAATCAAAACATTTTACATGTATAATGGGTGTGGATTTTCTGACCGATTGCATGTGTGGTATTTATTTAAAAAAAATCTTTTACAATATCTTAATAATATAATTAGTTATAATTGAAATACCCCTAACTATTAAATATTGATTTAACATATAATCAATTAAATTAAGGCCTAAACAAGCCTTAAAAAAAAATAAATTAAACACAACAATGTTTATCGGGAAGCAAGAATTGCACCCTTTGACCTTTTAGGGCGATTATATGCCCAAACGAACTCCGATGGACCTAAAATTTTGACCTGAGCCTTATAACCCATAAATGAACACATTAAAATCATTTCCAAGGGAAACCAAGCTCAGGAATGCACTAGAACACAAAATGTGCACTAAGCTTCCTTAAAGCACATTTTTGTGAGATTGTCTCCAAAATGAGTTTTTGTTTGGTTTTAGGGTCTTGAATACCCTTAAATATACTAATGTGACATAATATACCACATTAGAATGTCTAATTCAAAGTTGTTCAAAAAAAAAATCAAAATATGTGCCTAGATGGTGAATAGTACTTTTATAACATATAGGTACTTAATTAAATTTATGGTCAATATTAATTCTTTGATGTAACACCCCAACTGTTAATCTCGTCATTACCTCTTTACTGTTACTAATTACTCCTACTCACGCAGCGGAACTCTAATTACAACGAGGGTGAAACAACGCCGTTAGCCACCCATGTGGCTAACCAGGCCTTTCTTACATACCGTAACGGTCTGATGAACTGGAACAACCGAGTAGTTCATACAAATACAATACTCAATTCATACCTCTACTATACCGAGTCTACAATATACGGGTGCCGATAACATACTCGGACTCTACACCTCATCATCAAACGCATAAGTAATTACAATCTAACTACCCATGCTCACGGCAGTCCCCGTCCTACTCTCTCGAACGGTGGTCAGCTTCAAGTACCTGCACAATAAAAAACGTTCCCCCTAGGGTCAGCTTACGGCGCATGAAATTCGCATATACCGCGTGCTAACCGCGGTACGCCGACTACTTTGGGTCGGATATACATGGAGTTCATTTTAATCAAACAACATGCATCATGGCAATACAATATATATGTATATCACACAAGGAATCTGCATCCAATCACGGAACACGATTCCTAACTAACATAACAATGTTGTTAGTGGTAACTGGTTACTCTTAGGCGTTGAGGGTTATTCCTCACTATGCCTTGTTTACTTATTCGATACCTCACCCGCTCTCTCGGGTTACTTATTCGTATACACACCCATTCTTGGGCTACTCATTCTTATCCTTACCCATTCTCTCGGGTTACTCATACATATACTCACCCCTTTCTCTCGGGTTATTTATACTCATTATCCACCCACTCTTGGGTCATTCATACTCAAGCTCTTGTAGATTCTCGAGACACTACAGGTCTCCTACGTCACGCTGTTACTCTTATACATACTTAAGCCAAACTCATGGCTCTCTAGCATAGTCTTACTTCCCCGGTTTCGACCCTACTCTGGGTCTAGCATGGTGGGAAGGTTCAACTAGCTCACGGAACTCTCTCTTAGTTCCTATCTCTTTTACTTAGGTCCGACTACTCTCGGACTACTCTCGTTCCCATACACTCCTCTCGGAGTTATAATAATATCATATATTAGTCTATAAGCATCATTCTCGATGTTTCTAATGACTTTGGGAACTTTACTTAAATTCGGGTAATCTTAGGTTTAAAGGTTACCCTCACAATCATATGCTTATACATTCGGATATTTTCTTATACCGGGTAAAATCCTCATATAAGAGGTCGACCGTATCTCAAGGGAGTCACATAGTCCCTTAGGTCTCTTTTACCTTTCTTATATATTTACGTCATTGGACTAACTCCAATCCTCTCGATGGAGGTTCATTTATCTCTCCACTCATATTTATTCCGTGGATTGTTTCAATAAGGTTTTAACCGTTATCGGGTATTTACTCAACCCGTACATCTCCTCACATTCTAGGGAGTTCATATGTTTACGATATCGTTATACTTTAATCGATAGTTTATGTGTGTTTGCATATTTCCATTGCTTATGAGACTACCCGTACTACGGGTTATTAGTCAATCAATACTCACTATGGTCGGTCTAGGCACTCTGTTAGACCACACCGGCATACAAGTATGTTAGCTCATACAACATACATCAGGCATACATAATCAAACAAGGGATTATTTTCATGCTTTAATCTTGATTAAGCCGGCACACAAACACACATCAGAGTAACTCGGTTAGCAGACGGGGCATGAGAAATCATACCTTCACGGGTTTTACTTTTTACCGTGGGTTATTTTTCACTGCTCGGTCACGCCCGACTCTCTGATAATGTTTCAACATTATTATAATACTAATATCATACGGAACATAATAAAAGTTACTCCCGCAGTTACCCCGTTATCCCGTTTTCTCGGTATTACTTTTATTAATTTGAGTTCTCACTTCTCAATCACTTCTAACACTTTCTCACACTTCCTAGGGCCTTTACATGTCACCAAACAAGGCCTTAACATCTTATAACATCATTAACATTCAAACCCCCATCATTTAAAACCTTTAAAATACTCTCTGTAGGTTTCTGGGGGTGGTCCGGGACTTGGTCCATACCCTAAGTCCCGGACCAATCACAAAACAAACTCTCGGCCAAAAATAATGCATGGTCCGGGACCTTGTACCTAGGCCAAGTCCCGGACCAATATGGGTGGGTACTCTCGGCTAGAAAATGGTATATGGTCCGGGACTTGGGCATGGAGTTAGGTCCCGGACCAGACTGGTAGTGAAGTCTCGGGGTAAAAATGGGGGGTCCGGGACTTGGTCCTGGACCTAAGTCCCGGACCCTGCTACAGATTTTGTAAATTTTAGTTTCTTCCCCACAGGCTCTCTCTTAGCCCACTAATCAACCCATCTTCACCAACTAAAATCCACATGTTTTAGCCCTTAATTATCCTTCTTAATCACCTTAAACTAAGCACCAAGTGCACTCACCAACTCTAGTTAATTTCACTTAAAATTCACTTACATTATCAAAACTAGTTTTCTTGTTGTGTTCAACTCTTGTAACAGATTTCGGTTGCATCATTATACCATTCAAACTTCCCTCACCAATGTCATTCTTAGCACTCAAATGACATTATTTTTACTCCTAATACACCTTTCTCCTTAGCTTGATTTTGCAAACCATTACTACTCACTTAAACCTCTTAAGCACACCTAGTCTCTTCCTCATCATAAACACTCAAGACTTTCCATTCCTAGGTAAATTTTGACAGCACTTACTTGCTTTACTAAGCATTTTCACCACACACTAAAATCAACTCACAAGCACTTCTTCCCACCTGTTTGGTTTAGGCATCAACAATCACATTAAATTCCCACTTGTTCACATATAAACTAGCTTGGTTTCCTAGGTTCATTTTACACACTTAAACCCATTGAAACATTCCCATTCAACAAACAACATTATAGTATCATGACCACCACAATTCAAGGTCCTTAATTCAACCTATCATTTAACTCACAAGTCACATAAAAACTAGCTCAAGGTAAGCTTTTTACCTTGCTCCTTTTCGGTTTTCTCTCCCTCTTCTTCCTCTTTCTCTTGTTCCCTCTTTCTCTTCATGTTTCCACATCAAAACAAAGGGGCATAGATTGCCAACTACAATCATATCCCCATATACACAATTAAGCTCATTAATTCAATTTTTCCCTCACAAAACTAGTTTTACAAGAGCTAGTTTTTAGGGTTTAGCTTAGAGATTACCTTCAAGTGTCCATATGGATAGCTTGGCAATCAAATGGATGAAATTCCAACACTCCACGAAGGCAAGGAAGAATCGGCTGAAATGAAGGAAAAATTCAACGTGGGCAAAATTTTGATTTTGCAAGGAAAAGCTAGGAATTATGAAACTCTAGCTTTTATTTTTTACCTTAGAGCATTAAGGAGATGATGGAGAGTCAAAAGAACCTCTTCAAGCTTCAAAAGCTCCAACACCCATGGAAGTGAAGGTGGAGGAAACAAGGTTTTGAGGGGTGGAAAACGTAGCCCTCGCCGATACGAATCTAACGGTGCAATTTTTGTGCGATTCGGTGGAGAAATGAGCAAGTTAGATGAGATTGAAGATGGAGGTGGTGAGCTTCTTCTTCAATCGGGAATATTAACAGAGGAGGAGAAGAAGAAGGTAGCCAGGGGCTGGGCTGCGTGAGAATAAAGAAAGAAAGGTAGGTGAGAGAGTGTATTTATGTTACTTTTAACTATTTCACTATTTGCTTTTACTTATTTACTTGTCTTTTTATTTCTAAATAGCTAGCAAGCTATTAATGTGTGTGTACACTCTAATTAAAAACCGGCCCGCATTAATTAATAGCCCGGGTCGTTTTCGACTTTTCGAATTAAACGCGTTTTGTCTCCCGGTTTCGTCACTATTCACTTACCGGGTCCGTTTTTCCGGAATTTCCTCTCGTTTAATTAATTTTAATGGTTATTAAGCTTCCATTAATACTTAATTATAGTTATTTAATCAACTATAATTTTTACGGGTCCGTTTGACCACTTAAAGTCACGTTTTCGGGTTTCCTCGAAAACGTGCTTTAAACTCCGTTAGCGTTTTAATCCATTATTTGGATCCGTTTTCTTCGGGAATCATTCCCGTATACTTATTAGGCCTAACTAAGCCTTAGGAATCCATCTCGGACCCTCTCGAGATCATATATCTCTTACTCATTTAACGCGCATTTTAGCGTTTTTCGCTTTTCAAGCGTTTTCTCTTTTCTTTTGGTTTTATTCTTTTTACCAATACTCTTTAGGCACCATTAGGCCCTTAATAATTTTATTAGAGTAATTTAATCACCATTTTTAGATCCGGGGTATTAAAATCTACCCCCCTTAGGAACTTTGTCCTCAAAGTTGGTGAATCTAGATGGTTACTCTCATGGCGTACTATGCCAAGGTTATAATACATGTATAACCTTACAGACTCCACAAGTCTGTCTCATTTCATACTACACATACACACACATATCACAGCATGTATAGCAATCAAAAATACTCTTTTTACTCTCTCCATGGAATCGGTCCGAAGACAAGAAGGCACTACAGTCCTCGAATCCATGTTGAGTGATATACTACTGATCCCTCAGGTACCGGTCACGTTGAACACTTACTCTTTCTGGTTCACGGCCGTTTCATGACAAATGGGCACTTACTCTCTCTGGCCCACGGTCCCTTCGGTTCTGATCAAAACATTACACATATACATATCCTCAGGCACTCTGGTTGACTCACTCAACACAGGAACATCTCAGGGTACTCTCCCCGTCCCGCTGCCTTTGGAAAAATCACACACTGACACCCCGCCCAACCGTCACTTAGGACCGCCGCACGTACGGTGCAATGGTTTCAAAACTAATACACGCCCACCGTTCTACCGGTCATCAAGACTTAAGGCTCAGCCATCGGCGGGTGATAGCGGTTTCAAAACCAGTTTTCGTTTCCATCTTCATACTTGAAGAAAATTCTTTTTCAAAATCTGTTTGAAAATTCTTTTTAAAACATCACACAACTCCAAATCCGGTTTATGGTAGTTGTATCCTTTCTTAGCGTGATTACTTGTGACCACTTATAGGGAGCTTCAAGAATCATTCAACCCTGATGTGATCAGCATCAGTGTTGAACTATCCTTCCACCCCAATTTGTGTTCGGTTTCCCTTGATCGCTAGCAGATCAAGTTCCACCTCCCACGTCAATTTCAAACAATCAGATAGTCAAACATTTTCGTTTTCTATCTTTTACTCTTTCTAGTCGTATTCATAAAACAATTTTTCAATTTATCTTTATCATGGAACTTAAGTCATCCATTATTCTCTATTTGTTTCACTTACCTTGCCTAGGCATTCCATACTTGTGGCCTCATTAGTCAAATTATTACTCAACTTAAAACATACAACATACAACTCCAAAGGATGGAACTCACTCCATCAATCATTCTCAAATAAAATCACCTAGGGAACTCACTCCCTCTTAGGTTACACATCGGTTTCATGCCGATTATACTCGTCATATCTCATGTCTAATCTCAATAGACAAATACTAAAGGGATTCTCATTCCCTAAGAGTCTCTCTACTCCTCTTTTCATAAATATTACATACTCGTTACTTGCATCTCTCATGCACAATACTTATACTTACACAATGAATGGGTACACATGTTTATGTAACATGAGGTCCAACATCAAAACAATTTCTTTTGTGCTATGCACATAGTAGTTTACGAACTATACGTAAAACATACTCTAAAACGGTTTCTCTCGCCTCCCCCCCCCCTTAAAAGGGGACGCCCGCGTAACCAACCATATGTTATCACTGAACATTGGTTCATTAATTCGAGTATTATGAAGTGTTTTAACTACAGTACGGTTAATTAACTCATAACCGGGTTCGGTTCTAGCCTCTAAGGCTTCAAGGGGTTTATGACATGGGTATACTTAACCCTGAATCACGGTCCACAAGCTTCTGCTGCGTGACCTGATAACTAGAGCTTAATTCGCTCTTTGGTATTCTCCATGTATTTCAATCGTCGCTTGGTATCTCTTACCGTATGCGAATTCGATGAATTTTAGATTGTCTCTCCAGTTCTCTGGAAATCTACTTCGTATAACACTGTATACCTTTGTGATTATTCACTCATTTTTCCCGACTTGTTGTCGGTTGAGGTCAAGCTACTTCTCAGCATGTAGTGCTTCCTCGTTTAATAGTGGCTCATGGATTATGTTTGTTTCTTGGTTCTGTGCCAGAGTTCTTCATTCATACTACTCTGCATTTTTCCACATATCGATCCTGGGCCCTGTGGGTTACTGCCCACGTTCTTTGTGCATCTTTGGCCAATGGCCGCACGGTTATCTCTCTAGATTCTCACTCAACAGGCTTCGTTGACATTTCTCAATTCCTGGCTCTCCCACTTGATCATTACTGCACAAGTGCAATACCAAAACACTCAGTCATACAGAGTGCAGAAGCGTAAACCCTTGACAATAAATCTCTCATGAGATAGGAATGATCATGTCTTCTTTAACACATTTTCTCATCAGCTCCGTATCATTATCTGAATATACTCTTACAATGGTCGCTTGCTGCGTACCATGTTCTTACTCATTAAACAACATTTGTTTACATGACATCCGCTACTACTTTAGCTTCTGCTCATGTACTTATACTATGGCTTGCCATTCACTTGGCTCAATGAAATACGTTACTCTCTTAAAATCTCTCTGCGCACTTGCGCGCTGCTTACTCTGCAGTTCATATTGCACACATACAGTGTTTACTACTCAACTGATTACTCTACTATAGTTCATATACTCATTGGCAATATACACATGCTCAAGTTTTGCTACACCGCTCTAGCGGTTTCACATTACATACTTAGGTGGTAGCCTTTCTCTGGAGGATTCACGCAATTATCGCTCCATAGGCTCCACAATAACAAGTGGTGCTCCACAACAACCCTTATGTCTTTATACATATGTTTTGCAACGTTTGAATCTACGAATTGTAGTTGGTTCTATCGGCTTACAAGCCACCTTGCCTCGCCATGCTCCATGCGGGCTGTTTATATAGGTTTCCGCTTCTCCGTATACCATTAAATGGTTTGGAGGTATTATTGGGTTTTGACATGGTAGTTTCATCACGCTTCCAAACATGGAAGACCCTTAAAGTATTTTGATACTAATTCATGCCCTCTAGCATTTTTAGGGTATCCCGTGTTACGAGGGATCCCTTCGGGTTCTACCCGAGTGTTCTCTTTAACACTTGTGTTCTTAGCACGATATCTCGTTCAACCATTGTTGATTCCGGCACCCTTCTCGGATTGCTCCTGGGTGTTACTGAGTTTTTGCCATCTCATCTGGCCTGAATTTATGGGTATATTCAGATTCTTACTCCGCCTTGCGGTTATGTATACTTTGAAATATTCCCTTTGGGTTGATCATTGGTTCTTTCTCTTAGTGAAGTATACTATGGGAATTCTATCCCGTTCATCGTACATTAATAAGTTCATTTAGGCATTCGCCGTATTATTTACACTGGTATTCACCCAGTTATTAGGTATTTCCTGAGACATTTCCAATGTATGTACTTAATACTCTGTGCTTCTCGCGCTTATTAACGCTATATTCTTAGGTCCGTCACCTTACTGGTTCCTAGACTCCTTTATCTTGGTAAGCTTCCTTGTGTTCTTCGATCATTCGAGGTGTCCAACTGTCTTGGTTTGAATTGGCTCTTTCGTCCGTAGTATGGAGTGGGCTACTTCCCGTGTACCGTACTCTACTAGTATACATACATGGAGTATCTTATTGATACGTTACCACTTACCCAACTAACTCATAATTGGTCTGTCAGGCCCGCAAGCTCCTTTGGAGTGCGGTCGTTCCATGTCTCGTTCGTGTACACTTGTAGTGTCGGTCACGCCTAGGTGAAGTATTCTGTCGCCAACTCCTCTTAAATCGTCCTATAATAACTTATCGTGGTTCACTGGTTTGGTTTTAAAACTTTGAGGGTTTTTGGAAAATTTTATGTTCTGAAAGGAAGTTTAAGTTTTAAAAGTAAGTTCTTCATGGCATTTCAATGCCGGCTGTTCTTACCGAGTCCAGCTTCTCGCTGACTGGTATGTTCTTTATATAATGATCAGGCCGTTATGCCTTTTTCAAGGTTTCGTTTCAGAATTCTTAGGGTTGTTGTGGTGCTATTGGCTTCTCTTGCCGTCTTGGTACTTGCTAAGTACTGGTACGCTTGTCAAAGTCTTCTTATTAGTCCCGCTATTACTGCACTTGCCGTGGCAAGTGCGCGCGGTACTGGACGTGTTTTTGGGTTAACTCCTTGATCCCGTAGTTGGATAACTACTCCTTAGAGCTGCTTCTCACTCATCTTGACATGACGTCATTCAATTAGGCGCTTCCCCACTCTCGGAGTTCCTTAATTACTTAGTGCTTTGTTCTACCTCGTTGCTCGTTCCCATGTCTTTACTGTGGTTACCGGGAGGTTAAGTCATTTAGGCACTACTTCTGTAGTCCTATTCGGGATATCCCGTAGTTATGCTTGTAGCTGTCTACGCTGTGCCCGTTAGGTATTGCAGCCTCTTTCGGGTGTGGTAGGGTGGGTGTACCTACTCTTGACTAGATTCTTAGTCGGTTAGTGTACCGATGTTGATATTACTTACTGTGGCGGTCCGTAGTAGACTTGTGTCCCGGTTCCCGTTAGTTTTCATAAGTCTGTCTTGTCGCACGATTGGTGCATCCTTCTCACTGCTGCTCGACCAGCTGGGTTCTCGCGACTGCTAAGCATGTCGCCCCAAGCTGCCACAAATTCTGGTCTCCTTGGATTAGGATGTCTCGACCTTCCGTCATTGCATGCAGTTTTTGTCATTTCAGCGGGATCCGTCTCCGGGATTTCCAGTTCTCGGGATCTACCGCATGACAGGTTCTGGTTCAAAATGAAATATTTAACCGCATGACGCGTTCTTTCCCACGCTTCCAATACGGGGGTTGTGGAGGTGGGTATGGTATTGTAGGTATCCAGATCTACTGGAAGTTCCTATCTAGCGCATCTCCACGCTACCACTCAACCCTTAGCCCTAAGTCTCTATATCCTAACTCGGTATTCCTAAGCTCGGTATTTCCAGTCATCAGGCGATACTTCGCTCTGATACCATTTTTGTAACACCCCAACCGTTAATCTCGTCATTACCCTTATACTGTTACTAATTACTCTACTCACGCAGCGGAACTCTAATTACAACGAGGGGTGGTGTGAAACAACGCCGTTAGCCACCAATGTGGCTAACCAGGCCTTTCTTACATACCGTAACGGTCTGATGAACTGGAACAACCGAGTAGTTCATACAAATACAATACTCAATTCATACCTCTACTATACCGAGTCTACAATATACGGATGCCGATAACATACTCGGACTTACACCTCATTCAAACGCATAAGTAATTACAATCTAACTACCCATGCTCACGGCAGTCCCCGTCCTACTCTCTCGAACGGTGGTCAGCTTCAAGTACCTGCACACTAAAAACGTTCCCCTAGGGGGTCAGCTTACGCTGCGCTGAAATTCGCATATACCGCGTGCTAACCGCGGTACGCCGACTACTTTGGGTCGGATATACATGGAGTTCATTTTAATCAAACAACATGCATCATGGCAATACAATATATATGTATATCACACAAGGAATCTGCATCCAATCACGGAACACGATTCCTAACTAACATAACAATGTTGTTAGTGGTAACTGGTTACTCTTAGGCGTTGAGGGTTATTCCTCACTATGCCTTGTTTACTTATTCGATACCTCACCCGCTCTCTCGGGTTACTTATTCGTATACACACCCATTCTCTTGGGCTACTCATTTTATCCTTACCCATTCTCTCGGGTTACTCATACATATACTCACCCTTTCTCTCGGGTTATATCTCTCACCCACTCTTGGGTCATTCATACTCAAGCTCTTGTAGATTCTCGAGACACTACAGGTCTCCTACGTCACGCTTGTTACTCTTATACATACTTAAGCCAAAACTCATGGCTCTCTAGCATAGTCTTACTTCCCCGGTTTCGACCCTACTCTGGGTCTAGCATGGTGGGAAGGTTCAACTAGCTCACGGAACTCTCTCTTAGTTCCTATCTCTTTTACTTAGGTCCGACTACTCTCGGACTACTCTCGTTCCCATACACTCCTCTCTCGGAGTTATAATAATATCATGTATATTAGTCTATAAGCATCATTCTCGATGTTTCTAATGACTTTGGGAACTTTACTTAAATTCGGGTAATCTTAGGTTTAAAGGTTACCCTCACAATCATATGCTTATACATTCGGATATTTTCTTATACCGGGTAAAATCCTCATATAAGAGGTCGACCGTATCTCAAGGGAGTCACATAGTCCCTTAGGTCTTTTTACCTTTCTTATATATTTACGTCATTGGACTAACTCCAATCTCGATGGAGGTTCATTTATCTCTCCACTCATATTTATTCCGTGGATTGTTTCAATAAGGTTTTCTAACCGTTATCGGGTATTTACTCAACCCGTACATCTCCTCACATTCTAGGGAGTTCATATGTTTACGATATCGTTATACTTTAATCGATAGTTTATGTGTGTTTGCATATTTCCATTGCTTATGAGACTACCCGTACTACGGGTATTAGTCAATCAATACTCACTATGAGTCGGTCTAGGCACTCTGTTAGACCACACCGGCATACAAGTATGTTAGCTCATACAACATACATCAAGGCATACATAATCAAACAAGGGATTATTTTCATGCTTTAATCTTGATTAAGCCGGCACACAAACACACAAATCAGAGTAACTCGGTTAGCATACGGGGCATGAGAAAATCATACCTTTCACGGGGTTTTACTTTTACCGTGTCGTCTCACCATGCTCGGGTCACGCACGACTCTCTGATAATGTTTCAACATTATATTAATACTAATATCATACGGAACATAATAAAATGTTACTCCCGCAGTTACCCGTTATCCCGTTTTCTCGGTATTACTTTTATTAATTTGAGTTCTCACTTCTCAATCACTTCTAACACTTTCTCACACTTCCTAGGGCCTTTACACGTCACAAACAAGGCCTTAACATCTTATAACATCATTAACATTCAAACCCCCATCATTTAAAACCTTTAAAATACTCTCTGTAGGTTTCTGGGGGTGGTCCGGGACTTGGTCCATACCCTAAGTCCCGGACCAATCACAAAACAAACTCTCGGCCAAAAATAATGCATGGTCCGGGACCTTGTACCTAGGCCAAGTCCCGGACCAATATGGGTGGGTACTCTCGGCTAGAAAATGGTATATGGTCCGGGACTTGGGCATGGAGTTAGGTCCCGGACCAGACTGGTAGTGAAGTCTCGGGGGTAAAAATGGGGGTGGTCCGGGACTTGGTCCTGGACCTAAGTCCCGGACCCTGCTACAGATTTTGTAAATTTATAGTTTCTTCCCCTGTTACAGGGCTCTCTTAGCCCACTAATCAACCCATCTTCACCAACTAAAATCCACATGTTTTAGCCCTTAATTATCCTTCTTAATCACCTTAAACTAAGCACCAAGTGCACTCACCAACTCTAGTTAATTTCACTTAAAATTCACTTACATTATCAAAACTAGTTTTCTTGTTTTGTTCAACTTTGTAACAGATTTCGTTGCATCATTATACCATTCAAACTTCCCTCACCAATGTCATTCTTAGCACTCAAATGACATTATTTTTACTCCTAATACACCTTTCTCCTTAGCTTGATTTTGCAAACCATTACTACTCACTTAAACCTCTTAAGCACACCTAGTCTCTTCCTCATCATAAAACACTCAAGACTTTCCATTCCTAGGTAAATTTTGACAGCACTTACTTGCTTTACTAAGCATTTTCACCACACTAAAATCAACTCACAAGCACTTCTTCCCACCTGTTTGGTTTAGGCATCAACAATCACATTAAATTCCCACTTGTTCACATATAAACTAGCTTGGTTTCCTAGGTTCATTTTACACACTTAAACCCATTGAAACATTCCCATTCAAAAACAACATTATAGTATCATGACCACCACAATTCAAGGTCCTTAATTCAACCTATCATTTAACTCACAAGTCACATAAAAACTAGCTCAAGGTAAGCTTTTTACCTTGCTCCTTTTCGGTTTTCTCCCTCTTCTTCCTCTTTCTCTTGTTCCCTCTTTCTCTTCATGTTTCCACATCAAAACAAAGGGGCATAGATTGCCAACTACAATCATATCCCCATATACACAATTAAGCTCATTAATTCAATTTTTCCCTCACAAAACTAGTTTTACAAGAGCTAGTTTTTAGGGTTAGCTTAGAGATTACCTTCAAGTGTCCATATGGATAGCTTGGCAATCAAATGGATGAAATTCCAACACTCCACGAAGGCAAGGAAGAATCGGCTGAAATGAAGGAAAAATTCAACGTGGGCAAAATTTTGATTTTGCAAGGAAAAGCTAGGAATTATGAAACTCTAGCTTTTATTTTTTACCTTAGAGCATTAAGGAGATGATGGAGAGTCAAAAGAACCTCTTCAAGCTTCAAAAGCTCCAACACCCATGGAAGTGAAGGTGGAGGAAACAAGGTTTTGAGGGGTGGAAAACGTAGCCCTCGCCGATACGAATCTAACGGTGCAATTTTTGTGCGATTCGGTGAGAGAAATGAGCAAGTTAGATGAGATTGAAGATGGAGGTGGTGAGCTTCTTCTTCAATCGGGAATATTAACAGAGGAGGAAGAAGAAGAAGGTAGCCAGGGGCTGGGCTGCGTGAGAATAAAGAAAGAAAGGTAGGTGAGAGAGTGTATTTATGTTACTTTTAACTATTTCACTATTTGCTTTTACTTATTTACTTGTCTTTTTATTTCTAAATAGCTAGCAAGCTATTAATGTGTGTGTACACTCTAATTAAAAACCGGCCCGCATTAATTAATAGCCCGGGTCATTTTTCGACTTTTCGAATTAAACGCGTTTTGTCTCCCGGTTTCGTCACTATTCACTTACCGGGTCCGTTTTTCCGGAATTTCCTCGTTTAATTAATTTTAATGGTTATTAAGCTTCCATTAATACTTAATTATAGTTATTTAATCAACTATAATTTTTACGGGTCCGTTTGACCACTTAAAGTCACGTTTTCGGGTTTCCTCGAAAAACGTGCTTTAAACTCCGTTAGCGTTTTAATCCATTATTTGGATCCGTTTTCTTCGGGAATCATTCCCGTATAATTAGGCCTAACTAAGCCTTAGGAATCCATCTCGGACCCTCTCGAGATCATATATCTCTTATACTCATTTAACGCGCATTTTAGCGTTTTTCGCTTTTCAAGCGTTTTCTCTTTTCTTTTGGTTTTATTCTTTTTACCAATACTCTTTAGGCACCATTAGGCCCTTAATAATTTTATTAGAGTAATTTAATCACCATTTTTAGATCCGGGGTATTAAATTTGACCTTAGCCACCCATTGCCGTTTAATTAAGGCTATTTCTTTAGCAAACTGTTGGCCACATACATATACATATATATTGACACAAAAGTGACTTTACTGAAGTAGATAAGTATAACATTACAAAATAGCAAATCAAACTTTTCCTTCCCCACCGTATCTACTTATTGCCGCCTGATTAGTGGGTGATTCCTCATCCATTAGCACGCCTGAAACTCTAGGGGTGAGTCACCAACTATTATATACTAAATTAAGAAGTTTTATTATACTGGTACACTTAGTTGTTATTTAAACTAATTACTTACCTAATTCCCACCGTAACCACTTACCCTTGTCTGTTTTAGTGTGTCATCCTTATCCCTTATCAGATGAGACCCGTAGAAATGTCTAGCCATAAGATGATGACTCACCATAAACAATTATTTAGGTGGTACACCTACGTAAAAGAGAAGAATAAGTCTCCTCTTCTTATTTTCCTTCCCTTCGAGTCATCATCACCAGATGCAAAACGCTCTTTTTTTTCTCTTCTTTTACCGTAAAGCATCAACCAGCTTCAAGGGAGAAGAACTCTCAATCTAGCTTGTATTTGCTGGAAAAAAATGAAGGTCTCCTCGTTTAATACATGGAAGGAGGGGGGAAGCTCCAAGCTAGAATTTTCATGGTAAAAATAGGCACTAAACTAGCTAGCTAATATCCTTTCTCTTCATTACCGGTTCTTTTCACCTGATTTCTCCAACTCTTTCTCTTCTCCTCAACATGTGTTTACGATGGTGATATCAACCCCATGGTGTACTGCTTCAAATGGTGTTTACAAACTAATTAAAAGTCATTATACAAGGTAAAATACTAATACCTTATTTCCTTATCATTGCCGGTTTATTATGTTAGTTTGTGTGGTGTATTTAACACCCCTTTCTAACTCCAATCTCAGGCGGAAGTAGTCCACCTAAGCCTACCACCATCGAGGTAAATAAACCAAGCTAACTATGCTTAAATCAACCTTAATAACCCTTATATTATGTGGCTAATATGTGTTACTTTTCCATGCATGGACTGCTGGAGAAAACACCTTGGAATCTGGAAAAAAAAACTCCATGCACAACCGTAGGGAAGCAAGTCCAAAAAATATATATCAAAGTAAGTATTATACTCCTAATGGTATATATATTAAGCTAATACCATTAACACTCCAAAAGCTAATTAATCTTTGTGTGTAAATCAGGCCGTGAGCCTAAGGGGCTGTGTGGAGTGCTTGGTAGCTTGTAAAATCAAAATCTAGGTGAGAAAATACTTACCTTATATTATAATATGGTTTTTATGAAATTTTATTACACATATATGTTAGCCGTGGGATTTATAGGCATTATAAGACCTAATTATGTGTTAAGACATTTAATAACATTTTTGGTGAATTAACTTGGTGAATTAATGACCTATAAGGTCAAGCAAATTAAATATGGTCAAAAGCATAATTTATAAAATTATATGGGTGAGAGTAATATAAGCCGTAAGGTTATAATGTCATTTGAGACATTTATGTGTAATTTTGTTCTATGTAAATTATTGTAATAAGGCCATGTATGTTTAGGCCATTTAATTTATGGTTATTAAGTTTAAAATGAATTTAAAATGATAAATAAATATTACAGAATTATTTAGGGGTTTTTCTGTAATTAAAATGATTTTAGGGGCTAACTACAAATAATAACCGAAAACTATGCATCAAAACCTTATTTTATGAATTATATAAAATTTAATAAAGTTTTGAGGCAAAAATGAGACTTATGGAAATTATGGGGGTCAAACTGTAATTATATAAACGTCTGGTCAAACTGAAAGTCAATGGGTCAATATAGACCATATTAAGAGGTTTGACCAAATTTAATGTCATGAATAATTAATTTATGAACTTATATTAATATTATAAGTGAAATATTGAATTTATAAAACTTATGGGGTATAGAAAGTAAATACCGAAAAGTTGAGGTTATAGATTGGTTAATATAGTGATTTATATCCTAAGTATAAAATTTGGGAATTTTTGGAGTTATATAAATGGGTATAATAATAATAGTGTATAATATATGGTTTTTGTGACATATGAAAGTATATCATATAAAATGGGACCAAAAGGTAAATAAGGGAAAAAAATGGTGGGCGGAAAAAGAATTTCGGAAACATAAGGGGGCTGTTTGGAATAAAGTAACAAAAGAACTATAGGTTATATCATTAATAAATATTGAAACTATATGATATAACCCATATGTATAACTTGTTATAATATATGTGGCTATTGTGTGAATATGGAAAGTAGAAGGATAAAACAAAAAAACAAAAACAGAACCTAAGGCTTTGCTTGGCATTTTCGGAAATTTAAAACTATATAGTATACATACTATATGATTTAAATGCTATAATATATGATAAGTATGGTATGTTATAAAATTGTGGTGTGAAATTGTAATAATTGGAAAGTTTGAGTTTTGGAAAGAAAATGAGGTATAAACTATATACCCTTTTCGACAATTAAAAAGAGATATTAAAACCTTAGGCTATATCTTGCTACAAAGTTTTGATGTAATAAAAAAATAAGGTATTTATAACATGGTATAAGTTATGTGGGTATATTGTAATTAATGAAAACTATAAGGATAAAGAAGTACAAGTGTACTATATGTATATGTTGTTTTCGGTAATAATAATAATTGCCAAAACTATATGTTATAAAGTTTAAATGGCATATAAAATATCATACTATATGATATCATGATATAAGTATAACACTAAATAATATTATGTGGTTAGAAGTATAGTTTGTTAAAACTATCATGCTAGCGCATGCATATATATATATATATATATATATCAAAAAATAAGATATAAATCATAGTATACAATCACATAAAATACTATGGTTAGTATATGATTTTGGAATAGTTAAATAAACCTTGGATGGAAATAACATGTACATAATATAAAGTTTCTTACTTCATAAGAAATCAATGTATATATACATTTATATATATATGTCGGCGCAAGAATATGAATATATATTATGGTTTACAAACCATATGATAATAGATCAGGAATGTTAACTTATCAGTATAATTATATACTATAAAGTCATAAGGTTTTGAATGAAGACAACTTGATACATAAATGAGAAGTTGTATAATATAAGGTATATCAAAGAAAAGTAATATACCATGTAAGAGAAACTAACGTTGCATGGAATGCATGCAACCATAGGATATAAAATATAACCATGCATGCAACGATAGGTTATAACAAATACCTATGTGTGCGATGTAACAGTGGAATTAAAAATACGAGAACGAACGGATTTATATAAAGCGTAACGCATATAAAATACTACGGGTTGGAAAATATAATTCCTACGTTTGAAAACGTTAACTACGATGTTCGTATAAGACCGACGTCTTTGATTAACTGAGAATTAATACATACTACGAGTAAGGAGTTTTAAGGATAACGAAACCTTAACTAATAACAGTCCGGGGATGAAATACCAGGGTTACTGACGTTATTCGGAAATACCGAATCGTATTGTCATGTGGATTGACACTTAGCATTCTTCGTATGTTTAGATCGCCTTTCAGACTTACGCGCTCGATGAGCTTAGTGGACTACACTGCTCATCCTTGGTCAGAGGTGTACGGTATGTGAAGAAGGGTTTGATCCGGGTTGACCTAAGAAAGGGCCCGGAATTGTTTGATGACTTGTATGTTGTCATGTGTCTCTGATTGTCTCCGAGGACTTCCTCGGTTCAGACTTATGTGTGAAATCTGTGATAAGATTGTTTGTCTGAATGTGTGAAATAATATGCATGAACTGTATATTTAAACTGCTTATTATTTACTGTTTTTGCGATAACAGTATTGGTTCATATATATGAACCTATATATAAAACGAACCAGCGGCTACGGTGCTATCTTATATGTGTAATATATATAAGGAACGTTAGAAAAACGTTGTAGCACTAGGATAATAAGATATGTATATTATCTAAGACTTTATTACGGAGCATTGGCCTTTTCTAAATGCCTGTAACACCCCTACCATTAATGCCGTGCTTACCGTCCAATCTCCTTACACATCAGATACACGCAGCGGATACATATTTACATACAGTGGGTGATACAATGCCGTTAGTCACCCACGTGACTAACAAGGCTACTGCTACTACATACAGCATCGGTCTGATGGACCGGAATCCCGAGTAGTTCATACAAATACAATACTCAATTCATACCTCTACTATACCGAGTCTACAATATACGGATGCCGATAACATACTCGGACTTACACCTCATTCAAACGCATAAGTAATTACAATCTAACTACCCATGCTCACGGCAGTCCCCGTCCTACTCTCTCGAACGGTGGTCAGCTTCAAGTACCTGCACACTAAAAACGTTCCCCCTAGAGGGTCAGCTTACGCTGCGCATGAAATTCGCATATACCGCGTGCTAACCGCGGTACGCCGACTACTTTGGGTCGGATATACATGGAGTTCATTTTAATCAAACAACATGCATCATGGCAATACAATATATATGTATATCACACAAGGAATCTGCATCCAATCACGGAACACGATTCCTAACTAACATAACAATGTTGTTAGTGGTAACTGGTTACTCTTAGGCATTGAGGGTTATTCCTCACTATGCCTTGTTTACTTATTCGATACCTCACCCGCTCTCTCGGGTTACTTATTCGTACACACCCATTCTCTTGGGCTACTCATTCTTATCCTTACCCATTCTCTCGGGTTACTCATACATATACTCACCCCTTTCTCTCGGGTTATTTATACTCATTATCTCACCCACACTCTTGGGTCATTCATACTCAAGCTCTTGTAGATTCTCGAGACACTACAGGTCTCCTACGTCACGCTTGTTACTCTTATACATACTTAAGCCAAAACTCATGGCTCTCTAGCATAGTCTTACTTCCCCGGTTTCGACCCTACTCTGGGTCTAGCATGGTGGGAAGGTTCAACTAGCTCACGGAACTCTCTCTTAGTTCCTATCTCTTTACTTAGGTCCGACTACTCTCGGACTACTCTCGTTCCCATACACTTCTCTCTCGGAGTTATAATAATATCATGTATATTAGTCTAGAAGCATCATTCTCGATGTTTCTAATGACTTTGGGAACTTTACTTAAATTCGGGTAATCTTAGGTTTAAAGGTTACCCTCACAATCATATGCTTATACATTCGGATATTTTCTTATACCGGGTAAAATCCTCATATAAGAGGTCGACCGTATCTCAAGGGAGTCACATAGTCCCTTAGGTCTCTTTTACCTTTCTTATATATTCACGTCATTGGACTAACTCCAATCCTCTCGATGGAGGTTCATTTATCTCTCCACTCATATTTATTCCGTGGATTGTTTCAATAAGGTTTTCTAACCGTTATCGGGTATTTACTCAACCCGTACATCTCCTCACATTCTAGGGAGTTCATATGTTTACGATATCGTTATACTTTAATCGATAGTTTATGTGTGTTTGCATATTTCCATTGCTTATGAGACTACCCGTACTACGGGTTATTAGTCAATCAATACTCACTATGAGTCGGTCTAGGCACTCTGTTAGACCACACCGGCATACAAGTATGTTAGCTCATACAACATACATCAAGGCATACATCATCAAACAAGGGATTATTTTCATGCTTTAATCTTGATTAAGCCGGCACACAAACACACAAATCAGAGTAACTCGGTTAGCATACGGGGCATGAGAAAATCATACCTTTCACCGGGGTTTATTTTTACCGTGTCGTCTCACCATGCTCGGGTCACGCACGACTCTCTGATAATGTTTCAACATTATTATTAATACTAATATCATACGGAACATAATAAAATGTTACTCCCGCAGTTACCCCGTTATCCCGTTTTCTCGGTATTACTTTTATTAATTTGAGTTCTCACTTCTCAATCACTTCTAACACTTTCTCACACTTCCTAGGGCCTTTACATGTCACCAAACAAGGCTTAACATCTTATAACATCATTAACATTCAAACCCCCATCATTTAAAACCTTTAAAATACTCTCTGTAGGTTTCTGGGGGTGGTCCGGGACTTGGTCCATACCCTAAGTCCCGGACCAATCACAAAACAAACTCTCGGCCAAAAATAATGCATGGTCCGGGACCTTGTACCTAGGCCAAGTCCCGGACCAATATGGGTGGGTACTCGGCTAGAAAATGGTATATGGTCCGGGACTTGGGCATGGAGTTAGGTCCCGGACCAGACTGGTAGTGAAGTCTCGGGGGTAAAAATGGGGGTGGTCCGGGACTTGGTCCTGGACCTAAGTCCCGGACCCTGCTACAGATTTTGTAAATTTTACAGTTTCTTCCCCTGTTACAGGCTCTCTCTTAGCCCACTAATCAACCCATCTTCACCAACTAAAATCCACATGTTTTAGCCCTTAATTATCCTTCTTAATCACCTTAAACTAAGCACCAAGTGCACTCACCAACTCTAGTTAATTTCACTTAAAATTCACTACATTATCAAAACTAGTTTTCTTGTTTGTTCAACTCTTGTAACAGATTTCACTTGCATCATTATACCATTCAAACTTCCCTCACCAATGTCATTCTTAGCACTCAAATGACATTATTTTTACTCCTAATACACCTTTCTCCTTAGCTTGATTTTGCAAACCATTACTACTCACTTAAACCTCTTAAGCACACCTAGTCTCTTCCTCATCATAAAACACTCAAGACTTTCCATTCCTAGGTAAATTTTGACAGCACTTACTTGCTTTACTAAGCATTTTCACCACACTAAAATCAACTCACAAGCACTTCTTCCCACCTGTTTGGTTTAGGCATCAACAATCACATTAAATTCCCACTTGTTCACATATAAACTAGCTTGGTTTCCTAGGTTCATTTTACACACTTAAACCCATTGAAACATTCCCATTCAACAAACAACATTATAGTATCATGACCACCACAATTCAAGGTCCTTAATTCAACCTATCATTTAACTCACAAGTCACATAAAAACTAGCTCAAGGTAAGCTTTTTACCTTGCTCCTTTTCGGTTTTCTCCCTCTTCTTCCTCTTTCTCTTGTTCCCTCTTTCTCTTCATGTTTCCACATCAAAACAAAGGGGCATAGATTGCCAACTACAATCATATCCCCATATACACAATTAAGCTCATTAATTCAATTTTTCCCTCACAAAACTAGTTTTACAAGAGCTAGTTTTTAGGGTTTAGCTTAGAGATTACCTTCAAGTGTCCATATGGATAGCTTGGCAATCAAATGGATGAAATTCCAACACTCCACGAAGGCAAGGAAGAATCGGCTGAAATGAAGGAAAAATTCAACGTGGGCAAAATTTTGATTTTGCAAGGAAAAGCTAGGAATTATGAAACTCTAGCTTTTATTTTTTACCTTAGAGCATTAAGGAGATGATGGAGAGTCAAAAGAACCTCTTCAAGCTTCAAAAGCTCCAACACCCATGGAAGTGAAGGTGGAGGAAACAAGGTTTTGAGGGGTGGAAAACGTAGCCCTCGCCGATACGAATCTAACGGTGCAATTTTTGTGCGATTCGGTGGAGAAATGAGCAAGTTAGATGAGATTGAAGATGGAGGTGGTGAGCTTCTTCTTCAATCGGGAATATTAACAGGGAGGAGAAGAAGAAGGTAGCCAGGGGCTGGGCTGCGTGAGAATAAAGAAAGAAAGGTAGGTGAGAGAGTGTATTTATGTTACTTTTAACTATTTCACTATTTGCTTTTACTTATTTACTTGTCTTTTTATTTCTAAATAGCTAGCAAGCTATTAATGTGTGTGTACACTCTAATTAAAAACCGGCCCGCATTAATTAATAGCCCGGGTCGTTTTTCGACTTTTCGAATTAAACGCGTTTTGTCTCCCGGTTTCGTCACTATTCACTTACCGGGTCCGTTTTTCCGGAATTTCCTCGTTTAATTAATTTTAATGGTTATTAAGCTTCCATTAATACTTAATTATAGTTATTTAATCAACTATAATTTTTACGGGTCCGTTTGACCACTTAAAGTCACGTTTTCGGGTTTCCTCGAAAAACGTGCTTTAAACTCCGTTAGCGTTTTAATCCATTATTTGGATCCGTTTTCTTCGGGAATCATTCCCGTATACTTATTAGGCCTAACTAAGCCTTAGGAATCCATCTCGGACCCTCTCGAGATCATATATCTCTTATACTCATTTAACGCGCATTTTAGCGTTTTTCGCTTTTCAAGCGTTTTCTCTTTTCTTTTGGTTTTATTCTTTTTACCAATACTCTTTAGGCACCATTAGGCCCTTAATAATTTTATTAGAGTAATTTAATCACCATTTTTAGATCCGGGGTATTAAAATCTACCCCCCTTAGGAACTTTGTCCTCAAAGTTGGTGAATCTAGATGGTTACTCTCATGGCGTACTATGCCAAGGTTATAATACATGTATAACCTTACAGACTCCACAAGTCTGTCTCATTTCATACTACACATACCACACACATATCACAGCATGTATAGCAATCAAAAATACTCTTTTTACTCTCTCCATGGAATCGGTCCGAAGACAAGAAGGCACTACAGTCCTCGAATCCATGTTGAGTGATATACTACTGATCCCTCAGGTACCGGTCACGTTGAACACTTACTCTTTCTGGTTCACGGCCGTTTCATGACAAATGGGCACTTACTCTCTCTGGCCCACGGTCCCTTCGGTTCTGATCAAAACATTACACATATACATATCCTCAGGCACTCTGGTTGACTCACTCAACACAGGAACATCTCAGGGTACTCTCCCCGTCCCGCTGCCTTTGGAAAAATCACACACTGACACCGCCTCAACCGGTCACTTAGGACCGCCGCACGTACGGTGCAATGGTTTCAAAACTAATACACGCCCACCGTTCTACCGGTCATCAAGACTTAAGGCTCAGCCATCGGCGGGTGATAGCGGTTTCAAAACCAGTTTTCGTTTCCATCTTCATACTTGAAGAAAATTCTTTTTCAAAATCTGTTTGAAAATTCTTTTTAAAACATCACACAACTCCAAATCCGGTTTATGGTAGTTGTATCCTTTCTTAGCGTGATTACTTGTGACCACTTATAGGGAGCTTCAAGAATCATTCAACCCTGATGTGATCAGCATCAGTGTTGAACTATCCTTCCACCCCAATTTGTGTTCGGTTTCCCTTGATCGCTAGCAGATCAAGTTCCACCTCCCACGTCAATTTCAAACAATCAGATAGTCAAACATTTTCGTTTTCTATCTTTTACTCTTTCTAGTCGTATTCATAAAACAATTTGTTTCAATTTATCTTTATCATGGAACTTAAGTCATCCATTATTCTCTATTTGTTTCACTTACCTTGCCTAGGCATTCCATACTCGTGGCCTCATTAGTCAAATTATTACTCAACTTAAAACATACAACATACAACTCCAAAGGATGGAACTCACTCCATCAATCATTCTCAAATAAAATCACCTAGGGAACTCACTCCCTCTTAGGTTACACATCGGTTTCATGCCGATTATACTCGTCATATCTCATGTCTAATCTCAATAGACAAATACTAAAGGGATTCTCATTCCCTAAGAGTCTCTCTACTCCTCTTTTCATAAATATTACATACTCGTTACTTGCATCTCTCATGCACAATACTTATACTTACACAATGAATGGGTACACATGTTTATGTAACATGAGGTCCAAACATCAAAACAATTTCTTTTGTGCTATGCACATAGTAGTTTACGAACTATACGTAAAACATACTCTAAGCGGTTTCTCGCCCTACCCCCCTTAAAAGGGGTTACGCCCGCGTAACCAACCATATGTTATCACTGAACATTGGTTCATTAATTCGAGTATTATGAAGTGTTTTAACTACAGTACGGTTAATTAACTCATAACCGGGTTCGGTTCTAGCCTCTAAGGCTTCAAGGGGTTTATGACATGGGTATACTTAACCCTGAATCACGGTCCACAAGCTTCTGCTGCGTGACCTGATAACTAGAGCTTAATTCGCTCTTTGGTATTCTCCATGTATTTCAATCGTCGCTTGGTATCTCTTACCGTATGCGAATTCGATGAATTTTAGATTGTCTCTCCAGTTCTCTGGAAATCTACTTCGTATAACACTGTATACCTTTGTGATTATTCACTCATTTTTCCCGACTTGTTGTCGGTTGAGGTCAAGCTACTTCTCAGCATGTAGTGCTTCCTCGTTTAATAGTGGCTCATGGATTATGTTTCTTGGTTCTGTGCCAGAGTTCTTCATTCATACTACTCTGCATTTTTCCACATATCGATCCTGGGCCCTGTGGGTTACTGCCCACGTTCTTTGTGCATCTTTGGCCAATGGCCGCACGGTTATCTCTCTAGATTCTCACTCAACAGGCTTCGTTGACATTTCTCAATTCCTGGCTCTCCCACTTGATCATTACTGCACAAGTGCAATACCAAAACACTCAGTCATACAGAGTGCAGAAGCGTAAACCCTTGACAATAAATCTCTCATGAGATAGGAATGATCATGTCTTCTTTAACACATTTTCTCATCAGCTCCGTATCATTATCTGAATATACTCTTACAATGGTCGCTTGCTGCGTACCATGTTCTTACTCATTAAACAACATTTGTTTACATGACATCCGCTACTACTTTAGCTTCTGCTCATGTACTTATACTATGGCTTGCCATTCACTTGGCTCAATGAAATACGTTACTCTCTTAAAATCTCTCTGCGCACTTGCGCGCTGCTTACTCTGCAGTTCATATTGCACACATACAGTGTTTACTACTCAACTGATTACTCTACTATAGTTCATATACTCATTGGCAATATACACATGCTCAAGTTTTGCTACACCGCTCTAGCGGTTTCACATTACATACTTAGGTGGTAGCCTTTCTCTGGAGGATTCACGCAATTATCGCTCCATAGGCTCCACAATAACAAGTGGTGCTCCACAACAACCCTTATGTCTTTATACATATGTTTTGCAACGTTTGAATCTACGAATTGTAGTTGGTTCTATCGGCTTACAAGCCACCTTGCCTCGCCATGCTCCATGCGGGCTGTTTATATAGGTTTCCGCTTCTCCGTATACCATTAAATGGTTTGGAGGTATTATTGGGTTTTGACATGGTAGGTCATCACGCTTCCAAACATGGAAGACCCTTAAAGTATTTTGATACTAATTCATGCCCTCTAGCATTTTTAGGGTATCCCGTGTTACGAGGGATCCCTTCGGGTTCTACCCGAGTGTTCTCTTTAACACTTGTGTTCTTAGCACGATATCTCGTTCAACCATTGTTGATTCCGGCACCCTTCTCGGATTGCTCCTGGGTGTTACTGAGTTTTTGCCATCTCATCTGGCCTGAATTTATGGGTATATTCAGATTCTTACTCCGCCTTGCGGTTATGTATACTTTGAAATATTCCCTTTGGGTTGTAACATCTCCCGTTATTGGGTAGATCATTGGTTCTTTCTCTTAGTGAAGTATACTATGGGAATTCTATCCCGTTCATCGTACATTAATAAGTTCATTTAGGCATTCGCCGTATTATTTACACTGGTATTCACCCAGTTATTAGGTATTTCCTGAGACATTTCCAATGTATGTACTTAATACTCTGTGCTTCTCGCGCTTATTAACGCTATATTCTTAGGTCCGTCACCTTACTGGTTCCTAGACTCCTTTATCTTGGTAAGCTTCCTTGTGTTCTTCGATCATTCGAGGTGTCCAACTGTCTTGGTTTGAATTGGCTCTTTCGTCCGTAGTATGGAGTGGGCTACTTCCCGTGTACCGTACTCTACTAGTATACATACATGGAGTATCTTATTGATACGTTACCACTTACCCAACTAACTCATAATTGGTCTGTCAGGCCCGCAAGCTCCTTTGGAGTGCGGTCGTTCCATGTCTCGTTCGTGTACACTTGTAGTGTCGGTCACGCCTAGGTGAAGTATTCTGTCGCCAACTCCTCTTAAATCGTCCTATAATAACTTATCGTGGTTCACTGGTTTGGTTTTAAAACTTTGAGGGTTTTTGGAAAATTTTATGTTCTGAAAGGAAGTTTAAGTTTTAAAAGTAAGTTCTTCATGGCATTTCAATGCCGGCTGTTCCTTACCGAGTCCAGCTTCTCGCTGACTGGTATGTTCTTTATATAATGATCAGGCCGTTATGCCTTTTCAAGGTTTCGTTTCAGAATTCTTTAGGGTTTGTGGTGCTATATTGGCTTCTCTTGCCGTCTTGGTACTTGCTAAGTACTGGTCGCTTGTCAAAGCTCTTCTTATTAGTCCAGCTATTACTGCACTTGCCGTGGCAAGTGCGCGGTACTGGCGGTTTTTGGGTTAACTCCTTGATCCCGTAGTTGGATAACTACTCCTTAGAGCTGCTTCTCACTCATCTTGACATGACTGTCATTCAATTTAGGCGCTTCCCCACTCTCGGAGTTCCTTAATTACTTAGTGCTTTGTTCTACCTCGTTGCTCGTTCCCATGTCTTTACTGTGGTTACCGAGGTTAAAGTCATTTAGGCACTACTTCTGTAGTCCTATTCGGGTATATCCCGTAGTTATGCTTGTAGCTGTCTAAGCTGTGCCCGTTAGGTATTACAGCCTCTTCGGGTGTGGTAGGGTGGGTGTACCTACTCTTGACTAGATTCTTAGTCGGTTAGTGTACCGATGTTGATATTACTTACTGTGGCGGTCCGTAGACTTGTGTCCCGGTTCCCGTTAGTTTTCATAAGTCTGTCTTGTCGCACGATTGGTGCATCCTTCTCACTGCTGCTCGACCAGCTGGGTTCTCGCGACTGCTAAGCATGTCGCCCCAAGCTGCCACAAATTCTGGTCTCCTTGGATTAGGATGTCTCGACCTTCCGTCATTGCATGCAGTTTTTGTCATTTCAGCGGGATCCGTCTCCGGGATTTCCAGTTCTCGGGATCTACCGCATGACAGGTTCTGGTTCAAAATGAATATTTAACCACTGCCAGATCGGGTTTCCCCGCCTCTCTGGCGTTCTTTCCCACGCTTCCAATACGGGGGTTGTGGAGGGGGGTATGGTATTGTAGGTATCCAGATCATACTGGAAGTTCCTATCTAGCGCATCTCTCACGCTACCACTCAACCCTTAGCCCTAAGTCTCTATATCCTAACTCGGTATTTCCTAAGCTCGGTATTTCCAGTCATCAGAGCGATACTTCGCTCTGATACCATTTTTGTAACACCCCAACCGTTAATCTCGTCATTACCTCTTATACTGTTACTAATTACTCCTACTCACGCAGCGGAACTCTAATTACAACGAGGGGTGAAACAACGCCGTTAGCCACCAATGTGGCTAACCAGGCCTTTCTTACATACCGTAACGGTCTGATGAACTGGAACAACCGTAGTAGTTCAACAAATACAATACTCAATTCATACCTCTACTATACCGAGTCTACAATATACGGATGCCGATAACATACTCGGACTTACACCTCATTCAAACGCATAAGTAATTACAATCTAACTACCCATGCTCAGTCCCCGTCCTACTCTCTCGAACGGTGGTCAGCTTCAAGTACCTGCACACTAAAACGTTCCCCCTAGGGGGTCAGCTTACGCTGCGCATGAAATTCGCATATACCGCGTGCTAACCGCGGTACGCCGACTACTTTGGGTCGGATATACATGGAGTTCATTTTAATCAAACAACATGCATCATGGCAATACAATATATGTATATCACACAAGGAATCTGCATCCAATCACGGAACACGATTCCTAACTAACATAACAATGTTGTTAGTGGTAACTGGTTACTCTTAGGTTGAGGGTTATTCCTCACTATGCCTTGTTTACTTATTCGATACCTCACCCGCTCTCTCGGGTTACTTATTCGTATACACCCCATTCTCTTGGGCTACTCATTCTTATCCTTACCCATTCTCTCGGGTTACTCATACATATACTCACCCCTTTCTCTCGGGTTATTTATACTCATTATCTCACCACCTCTTGGGTCATTCATACTCAAGTCTTGTAGATTCTCGAGACACTACAGGTCTCCTACGTCACGCTGTTACTCTTATACATACTTAAGCCAAAACTCATGGCTCTCTAGCATAGTCTTACTTCCCCGGTTTCGACCCTACTCTGGGTCTAGCATGGTGGGAAGGTTCAACTAGCTCACGGAACTCTCTCTAGTTCCTATCTCTTTACTTAGGTCCGACTACTCTCGGACTACTCTCGTTCCCATACACTCTCTCTCGGAGTTATAATAATATCATGTATATAGTCTAGAAGCATCATTCTCGATGTTTCTAATGACTTTGGGAACTTTACTTAAATTCGGGATCTTAGGTTTAAAGGTTACCCTCACAATCATATGCTTATACATTCGGATATTTCTTATACCGGGTAAAATCCTCATATAAGAGGTCGACCGTATCTCAAGGGAGTCACATAGTCCCTTAGGTCTCTTTACCTTTCTTATATTTCACGTCATTGGACTAACTCCAATCCTCTCGATGGAGGTTCATTTATCTCTCCACTCATATTTATTCCGTGGATTGTTTCAATAAGGTTTTCTAACCGTTATCGGGTATTTACTCAACCCGTACATCTCCTCACATTCTAGGGAGTTCATATGTTTACGATATCGTTATACTTTAATCGATAGTTTATGTGTGTTTGCATATTTCCATTGCTTATGAGACTACCCGTACTACGGGTTATTAGTCAATCAATACTCACTATGAGTCGGTCTAGGCACTCTTTAGACCACACCGGCATACAAGTATGTTAGCTCATACAACATACATCAAGGCATACATAATCAAACAAGGGATTATTTTCATGCTTTAATCTTGATTAAGCCGGCACACAAACACACAAATCAGAGTAACTCGGTTAGCATACGGGGCATGAGAAAATCATACCTTTCACCGGGGTTTTACTTTTACCGTGTCGTCTCACCATGCTCGGGTCACGCACGACTCTCTGATAATGTTTCAACATTATTATTAATACTAATATCATACGGAACATAATAAAATGTTACTCCCGCAGTTACCCCGTTATCCCGTTTTCTCGGTATTACTTTTATTAATTTGAGTTCTCACTTCTCAATCACTTCTAACACTTTCTCACACTTCCTAAGGCCTTTACATGTCACCAAACAAGGCCTTAACATCTTATAACATCATTAACATTCAAACCCCCATCATTTAAAACCTTTAAAATACTCTCTGTAGGTTTTTGGGGGTGGTCCGGGACTTGGTCCATACCCTAAGTCCCGGACCAATCACAAAACAAACTCTCGGCCAAAAATAATGCATGGTCCGGGACCTTGTACCTAGGCCAAGTCCCGGACCAATATGGGTGGGTACTCTCGGCTAGAAAATGGTATATGGTCCGGGACTTGGGCATGGAGTTAGGTCCCGGACCAGACTGGTAGTGAAGTCTCGGGGGTAAAAATGGGGGTGGTCCGGGACTTGGTCCTGGACCTAAGTCCCGGACCCTGACAGATTTTGTAAATTTTACAGTTTCTTCCCCTGTTACAGGCTCTCTCTTAGCCCACTAATCAACCCATCTTCACCAACTAAAATCCACATGTTTTAGCCCTTAATTATCCTTCTTAATCACCTTAAACTAAGCACCAAGTGCACTCACCAACTCTAGTTAATTTCACTTAAAATTCACTTACATTATCAAAACTAGTTTTCTTGTTTGTTCAACTCTTGTAACAGATTTCGCTTGCATCATTATACCATTCAAACTTCCCTCACCAATGTCATTCTTAGCACTCAAATGACATTATTTTTACTCCTAATACACCTTTCTCCTTAGCTTGATTTTGCAAACCATTACTACTCACTTAAACCTCTTAAGCACACCTAGTCTCTTCCTCATCATAAAACACTCAAGACTTTCCATTCCTAGGTAAATTTTGACAGCACTTACTTGCTTTACTAAGCATTTTCACCACACTAAAATCAACTCACAAGCACTTCTTCCCACCTGTTTGGTTTAGGCATCAACATCACATTAAATTCCCACTTGTTCACATATAAACTAGCTTGGTTTCCTAGGTTCATTTTACACACTTAAACCCATTGAAACATTCCCATTCAACAAACAACATTATAGTATCATGACCACAATTCAAGGTCCTTAATTCAACCTATCATTTAACTCACAAGTCACATAAAAACTAGCTCAAGGTAAGCTTTTTACCTTGCTCCTTTTCGGTTTTCTCCCTCTTCTTCCTCTTTCTCTTGTTCCCTCTTTCTCTTCATGTTTCCACATCAAAACAAAGGGGCATAGATTGCCAACTACAATCATATCCCCATATACACAATTAAGCTCATTAATTCAATTTTTCCCTCACAAAACTAGTTTTACAAGAGCTAGTTTTTAGGGTTTAGCTTAGAGATTACCTTCAAGTGTCCATATGGATAGCTTGGCAATCAAATGGATGAAATTCCAACACTCCACGAAGGCAAGGAAGAATCGGCGATGAAATGAAGGAAAAATTCAACGTGGGCAAAATTTTGATTTTGCAAGGAAAAGCTAGGAATTATGAAACTCTAGCTTTTTTTTTACCTTAGAGCATTAAGGAGATGATGGAGAGTCAAAAGAACCTCTTCAAGCTTCAAAGCTCCAACACCCATGGAAGTGAAGGTGGGGAGGAAACAAGGTTTTGGGGGTGGAAAACGTAGCCCTCGCCGATACGAATCTAACGGTGCAATTTTTGTGCGATTCGGTGGAGAAATGAGCAAGTTAGATGAGATTGAAGATGGAGGTGGTGAGCTTCTTCTTCAATCGGGAATATTAACAGAGGAGGAGAAGAAGAAGGTAGCCAGGGGCTGGGCTGCGTGAGAATAAAGAAGAAAGGTGAGAGAGTGTATTTATGTTACTTTTAACTATTTAACATTCACTATTTGCTTTACTTATTCTTGTCTTTTTATTTCTAAATAGCTAGCAAGCTATTAATGTGTGTACACTCTAATAAAACCGCCCGCATTAATAATAGCCCGGGTCGTTTTTTCGACTTTTCGAATTAAACGCGTTTTGTCGCCCGGTTTCGTCACTATTCACTTACCGGGTCCGTTTTTTCCGGAATTTCCTCGTTTAATTAATTTAATGGTTATTAAGCTTCCATTAATACTTAATTATAGTTATTAATCACTATAATTTTACGGGGCCGTTTTGACCACTTAAGTCAACGTTTTCGGGTTTCCTCGAAAAACGTGCTTAAACCCGTTAGCGTTTTCAATCCATTATTTGGATCCGTTTTCTTCGGGAATCATCCCGATACTTATTAGGCCTAACTAGCCTTAGGAATCCATCTCGGACCCTCTCGAGATCATATACTCTTATACTCATTAACGCGCATTTTAGCGTTTTTCGCTTTCAAGCGTTTTCTCTTTTCTTTTGGTTTTATTCTTTTTACCAATACTCTTTAGGCACCATTAGGCCCTTAATATTTTATTAGAGTAATTTAATCACCATTTTTAGATCCGGGGTATTAAAATCTACCCCCCTTAGAACTTTGTCCTCAAAGTTGGTGAATCTAGATGGTTACTCATGGCGTACTATGCCAAGGTTATAATACATGTATAACCTTAGACTCCCAAGTCTGTCTCATTTCATACTACACATACCACACACATATCACAGCATGTATAGCAATCAAAATACTCTTTTTACTCTCTCCATGGAATCGGTCTGAAGACAAGAAGGCACTACAGTCCTCGAATCCATGTGAGTGATATACTACTGATCCCTCAGGTTACGGTCACGTTGAACACTTACTCTTTCTGGTTCACGGCCGTTTCATGACAAATGGGCACACTACTCTCGCTGGCCCACGGTCCTTCGGTTCTGATCAAAACATTACACATATACATATCCTCAGGCACTCTGGTTGACTCACTCAACACAGAACATCTCAGGGTACTCTCCCCGTCCCGCTGCCTTGGAAAATCACACACTGACACCGCCTCAACCGGTCACTTAGGACCCGCCGCACGTACGGTTGCAATGGTTTCAAAACTAATACACGCCCACGTTCTACCGGTCATCAGACTTAAGGCTCAGCCATCGGCGGGTGATAGCGGTTTCAAAACCAGTTTTCGTTTCCATCTTCATACTTGAAGAAAATTCTTTTTCAAAATCTGTTTGAAAATTCTTTTTTAAAACATCACACAACTCCAAATCCGGTTTATGGTAGTTGTATCCTTTCTTAGCGTGATTACTTGTGACCACTTATAGGGAGCTTCAAGAATCATTCAACCCTGATGTGATCATCATCAGTGTTGAACTATCCTTCCACCCCAATTTGTGTTCGGTTTCCCTTGATCGCTAGCAGATCAAGTTCCACCTCCCACGTCAATTTCAAACAATCAGATAGTCAAACATTTTCGTTTTCTATCTTTTACTCTTTCTAGTCGTATTCATAAAACAATTGTTTCAATTTATCTTTATCATGGAACTTAAGTCATCCATTATTCTCTATTTGTTTCACTTACCTTGCCTAGGCATTCCATACTTGTGGCCTCATTAGTCAATTATTACTCAACTTAAAACATACAACATACAACTCCAAAGGATGGAACTCACTCCATCAATCATTCTCAAATAAAATCACCTAGGGAACTCACTCCCTCTTAGGTTACACATCGGTTTCATGCCGATTATACTCGTCATATCTCATGTCTAATCTCAATAGACAAATACTAAGGGATTCTCATTCCCTAAGAGTCTCTCTACTCCTCTTTTCATAAATATTACATACTCGTTACTTCATCTCTCATGCACAATACTTATACTTACACAATGAATGGGTACACATGTTTATGTAACATGAGGTCCAACATCAAACAATTTCTTTTGTGCTATGCACATAGTAGTTTATGAACTATACGTAAAACATACTCTAAGCGGTTTCTCGCCCTACCCCCCTTAAAAGGGGTTACGCCCGCGTAACCAACCATATGTTATCACTGAACATTGGTTCATTAATTCGAGTATTATGAAGTGTTTTAACTACAGTACGGTTAATTAACTCATAACCGGGTTCGGTTCTAGCCTCTAAGGCTTCAAGGGGTTTATGACATGGTATAACTTAACCTGAATCACGGTCCACAAGCTTCTGCTGCGTGACCTGAAACTAGAGCTTAATTCGCTCTTTGGTATTCTCCATGTATTTCAATCGTCGCTTGGTATCTCTTACCGTATGCGAATTCGATGAATTTTAGATTGTCTCTCCAGTTCTCTGGAAATCTACTTCGTATAACACTGTATACCTTTGTGATTATTCACTCATTTTTCCGACTTGTTGTCGGTTGAGGTCAAGCTACTTCTCAGCATGTAGTGCTTCCTCGTTTAATAGTGGCTCATGGATTGTTTGTTTCTTGGTTCTGTGCCAGAGTTCTTCATTCAACTACTCTCATTTTTCCACATATCGATCCTGGGCCCTGTGGGTTACTGCCCACGTTCTTTGTGCATCTTTGGCCAATGGCCGCACGGTTATCTCTCTAGATTCTCACTCAACAGGCTTCGTGACATTTCTCAATTCCTGGCTCTCCCACTTGATCATTACTGCACAAGTGCAATACCAAAACACTCAGTCATACAGAGTGGAGAAGCGTAAACCCTTGACAATAAATCTCTCATGAGATAGGAATGATCATGTCTTCTTTAACACATTTTCTCATCAGCTCCGTATCATTATCTGAATATACTCTTACAATGGTCGCTTGCTGCGTACCATGTTCTTACTCATTAAACAACATTTTTACATGGCATCCGCTACTACTTTAGCTTCTGCTCATGTACTTATACTATGGCTTGCCATTCACTTGGCTCAATGAAATACGTTACTCTCTTAAATCTCTCTGCGCACTTGCGCGCTCTTACTCTGCAGTTCATATTGCACACATACAGTGTTTACTACTCAACTGATTACTCTACTATAGTTCATATACTCATTGGCAATATACACATGCTCAAGTTTGCTACACCGCTCTAGCGGTTTCACATTACATACTTAGGTGGTAGCCTTTCTCTGGAGGATTCACGCAATTATCGCTCCATAGGCTCCACAATAACAAGTGGTGCTCCACAACAACCCTTATGTCTTTATACATATGTTTTGCAACGTTTGAATCTACAATTGTAGTTGTTCTATCGGCTTACAAGCCACCTTGCCTCGCCATGCTCCATGCGGGCTGTTTTATAGTTTCCGCTTCTCCGTATACCATTAAATGGTTGGAGGTATTATTGGGTTTTGACATGGTAGTTTCACGCTCTCCAAACATGGAAGCCCTTAAGTATTTTGATACTAATTCATGCCCTCTAGCATTTTTAGGGTATCCCGTGTTACGAGGGATCCCTTCGGGTTCTACCCGAGTGTTCTCTTTAACACTTGTGTTCTTAGCACGATATCTCGTTCAACCATTGTTGATTCCGGCACCCTTCTCGGATTGCTCCTGGGTGTTACTGAGTTTTTGCCATCTCATCTGGCCTGAATTTATGGGTATATTCAGATTCTTACTCCGCCTTGCGGTTATGTATACTTTAAATATTCCCTTTGGGTTGTAACATCTCCCGTTATTGGGTAGATCATTGGTTCTTTCTCTTAGTGAAGTATACTATGGGAATTCTATCCCGTTCATCGTACATTAATAAGTTCATTTAGGCATTCGCCGTATTATTTACACTGGTATTCACCCAGTTATTAGGTATTTCCTGAGACATTTCCAATGTATGTACTTAATACTCTGTGCTTCTCGCGCTTTTAACGCTATATTCTTAGGTCCGTCACCTTACTGGTTCCTAGACTCCTTTATCTTGGTAAGCTTCCTTGTGTTCTTCGATCATTCGAGGTGTCCAACTGTCTTGGTTTGATTGGCTCTTTCGTCCGTAGTATGGAGTGGGCTACTTCCCGTGTACCGTACTCTACTAGTATACATACATGGAGATATCTTATTGATACGTTACCACTTACCCAACTAACTCATAATTGGTCTGTCAGGCCCGCAAGCTCCTTTGGAGTGCGGTCGTTCCATGTCTCGTTCGTGTACACTTGTTCGGTCACGCTAGGTGAAGTATTCTGTCGCCAACTCTCTCTTAAATCGTCCTATAATAACTTATCGTGGTTCACTACTGGTTTGGTTTTAAAACTTTGAGGGTTTTTTGGAAAATTTTATGTTCTGAAAGGAAGTTTAAGTTTTAAAAGTAGTTCTTCATGGCATTCAATGCCGGCTGTTCCTTACCGAGTCCAGCTTCTCGCTGACTGGTATGTTCTTTATATAATGATCAGGCCGTTATGCCTTTTCAAGGTTTCGTTTCAGAATTCTTTAGGGTTTGTGGTGCTATATTGGCTTCTCTTGCCGTCTTGGTACTTGCTAAGTACGGTCGCTTGTCAAAGCTCTTCTTATTAGTCCCGCTATTACTGCACTTGCCGTGGCAAGTGCGCGGTACTGGCGGTTTTTGGGTTAACTCCTTGATCCCGTAGTTGGATAACTACTCCTTAGAGCTGCTTCTCACTCATCTTGACATGACTGCATTCAATTTAGGCTCTCCCCACTCTCGGAGTTCCTTAATTACTTAGTGCTTTGTTCTACCTCGTTGCTCGTTCCCAGTCTTTACTGTGGTTACCGAGGTTAAAGTCATTTAGGCACTACTTCTGTAGTCCTATTCGGGTATATCCCGTAGTTATGCTTGTAGCTGTCTAAGCTGTGCCCGTAGGTATTGCAGCCTCTTCGGGTTGTGGTAGGGTGGGTGTACCTACTCTTGACTAGATTCTTAGTCGGTTAGTGTACCGATGTTGATATTACTTACTGTGGCGGTCCGTAGACTTGTGTCCCGGTTCCCGTTAGTTTTCATAAGTCTGTCTTGTCGCACGATTGGTGCATCCTTCTCACTGCTGCTCGACCAGCTGGGTTCTCGCGACTGCTAAGCATGTCGCCCCAAGCTGCCACAAAATTCTGGTCTCCTGGATTAGGAAGTCTCGACCTTCCGTCATTGCATGCAGTTTTGTCATTTCAGCGGGATCCGTCTCCGGATTTCCGGTTTCGGGATCTACCGCATGACAGGTTCTGGTTCAAAATGAAATATTTAACCACTGCCATCGGGTTTCCCCGCCTCTGGCGTTCTTTCCCACGCTTCCAATACGGGGGTTGTGGAGGGCGGGTATGGTATTGTAGGTATCCAGATCATACTGGAAGTTCCTATCTAGCGCATATCTCACGCTACCACTCAACCCTTAGCCCTAAGTTCTCTATCCTAACTCGGTATTTCCTAAGCTCGGTATTTCCAGTCATCAGAGCGATACTTCGCTCTGATACCATTTTGTAACACCCCAACCGTAATCTCGTCATTACCTCTTATACTGTTACTAATTACTCCTACTCACGCAGCGGAACTCTAATTACAACGAGGGGTGAAACAACGCCGTTAGCCACCAATGTGGCTAACCAGGCCTTTCTTACATACCGTAACGGTCTGATGAACTGGAACAACCGAGTAGTTCATACAAATACAATACTCAATTCATACCTCTACTATACCGAGTCTACAATATACGGATGCCGATAACATACTCGGACTTACACCTCATTCAAACGCATAAGTAATTACAATCTAACTACCCATGCTCACGGCAGTCCCCGTCCTACTCTCTCGAACGGTGGTCAGCTTCAAGTACCTGCACACTAAAAACGTTCCCCCTAGGGGTCAGCTTACGCTGCGCATGAAATTCGCATATACCGCGCGTAACCGCGGTACGCCGACTACTTTGGGTCGGATATACATGGAGTCATTTTAATCAAACAACATCATCAGGCAATACATATATATGTATATCACACAAGGAATCTGCATCCAATCACGGAACACGATTCCTAACTAACATAACAATGTTGTTAGTGGTAACTGGTTACTCTTAGGCATTGAGGGTTATTCCTCACTATGCCTTGTTTACTTATTCGATACCTCACCCGCTCTCTCGGGTTACTTATTCGTATACACACCCATTCTCTTGGGCTACTCATTCTTATCCTTACCCATTCTCTCGGGTTACTCATAATATACTCACCCCTTTCTCTCGGGTTATTTATACTCATTATCTCACCCACACTCTTGGGTCATTCATACTCAAGCTCTTGTAGATTCTCGAGACACTACAGGTCTCCTACGTCACGCTTGTTACTCTTATACATACTTAAGCCAAAACTCATGGCTCTCTAGCATAGTCTTACTTCCCCGGTTTCGACCCTATCTCTGGTCTAGCATTGTGGGAAGGTTCAACTACTCACGGAACTCTCTCTTAGTTCCTATCTCTTTTCTTAGGTTCCGACTACCTCTCGGACTAAATACCTTTCTCCTTAGCTGATTTTGCAAACCATTACTACTCACTTAAACCTCTTAAGCACACCTAGTCTCTTCCTCATCATAAACACTCAAGACTTTCCATTCCTAGGTAAATTTTGACAGCACTTACTTGCTTTACTAAGCATTTTCACCACACTAAAATCAACTCACAAGCACTTCTTCCCACCTGTTTGGTTTAGACATCAACAATCACATTAAATTCCCACTTGTTCACATATAAACTAGCTTGGTTTCCTAGGTTCATTTTACACACTTAAACCCATTGAAACATTCCCATTCAACAAACAACATTATAGTATCATGACCACCACAATTCAAGGTCCTTAATTCAACCTATCATTTAACTCACAAGTCACATAAAAACTAGCTCAAGGTAAGCTTTTTACCTTGCTCCTTTTCGGTTTTCTCCCTCTTCTTCCTCTTTCTCTTGTTCCCTCTTTCTCTTCATGTTTCCACATCAAAACAAAGGGGCATAGATTGCCAACTACAATCATATCCCCATATACACAATTAAGCTCATTAATTCAATTTTTCCCTCACAAAACTAGTTTTACAAGAGCTAGTTTTTAGGGTTTAGCTTAGAGATTACCTTCAAGTGTCCATATGGATAGCTTGGCAATCAAATGGATGAAATTCCAACACTCCACGAAGGCAAGGAAGAATCGGCTGAAATGAAGGAAAAATTCAACGTGGGCAAAATTTTGATTTTGCAAGGAAAAGCTAGGAATTATGAAACTCTAGCTTTTATTTTTACCTTAGAGCATTAAGGAGATGATGGAGAGTCAAAAGAACCTCTTCAAGCTTCAAAAGCTCCAACACCCATGGAAGTGAAGGTGGAGGAAACAAGGTTTTGAGGGGTGGAAAACGTAGCCCTCGCCGATACGAATCTAACGGTGCAATTTTTGTGCGATTCGGTGGAGAAATGAGCAAGTTAGATGAGATTGAAGATGGAGGTGGTGAGCTTCTTCTTCAATCGGGAATATTAACAGAGGAGGAAGAAGAAGAAGGTAGCCAGGGGCTGGGCTGCGTGAGAATAAAGAAAGAAAGGTAGGTGAGAGAGTGTATTTATGTTACTTTTAACTATTTCACTATTTGCTTTTACTTATTTACTTGTCTTTTTATTTCTAAATAGCTAGCAAGCTATTAATGTGTGTGTACACTCTAATTAAAAACCGGCCCGCATTAATTAATAGCCCGGGTCGTTTTTCGACTTTTCGAATTAAACGCGTTTTGTCTCCCGGTTTCGTCACTATTCACTTACCGGGTCCGTTTTCCGGAATTTCTCGTTTAATTAATTTTAATGGTTATTAAGCTTCCATTAATACTTAATTATAGTTATTTAATCAACTATAATTTTTACGGGTCCGTTTGACCACTTAAAGTCACGTTTTCGGGTTTCCGAAAAACGTGCTTAAACTCCGTTAGCGTTTTAATCCATTATTTGGATCCGTTTTCTTCGGGAATCATTCCCGTATACTTATTAGGCCTAACTAAGCCTTAGGAATCCATCTCGGACCCTCTCGAGATCATATCTCTTATACTCATTTAACGCGCATTTTAGCGTTTTTCGCTTTTCAAGCGTTTTCTCTTTTCTTTTGGTTTTATTCTTTTACCAATACTCTTTAGGCACCATTAGGCCCTTAATAATTTTTAGAGTAATTTAATCACCATTTTTAGATCCGGGGTATTAAAATCTACCCCCCTTAGGAACTTTGTCCTCAAAGTTGGTGAATCTAGATGGTTACTCTCATGGCGTACTATGCCAAGGTTATAATACATGTATAACCTTACAGACTCCACAAGTCTGTCTCATTTCATACTACACATACCACACATATCACAGCATGTATAGCAATCAAAAATACTTTTTACTCTCTCCATGGAATCGGTCCGAAGACAAGAAGGCACTACAGTCCTCGAATCCATGTTGAGTGATATACTACTGATCCCTCAGGTACCGGTCACGTTGAACACTTACTCTTTCTGGTTCACGGCCGTTTCATGACAAATGGGCACTTACTCTCTCTGGCCCACGGTCCCTTCGGTTCTGATCAAAACATTACACATATACATATCCTCAGGCACTCTGGTTGACTCACTCAACACAGGAACATCTCAGGGTACTCTCCCCGTCCCGCTGCCTTTGGAAAAATCACACACTGACACCGCCCAACCGGTCACTTAGGACCGCCGCACGTACGGTGCAATGGTTTCAAAACTAATACACGCCCACCGTTCTACCGGTCATCAAGACTTAAGGCTCAGCCATCGGCGGGTGATAGCGGTTTCAAAACCAGTTTTCGTTTCCATCTTCATACTTGAAGAAAATTCTTTTTCAAAATCTGTTTGAAAATTCTTTTTAAAACATCACACAACTCCAAATCCGGTTTATGGTAGTGTATCTTTCTTAGCGTGATTACTTGTGACCACTTAGGGAGCTTCAAGAATCATTCAACCCTGATGTGATCAGCATCAGTGTTGAACTATCCTTCCACCCCAATTTGTGTTCGGTTTCCCTTGATCGCTAGCAGATCAAGTTCCACCTCCCACGTCAATTTCAAACAATCAGATAGTCAAACATTTTCGTTTTCTATCTTTTACTCTTTCTAGTCGTATTCATAAAACAATTTGTTTCAATTTATCTTTATCATGGAACTTAAGTCATCCATTATTCTCTATTTGTTTCACTTACCTTGCCTAGGCATTCCATACTGTGGCCTCATTAGTCAAATTATTACTCAACTTAAAACATACAACATACAACTCCAAAGGATGGAACTCACTCCATCAATCATTCTCAAATAAAATCACCTAGGGAACTCACTCCCTCTTAGGTTACACATCGGTTTCATGCCGATTATACTCGTCATATCTCATGTCTAATCTCAATAGACAAATACTAAAGGGATTCTCATTCCCTAAGAGTCTCTCTACTCCTCTTTTCATAAATATTACATACTCGTTACTTGCATCTCTCATGCACAATACTTATACTTACACAATGAATGGGTACATGTTTATGTAACATGAGGTCCAAACATCAAAACAATTTCTTTTGTGCTATGCACATAGTAGTTTACGAACTATACGTAAAACATACTCTAAGCGGTTTCTCGCCCTACCCCCCTTAAAAGGGGTTACGCCCGCGTAACCAACCATATGTTATCACTGAACATTGGTTCATTAATTCGAGTATTATGAAGTGTTTTAACTACAGTACGGTTAATTAACTCATAACCGGGTTCGGTTCTAGCCTCTAAGGCTTCAAGGGGTTTATGACATGGGTATACTTAACCCTGAATCACGGTCCACAAGCTTCTGCTGCGTGACCTGATAACTAGAGCTTAATTCGCTCTTTGGTATTCTCCATGTATTTCAATCGTCGCTTGGTATCTCTTACCGTATGCGAATTCGATGAATTTTAGATTGTCTCTCCAGTTCTCTGGAAATCTACTTCGTATAACACTGTATACCTTTGTGATTATTCACTCATTTTTCCCGACTTGTTGTCGGTTGAGGTCAAGCTACTACTCAGCATGTAGTGCTTCCTCGTTTAATAGTGGCTCATGGATTATGTTTGTTTCTTGGTTCTGTGCCAGAGTTCTTCATTCATACTACTCTGCATTTTTCCACATATCGATCCTGGGCCCTGTGGGTTACTGCCCACGTTCTTTGTGCATCTTTGGCCAATGGCCGCACGGTTATCTCTCTAGATTCTCACTCAACAGGCTTCGTTGACATTTCTCAATTCCTGGCTCTCCCACTTGATCATTACTGCACAAGTGCAATACCAAAACACTCAGTCATACAGAGTGCAGAAGCGTAAACCCTTGACAATAAATCTCTCATGAGATAGGAATGATCATGTCTTCTTTAACACATTTTCTCATCAGCTCCGTATCATTATCTGAATATACTCTTACAATGGTCGCTTGCTGCGTACCATGTTCTTACTCATTAAACAACATTTGTTTACATGACATCCGCTACTACTTTAGCTTCTGCTCATGTACTTATACTATGGCTTGCCATTCACTTGGCTCAATGAAATACGTTACTCTCTTAAAATCTCTCTGCGCACTTGCGCTGCTTACTCTGCAGTTCATATTGCACACATACAGTGTTTACTACTCAACTGATTACTCTACTATAGTTCATATACTCATTGGCAATATACACATGCTCAAGTTTTGCTACACCGCTCTAGCGGTTTCACATTACATACTTAGGTGGTAGCCTTTCTCTGGAGGATTCACGCAATTATCGCTCCATAGGCTCCACAATAACAAGTGGTGCTCCACAACAACCCTTATGTCTTTATACATATGTTTTGCAACGTTTGAATCTACGAATTGTAGTTGGTTCTATCGGCTTACAAGCCACCTTGCCTCGCCATGCTCCATGCGGGCTGTTTATATAGGTTTCCGCTTCTCCGTATACCATTAAATGGTTTGGAGGTATTATTGGGTTTTGACATGGTAGTTCATCACGCTTCCAAACATGGAAGACCCTTAAAGTATTTTGATACTAATTCATGCCCTCTAGCATTTTTAGGGTATCCCGTGTTACGAGGGATCCCTTCGGGTTCTACCCGAGTGTTCTCTTTAACACTTGTGTTCTTAGCACGATATCTCGTTCAACCATTGTTGATTCCGGCACCCTTCTCGGATTGCTCCTGGGTGTTACTGAGTTTTTGCCATCTCATCTGGCCTGAATTTATGGGTATATTCAGATTCTTACTCCGCCTTGCGGTTATGTATACTTTGAAATATTCCCTTTGGGGTTGTAACATCTCCCGTTATTGGGTAGATCATTGGTTCTTTCTCTTAGTGAAGTATACTATGGGAATTCTATCCCGTTCATCGTACATTAATAAGTTCATTTAGGCATTCGCCGTATTAACACTGGTTCACCCAGTTATTAGGTATTTCCTGAGACATTTCCAATGTATGTACTTAATACTCTGTGCTTCTCGCGCTTATTAACGCTATATTCTTAGGTCCGTCACCTTACTGGTTCCTAGACTCCTTTATCTTGGTAAGCTTCCTTGTGTTCTTCGATCATTCGAGGTGTCCAACTGTCTTGGTTTGAATTGGCTCTTTCGTCCGTAGTATGGAGTGGGCTACTTCCCGTGTACCGTACTCTACTAGTATACATACATGGAGTATCTTATTGATACGTTACCACTTACCCAACTAACTCATAATTGGTCTGTCAGGCCCGCAAGCTCCTTTGGAGTGCGGTCGTTCCATGTCTCGTTCGTGTACACTTGTAGTGTCGGTCACGCCTAGGTGAAGTATTCTGTCGCCAACTCCTCTTAAATCGTCCTATAATAACTTATCGTGGTTCACTGGTTTGGTTTTAAAACTTTGAGGGTTTTTGGAAAATTTTATGTTCTGAAAGGAAGTTTAAGTTTTAAAAGTAAGTTCTTCATGGCATTTCAATGCCGGCTGTTCCTTACCGAGTCCAGCTTCTCGCTGACTGGTATGTTCTTTATATAATGATCAGGCCGTTATGCCTTTTCAAGGTTTCGTTTCAGAATTCTTTAGGGTTTGTGGTGCTATATTGGCTTCTCTTGCCGTCTTGGTACTTGCTAAGTACTGGTCGCTTGTCAAAGCTCTTCTTATTAGTCCCGCTATTACTGCACTTGCCGTGGCAAGCGCGCGGTACTGGCGGTTTTTGGGTTAACTCCTTGATCCCGTAGTTGGATAACTACTCCTTAGAGCTGCTTCTCACTCATCTTGACATGACTGTCATTCAATTTAGGCGCTTCCCCACTCTCGGAGTTCCTTAATTACTTAGTGCTTTGTTCTACCTCGTTGCTCGTTCCCATGTCTTTACTGTGGTTACCGAGGTTAAAGTCATTTAGGCACTACTTCTGTAGTCCTATTCGGGTATATCCCGTAGTTATGCTTGTAGCTGTCTAAGCTGTGCCCGTTAGGTATTGCAGCCTCTTCGGGTGTGGTAGGGTGGGTGTACCTACTCTTGACTAGATTCTTAGTCGGTTAGTGTACCGATGTTGATATTACTTACTGTGGCGGTCCGTAGACTTGTGTCCCGGTTCCCGTTAGTTTTCATAAGTCTGTCTTGTCGCACGATTGGTGCATCCTTCTCACTGCTGCTCGACCAGCTGGGTTCTCGCGACTGCTAAGCATGTCGCCCCAAGCTGCCACAAATTCTGGTCTCCTTGGATTAGGATGTCTCGACCTTCCGTCATTGCATGCAGTTTTTGTCATTTCAGCGGGATCCGTCTCCGGGATTTCCGGTTCTCGGGATCTACCGCATGACAGGTTCTGGTTCAAAATGAAATATTTAACCACTGCCAGATCGGGTTTCCCCGCCTCTCTGGCGTTCTTTCCCACGCTTCCAATACGGGGGTTGTGGAGGGCGGTATGGTATTGTAGGTATCCAGATCATACTGGAAGTTCCTATCTAGCGCATCTCTCACGCTACCACTCAACCCTTAGCCCTAAGTCTCTATATCCTAACTCGGTATTTCCTAAGCTCGGTATTTCCAGTCATCAGAGCGATACTTCGCTCTGATACCATTTTTGTAACACCCCAACCGTTAATCTCGTCATTACCTCTTATACTGTTACTAATTACTCCTACTCACGCAGCGGAACTCTAATTACAACGAGGGGTGAAACAACGCCGTTAGCCACCAATGTGGCTAACCAGGCCTTTCTTACATACCGTAACGGTCTGATGAACTGGAACAACCGAGTAGTTCATACAAATACAATACTCAATTCATACCTCTACTATACCGAGTCTACAATATACGGATGCCGATAACATACTCGGACTTACACCTCATTCAAACGCATAAGTAATTACAATCTAACTACCCATGCTCACGGCAGTCCCCGTCCTACTCTCTCGAACGGTGGTCAGCTTCAAGTACCTGCACACTAAAAACGTTCCCCCTAGGGGGTCAGCTTACGCTGCGCATGAAATTCGCATATACCGCGTGCTAACCGCGGTACGCCGACTACTTTGGGTCGGATATACATGGAGTTCATTTTAATCAAACAACATGCATCATGGCAATACAATATATATGTATATCACACAAGGAATCTGCATCCAATCACGGAACACGATTCCTAACTAACATAACAATGTTGTTAGTGGTAACTGGTTACTCTTAGGCGTTGAGGGTTATTCCTCACTATGCCTTGTTTACTTATTCGATACCTCACCCGCTCTCTCGGGTTACTTATTCGTATACACACCCATTCTCTTGGGCTACTCATTCTTATCCTTACCCATTCTCTCGGGTTACTCATACATATACTCACCCCTTTCTCTCGGGTTATTTATACTCATTATCTCACCCACACTCTTGGGTCATTCATACTCAAGCTCTTGTAGATTCTCGAGACACTACAGGTCTCCTACGTCACGCTTGTTACTCTTATACATACTTAAGCCAAAACTCATGGCTCTCTAGCATAGTCTTACTTCCCCGGTTTCGACCCTACTCTGGGTCTAGCATGGTGGGAAGGTTCAACTAGCTCACGGAACTCTCTCTTAGTTCCTATCTCTTTTACTTAGGTCCGACTACTCTCGGACTACTCTCGTTCCCATACACTCCTCTCTCGGAGTTATAATAATATCATGTATATTAGTCTATAAGCATCATTCTCGATGTTTCTAATGACTTTGGGAACTTTACTTAAATTCGGGTAATCTTAGGTTTAAAGGTTACCCTCACAATCATATGCTTATACATTCGGATATTTTCTTATACCGGGTAAAATCCTCATATAAGAGGTCGACCGTATCTCAAGGGAGTCACATAGTCCCTTAGGTCTCTTTTACCTTTTATATATTTACGTCATTGGACTAACTCCAATCCTCTCGATGGAGGTTCATTTATCTCTCCACTCATATTTATTCCGTGGATTGTTTCAATAAGGTTTTCTAACCGTTATCGGGTATTTACTCAACCCGTACATCTCCTCACATTCTAGGGAGTTCATATGTTTACGATATCGTTATACTTTAATCGATAGTTTATGTGTGTTTGCATATTTCCATTGCTTATGAGACTACCCGTACTACGGGTTATTAGTCAATCAATACTCACTATGAGTCGGTCTAGGCACTCTGTTAGACCACACCGGCATACAAGTATGTTAGCTCATACATACATCAAGGCATACATAATCAAACAAGGGATTATTTTCATGCTTTAATCTTGATTAAGCCGGCACACAAACACACAAATCAGAGTAACTCGGTTAGCATACGGGGCATGAGAAAATCATACCTTTCACCGGGGTTTTACTTTTACCGTGTCGTCTCACCATGCTCGGGTCACGCACGACTCTCTGATAATGTTTCAACATTATTATTAATACTAATATCATACGGAACATAATAAAATGTTACTCCCGCAGTTACCCCGTTATCCCGTTTTCTCGGTATTACTTTTATTAATTTGAGTTCTCACTTCTCAATCACTTCTAACACTTTCTCACACTTCCTAGGGCCTTTACACGTCACCAAACAAGGCCTTAACATCTTATAACATCATTAACATTCAAACCCCCATCATTTAAAACCTTTAAAATACTCTCTGTAGGTTTCTGGGGGTGGTCCGGGACTTGGTCCATACCCTAAGTCCCGGACCAATCACAAAACAAACTCTCGGCCAAAAATAATGCATGGTCCGGGACCTTGTACCTAGGCCAAGTCCCGGACCAATATGGGTGGGTACTCTCGGCTAGAAAATGGTATATGGTCCGGGACTTGGGCATGGAGTTAGGTCCCGGACCAGACTGGTAGTGAAGTCTCGGGGGTAAAAATGGGGGTGGTCCGGGACTTGGTCCTGGACCTAAGTCCCGGACCCTGCTACAGATTTTGTAAATTTTATAGTTTCTTCCCCTGTTACAGGCTCTCTCTTAGCCCACTAATCAACCCATCTTCACCAACTAAAATCCACATGTTTTAGCCCTTAATTATCCTTCTTAATCACCTTAAACTAAGCACCAAGTGCACTCACCAACTCTAGTTAATTTCACTTAAAATTCACCTACATTATCAAAACTAGTTTTCTTGTTTTGTTCAACTCTTGTAACAGATTTCGGTTGCATCATTATACCATTCAAACTTCCCTCACCAATGTCATTCTTAGCACTCAAATGACATTATTTTTACTCCTAATACACCTTTCTCCTTAGCTTGATTTTGCAAACCATTACTACTCACTTAAACCTCTTAAGCACACCTAGTCTCTTCCTCATCATAAAACACTCAAGACTTTCCATTCCTAGGTAAATTTTGACAGCACTTACTTGCTTTACTAAGCATTTTCACCACACTAAAATCAACTCACAAGCACTTCTTCCCACCTGTTTGGTTTAGGCATCAACAATCACATTAAATTCCCACTTGTTCACATATAAACTAGCTTGGTTTCCTAGGTTCATTTTACACACTTAAACCCATTGAAACATTCCCATTCAACAAACAACATTATAGTATCATGACCACCACAATTCAAGGTCCTTAATTCAACCTATCATTTAACTCACAAGTCACATAAAAACTAGCTCAAGGTAAGCTTTTTACCTTGCTCCTTTTCGGTTTTCTCCCTCTTCTTCCTCTTTCTCTTGTTCCCTCTTTCTCTTCATGTTTCCACATCAAAACAAAGGGGCATAGATTGCCAACTACAATCATATCCCCATATACACAATTAAGCTCATTAATTCAATTTTTCCCTCACAAAACTAGTTTTACAAGAGCTAGTTTTTAGGGTTTAGCTTAGAGATTACCTTCAAGTGTCCATATGGATAGCTTGGCAATCAAATGGATGAAATTCCAACACTCCACGAAGGCAAGGAAGAATCGGCTGAAATGAAGGAAAAATTCAACGTGGGCAAAATTTTGATTTTGCAAGGAAAAGCTAGGAATTATGAAACTCTAGCTTTTATTTTTTACCTTAGAGCATTAAGGAGATGATGGAGAGTCAAAAGAACCTCTTCAAGCTTCAAAAGCTCCAACACCCATGGAAGTGAAGGTGGAGGAAACAAGGTTTTGAGGGGTGGAAAACGTAGCCCTCGCCGATACGAATCTAACGGTGCAATTTTTGTGCGATTCGGTGGAGAAATGAGCAAGTTAGATGAGATTGAAGATGGAGGTGGTGAGCTTCTTCTTCAATCGGGAATATTAACAGAGGAGGAAGAAGAAGAAGGTAGCCAGGGGCTGGGCTGCGTGAGAATAAAGAAAGAAAGGTAGGTGAGAGAGTGTATTTATGTTACTTTTAACTATTTCACTATTTGCTTTTACTTATTTACTTGTCTTTTTATTTCTAAATAGCTAGCAAGCTATTAATGTGTGTGTACACTCTAATTAAAAACCGGCCCGCATTAATTAATAGCCCGGGTCATTTTTCGACTTTTCGAATTAAACGCGTTTTGTCTCCCGGTTTCGTCACTATTCACTTACCGGGTCCGTTTTTCCGGAATTTCCTCGTTTAATTAATTTTAATGGTTATTAAGCTTCCATTAATACTTAATTATAGTTATTTAATCAACTATAATTTTTACGGGTCCGTTTGACCACTTAAAGTCACGTTTTCGGGTTTCCTCGAAAAACGTGCTTTAAACTCCGTTAGCGTTTTAATCCATTATTTGGATCCGTTTTCTTCGGGAATCATTCCCGTATACTTATTAGGCCTAACTAAGCCTTAGGAATCCATCTCGGACCCTCTCGAGATCATATATCTCTTATACTCATTTAACGCGCATTTTAGCGTTTTTCGCTTTTCAAGCGTTTTCTCTTTTCTTTTGGTTTTATTCTTTTTACCAATACTCTTTAGGCACCATTAGGCCCTTAATAATTTTATTAGAGTAATTTAATCACCATTTTTAGATCCGGGGTATTAAATTTGACCTTAGCCACCCATTGCCGTTTAATTAAGGCTATTTCTTTAGCAAACTGTTGGCCACATACATATACATATATATATTGACACAAAAGTGACTTTACTGAAGTAGATAAGTATAACATTACAAAATAGCAAATCAAACTTTTCCTTCCCCACCGTATCTACTTATTGCCGCCTGATTAGTGGGTGATTCCTCATCCATTAGCACGCCTGAAACTCTAGGGGTGAGTCACCAACTATTATATACTAAATTAAGAAGTTTTATTATACTGGTACACTTAGTTGTTATTTAAACTAATTACTTACCTAATTCCCACCGTAACCACTTACCCTTGTCTGTTTTAGTGTGTCATCCTTATCCCTTATCAGATGAGACCCGTAGAAATGTCTAGCCATAAGATGATGACTCACCATAAACAATTATTTAGGTGGTACACCTACGTAAAAGAGAAGAATAAGTCTCCTCTTCTTATTTTCCTTCCCTTCGAGTCATCATCACCAGATGCAAAACGCTCTTTTTTTTCTCTTCTTTTACCGTAAAGCATCAACCAGCTTCAAGGGAGAAGAACTCTCAATCTAGCTTGTATTTGCTGGAAAAAAATGAAGGTCTCCTCGTTTAATACATGGAAGGAGGGGGGAAGCTCCAAGCTAGAATTTTCATGGTAAAAATAGGCACTAAACTAGCTAATATCCTTTCTCTTCATTACCGGTTCTTTTCACCTGATTTCTCCAACTCTTTCTCTTCTCCTCAACATGTGTTTACGATGGTGATATCAACCCCATGGTGTACTGCTTCAAATGGTGTTTACAAACTAATTAAAAGTCATTATACAAGGTAAAATACTAATACCTTATTTCCTTATCATTGCCGGTTTATTATGTTAGTTTGTGTGGTGTATTTAACACCCCTTTCTAACTCCAATCTCAGGCGGAAGTAGTCCACCTAAGCCTACCACCATCGAGGTAAATAAACCAAGCTAACTATGCTTAAATCAACCTTAATAACCCTTATATTATGTGGCTAATATGTGTTACTTTTCCATGCATGGACTGCTGTGGAGAAAACACCTTGGAATCTGGAAAAAAAAACTCCATGCACAACCGTAGGGAAGCAAGTCCAAAAATATATATCAAAGTAAGTATTATACTCCTAATGGTATATATATTAAGCTAATACCATTAACACTCCAAAAGCTAATTAATCTTTGTGTGTAAATCAGGCCGTGAGCCTAAGGGGCTGTGTGGAGTGCTTGGTAGCTTGTAAAATCAAAATCTAGGTGAGAAAATACTTACCTTATATTATAATATGGTTTTTATGAAATTTTATTACACATATATGTTAGCCGTGGGATTTATAGGCATTATAAGACCTAATTATGTGTTAAGACATTTAATAACATTTTTGGTGAATTAACTTGGTGAATTAATGACCTATAAGGTCAAGCAAATTAAATATGGTCAAAAGCATAATTTTAAAATTATATGGGTGAGAGTAAGTATATAAGCCGTAAGGTTATAATGTCATTTGAGACATTTATGTGTAATTTTGTTCTATGTAAATTATTGTAATAAGGCCATGTATGTTTAGGCCATTTAATTTATGGTTATTAAGTTTAAAATGAATTTAAAATGATAAATAAATATTACAGAATTATTTAGGGGTTTTTCTGTAATTAAAATGATTTTAGGGGCTAACTACAAATAATAACCGAAAACTATGCATCAAAACCTTATTTTATGAATATATAAAATTTAATAAAGTTTTGAGGCAAAAATGAGACTTATGGAAATTATGGGGGTCAAACTGTAATTATATAAACGTCTGGTCAAACTGAAAGTCAATGGGTCAATATAGACCATATTAAGAGGTTTGACCAAATTTAATGTCATGAATAATTAATTTATGAACTTATATTAATATTATAAGTGAAATATTGAATTTATAAAACTTATGGGGTATAGAAAGTAAATACCGAAAAGTTGAGGTATAGATTGGTTAATATAGTGATTTATATCCTAAGTATAAAATTTGGGAATTTTTGGAGTTATATAAATGGGTATAATAATAATAGTGTATAATATATGGTTTTTGTGACATATGAAAGTATATCATATAAAATGGGACCAAAAGGTAAATAAGGGAAAAAAATGGTGGGCGGAAAAAGAATTTCGGAAACATAAGGGGGCTGTTTGGAATAAAGTAACAAAAGAACTATAGGTTATATCATTAATAAATATTGAAACTATATGATATAACCCATATGTATAACTTGTTATAATATATGTGGCTATTGTGTGAATATGGAAAGTAGAAGGATAAAACAAAAAACAAAAACAGAACCTAAGGCTTTGCTTGGCATTTTCGGAAATTTAAAACTATATAGTATACATACTATATGATTTAAATGCTATAATATATGATAAGTATGGTATGTTATAAAATTGTGGTGAAATTGTAATAATTGGAAAGTTTGAGTTTTGGAAAGAAAATGAGGTATAAACTATATACCCTTTTCGACAATTATAAAAAGAGATATTAAAACCTTAGGCTATATCTTGCTACAAAGTTTTGATGTAATAAAAAAATAAGGTATTTATAACATGGTATAAGTTATGTGGGTATATTGTAATTAATGAAAACTATAAGGATAAAGAAGTACAAGTGTACTATATGTATATGTTGTTTTCGGTAATAATAATAATTGCCAAAACTATATGTTATAAAGTTTAAATGACATATAAAATATCATACTATATGATATCATGATATAAGTAAACACTAAATAATATTATGTGGTTAGAAGTATAGTTTGTTAAAACTATCATGCTAGCGCATGCATATATATATATATATATCAAAAAATAAGATATAAATCATAGTATACAATCACATAAAATACTATGGTTAGTATATGATTTTGGGATAGTTAAATAAACCTTGGATGGAAATAACATGTACATAATATAAAGTTTCTTACTTCATAAGAAATCAATGTATATACATATATAATATATATATATATATATATATATCGGCGCAAGAATATGAATATATATTATGGTTTACAAACCATATGATAATAGATCAGGAATGTTAACTTATCAGTATAATTATATACTATAAAGTCATAAGGTTTTGAATGAAGACAACTTGATACATAAATGAGAAGTTGTATAATATAAGGTATATCAAAGAAAAGTAATATACCATGTAAGAGAAACTAACGTTGCATGGAATGCATGCAACCATAGGATATAAATATAACCATGCATGCAACGATAGGTTATAACAAATACCTATGCGTGCGATGTAACAGTGGAATTAAAAATACGAGAACGAACGGATTTATATAAAGCGTAACGCATATAAAATACTACGGGTTGGAAAATATAATTCCTACGTTTGAAAACGTTAACTACGATGTTCGTATAAGACCGACGTCTTTGATTAACTGAGAATTAATACATACTACGAGTAAGGAGTTTTAAGGATAACGAAACCTTAACTAATAACAGTCCGGGGATGAAATACCGGGGTTACTGACGTTATTCGGAAATACCGAATCGTATTGTCATGTGGATTGACACTTAGCATTCTTCGTATGTTTAGATCGCCTTTCAGACTTACGCGCTCGATGAGCTTAGTGGACTACACTGCTCATCCTTGGTCAGAGGTGTACGGTATGTGAAGAAGGGTTTGATCCGGGTTGACCTAAGAAAGGGCCCGGAATTGTTTGATGACTGTATGTGTCATGTGTCTCTGATTGTCTCCGAGGACTTCCTCGGTTCAGACTTTGTGTGAAATCTGTGATAAGATTGTTTGTCTGAATGTGTGAAATAATATGCATGAACTGTATATTTAAACTGCTTATTATTTACTGTTTTTGCGATAACAGTATTGGTTCATATATATGAACCTATATAAAACGAACCAGCGGCTACGGTGCTATCTTATCTGTGTAATATATATAAGGAACGTTAGAAAAACGTTGTAGCACTAGGATAATAAGATATGTATATTATCTAAGACTTTATTACGGAGCATTGGCCTTTTCTAAACGCCTGTAACACCCCTACCATTAATGCCGTGCTTACCGTCCAATCTCCTTACACATCAGATACACGCAGCGGATACATATTTACAACAGTGGGTGATACAATGCCGTTAGTCACCCACGTGACTAACAAGGCTACTGCTACTACATACAGCATCGGTCTGATGGACCGGAATCCCGAGTACTACACATCCATAATACATACTCCATTCATTAAACAAATACAACAATGCTCCATTCAATACTTACTCCTCCATAATCCATACAATACAATATACTTAACCGAGTCTACAGGATCCTTGTACAATTATAATATCTCTTCCAAGTTCATACATACTCACTAAGAGTCTACATCTACCCATTCCTCACAGCTACTTACTTTCTAAGTACAAGGGTGTGCCGCCGGTCTCTTACCCTGACCGCATCCGCTTCGGGTACCTGCACACTAAAAACGTTCCCCCTAGGGGGTCAGCTTTCGCTGCGCATGATAACCGCATACCCCGCGTACTAGTGAGGGTACGCCGACCACTTGGTCGAATACATGCGGTTCATTTTCATACAAACATACATGCATACATGCTCTTATACACAATATTACAATACATTACGCAGGGCATACACTCATACATACACTTCATTGCATACAAGAAGTACAACATAAACCATCCAATACATACTTACCTTTTCCGAATTACACATACACATTACATACACAACATACAATACTTGTTAGCTTCATTGGTCCACCCGGGTTAATCGGGTGGAGATTACTTTTACTCGTTACTTCATACATACGCATACATACACTCATACATACTTACGGATCCATACTTACTTACTCTTACTCGTACTCAAGTTAAGTCGTCGGGACCTCCGGCCCTGGGGACTACACCGTCCCACCTCCAGGATTTACTTGACTCACCAATCCGGGATGCTACCCATTTAAGGGATTTGGGCCGCGGACCAGTTTAAGAGTCAGGAATTGCAGCCAACCTCTGTGACTCCGCATCCTCACGCGTGGCCGAAGCTATATCGGACTTCTACTCATTCCGGTTTACTCACTTAAGTTAGGAGTTAGGTAGTTCGGAATTAGCAGAAGTCGTTCATTCAAGCCACAATAATACAATACAAGACTCATATACACATCCATACAAAATACATTACAATATACAAGTACACTACAAGATACAATACACTTCATCATCATTCATATGTTTCATGAATTATACAAACTATTGTTCAAGACAAATATCAAGAACAATGTAAACAAGCACAAGTAAGTGCAATATAGTCTGATTCATGCATTTATCTTATTAGGTGATCAAATAAGCACACAAATCGGGGTAACCAGATTAGGATACAGGGCATGAAGAAATCATACCTTTCACCGTTGTACTTGTATCCCAACGTTCCTCCGGTGTTCACAAATCAAATCCTATGATTTACATACAATCGAACAATTAATCTAACTATCATTAATTTAATTCGGTTACCCTTACGCTCCCTAACTCATACTTACTAAGTCTTCACATTCCTATACTTACATTTTATTTACTTACTTTTCATTGCTTAACAATGGTATACTTACATATATGTGCACGTATGTATAGGTGGGTATACATATACATATATACATATACTAACCATAGTCTTATAGTTTTTTTTTTTGACCCGACCGAACTTGCGACCGATCTTGCAAGTTCGGTCCAAGTCAGTAGGCTACATCGGGTGAAAATTCCAGGGCCGACCGACCTTGTAAGTCCGATCCCAAGGTCGGTCCATTCCAGTGAGTTACTTAACGGAAAATTTTAGCCCGACCGACCTTGCAAGTCCGGTCGCAAGGTCGGTCCATTCCAGTAGCTTACAAGATGGAAAATTTTAGCCCGACCGACCTTGCAAGTCCGGTCGCAAGGTCGGTCCATCCCAGTAGCTTACAAGACGGAAATTTTTCTAGCCGACCGAACTTGCAAGTCCGGTCGCAAGTTCGGTCCATTCCAGAAGGTTACTGACGGGAGAATTTTTCTGGTCCGACCGAACTTGCAAGTCCGGTCGCAAGTTCGGTCCATTCCAGAAGCTTTCCGTCTTTGTAAATCTAGGCTCGACCGACCTTGCAAGTTCGGTCCCAAGGTCGGTCCGGCCCAGTATTTGCATTTTATTTCTGTTTTCAGTTCTATACTTTGCCCATTGTTTCTCCAATCTTCCTACATGTAATCCCACATGTTTAAACACTACCTAGGCCCTCCAAATTGCCTTAGTTCATCCACCAAACTCCTTACCAAATCCATCACTCCACTTACACAATTTTCCTCACTTCATTCCAGCACTTATACCTATTTTCTTTCTTCATTGCTACATATTTTTAAACCAACTTCTACCATCCAATACTTCCTCTACCAATGTCACTCCTAGCATCCCAAATACCTCCTCTTACCATGCCAATCCTTTCCAAGCAATTTGCACCTTCTATACCCAAGTTTCAACATTTACTTTACCAAGTCTTATACTCTAGTTCTTCCTAGTTTCTCCAAGGCATTCCTTGCACTCTTTGCTACAGATTTTGCACCCTAGTACTCCCATACTTCAAATATCATTCCATGGTCATTAGACATCTCTACTAACTCCAATACACACCTTGGTTTTCCCATTCACCAAGTCATCCATACATATACATATTCCTACCAAAATTTTGCCATAGTTCCTCTACATTTCTTACTTCTCCACATATGTGTTTCCTCATCAAACTCATTCCTAATCTAGCCAAACCACACGGGTTCTACCAGCACACAAACAAAATCTTAGTACACCATAACTTCCTCAATCCACATTACTAATGCACATACACAATACACTTGGCTCTAAGGCCCACAATTCACATACTAGTTCACAAATACACAAACTTCCACAATTACATTACTAATACATTATTTGGGTTCTTTAGATTGGTTTACCCATTCCCATTACTCTAATGCACTAAAATTTAACATTAGTAATGAGCTCTTACCTTGAGCTTTTAATTCCTTCTTTCTTTCTCATTTCTCCTCCTTCTTCCTTTCTTGCCCAAATCGGCCATGTGGGGAATGGAGTTGCCAAACTCCATTCCCATCACCCAATGAACACAAAACACTACAATTAATATACTAACCCTTAAATTAATGTCAATTCATTGAAGTGTTTGAAATGAAATTTCTAGGGTTTACCTTTGGAGAGTTTTAGAAGGGGTTTTTGCCCTTGGTTCAAGAAGGTGAATCCACCACCATTGCAAGGTTGATATTATGCTCCAAAGAGAGAGAAAAAAATAGAGCATTACAAATGGAGCAAAAATCGGTTATGAAGGAAGGTGGAGAAAACATGAGTTTTTCATGTAGATTTTTACCTTGTTGGAAAGGGGAGACTCCAAGCTCCATAATGGTGTGCTTTTCTCTTTGAATGGGGTATACCCACGAAAATGAACTTCCTCATTTTTGGATTTTGAAAAGAGAGAAGTGTAGAGGAGGATGAGGGGAGTTCAAATATGTAGTTATTTTTACCTTTGGAGTTCAAATGAAGCTAGAGCATGTGGAGGAAGAGGAGAAGCCATGGGAGGCTTGTGGAGCTCCATGAAATCGCCCAAACCAGAGAGAGAGGAGGGAGAAATCGGTGGAGGGGGAGAGGAAAGAGAGAGGTGAGTGAGTTGTGAGAGTGAGGTGAGAGGAAAGGCATAAAGTAATCCTTTTACTTTATTGCTTTTTGCTTTTGACTCTCTTGTTTAATTTGCTAGTTACATGTGTGTGTGAGAGAGTTAATTGACTGTTAAAAACCGGCCCCCTACAGTTATACTAGCTGGAGCGTTTTTCGTCTTTTACAGAAAACGCTCATTATTTTACCCGGTTTAGGTACTGTTCACTAACCGGGCCCGTTTTCCGGAATTTTCTCGTTTCTTTATTTTTATTGGTTATTAAGCTTTCATAAACACTTAATAATATTTATTTAATGACTTATAATTTTTACGGGTTCGTTTGACCATTTAAAATCACGTTTCCGAGTCTCCTCGAAAAACGTGCATTAAAGCTCTATTAGCGTTTTAATACATTATTTGGATCCGTTTTCTTCGGGAGTTGTTCCCATATATTATTTAGGTCTTATTAAACCTTTGGGATCCATATAATACTCTAACCGAGGTCTCATACCTCCTATGGTTATTTAACGCTTATTTAGCGTTTTCCGTTTTTTAAGCGTTTATTTATTCTTTTGGATTTATTTTTCCTTACCAGTATTAATTAGGCAACATTAGGCCCTTAAATATGTATTAGATTAATTTTAAATCCCTATATTTAAGTTCGGGGTATTTCAATCTACCCCCCTTAAGAACTTTGTCCTCAAAGTTGTTCGAGGTTATAGGTTTACAATGCTTACTCATTCTTACGTGTCCAATACCAAAGCCATACGTTCTTCCTCCTTACTAATCCCAAATCAGTTACTCAAGGTTCCTACATACCATACCATACCAATATACAATAGTTACTCCAATCCGCGCTACTACTAACTATCGGTTCCTCATTACAAAATTCATACATACATACAGTGCAAAGCTATCCCCAAAGCAATGCAATACACATACAATCCCGCAGGCACTCCGGCCTTCTAGACACAGGACTCCTCTATGTCCCGCTGCCCTTGGAATAATACAACATACTACCTTACTATCTTCTTCGGTACACACTTCTAGCAGATCCTCATTCTCCCTACTAAAGGAAATTCTTTCACTACTACCAATTAAAATTTTCTAAAACACACAACTTCAAATTCCAATTTATATTCATTACTTCTATCCTATATGATTCTTGTGACCACTTGAGGGGAGCTTCAAGAATCATTCGACCCTGATGTGATCAGCATCAGTGTTGAACTATCTTTCCACCCCAATTTGTGTTCGGTTTCCCATGATCTGATCAGGATCAAGTTCGACTTCCCACATCAAGTTCAACCAAACAAATAATTTAATTGTTTTCATTTTCTATATTTTTATTCTTTCTAGTCGTGATTACGAATTCATACATCTCCAAAGGATGGAATCAATCCATCAATCATCCTCACTCTACTTCCCAAATGCTTTACTCCGTGGTTCAATACCTAAATGCTCACTTCATCGACTGTTACTACTTCCATTCATTACTCACCATCATCCCCTATATTCTAACTAAGGAATACTACACTTATAAGATTTAGTTGACTTCAATTGTTTCAAATGTTTTGATTACGATTCCACTACTCATAAACTTCGTTCATCTACTATCCTCATTCATTTCGTACTACTTCTTCAAAGGTTACAATACTTGTGGAGCTCGTCCACTACTCATTACTTTTCTTTTATTAATACTCTTACATTGGTGTTACAAGATGGGTGTATTCCTCCTATGGTATGTGCATGTCTAATGCCTAGTTACCATAATTACATTATGAATGAGTACTTATGTTTATTTAACATAGTATCAATCATCCATTTGGTTCTCATTGTGCTATGCACATTACGGTTTAAGTGTTTTATTCATAAAACTTACATTAAGCGGTTTTCACTCTACCCCCCTTAAAAGGGATTACGCCCACGTAATCACCCATGTGTTAATATTAAACATTGGTTATTTAATTCGGGCAATCTGAAGCGTTTAGCTTCACTATAGTATGCTATATACTATGCTCTGGTCAAAGGGTCTTAACCATACCAATGGTTTAGTCTTTGCACCAAGAATTCCTATATGAGTTTATTTAACTCATAATTAATTCGGTTCTAGCCTAACCTGGCTAGGGCCCACTAGCTTCTGCTGCGCGACCCTGATAACTTGGGTTATCCACCCTTCTTGTTATCCTTAACGTGTTATACATCACCTTTTCATCCGTCTATTATGGGAATAAGGTTTACTAAACAACTGCGGTATTCTTTTACCGTGTTTGAACTCAACGAGTTTAAGATTATAACCAGCTCTTTGGTAATCTACTGCACATGCTATTTATGCTTCCACGATTATTCATGAAGCTCCTCCGACTTATTGTTGGGCGAGGTTAAGTCACTACTTAGTTGTAGTACTTCCTCTGTTATCAATAGCTTCTGAATTATACCAGTTCTCCTGGTTCAGTACAAGTGTTCTTTACTTGTATGACCTTGCATTTTCTATGCGTCGGTCCTAGTGACTTTGATAAGTCTTCTTTCACCTTATATTCCAATGGAATTCACATCATGTGATTGTTAGTGTGTTGTACACTCTTCGTGCTTCTTTGGCCTTAGGCCGCACGGTTTGTTGCTAAGCTTGCTCAATTGACTAGTGCCATGTTCGTGGTGAAAGGAAAGATTTACTACGGTTTACATTCTCCATATCCCTAGCCATCTCATTAGATCCTTAGCTGAACAAGTGCAATGCCAAAACACTCAGTCATACAAAGTGTAGAGGCGTAAACGCTTGACAGTAAGTCACTTATGTGATAGGAAAGACTATTTCTGCCTGTCATCTCATACTTATACTCCGTGTCATTGCTTAACTACTTCCTCATAGCGGTCGCCTGTTGCGCACCGTATTCTTACTCATTGTACAACATTGCTTTTACTGTTTCTTTACTATGGTAGTTCCTTTTTACTTAGTGACATTGTCATTGGCACCATTTCCTTATGGTGTAAATACACTAGGAGTTTCCTGTGTTTGTGTGTATGACGGTTGTCGTAGCATACGACAATCTTATTATCTTCCCAATGTGGAGATGTCTTATTCCACTTAGGTTTTATGTGTAGGTTAACTTACCTCACATTCTATCATCATTTGTGATACAATTTACCAAGTATCTTGGTTGACCAAGGATAAAGCAATTTACCGGTTTACAAGCTCTCTTGAGCGTTGGTCATTCGTGGTGTGCAATGTGCACTCACATTGATTGTTTTTGACAATTACCGTCCTCCCAAAGCTGAGCATTTATAAGCTCTAGCTGTGCGGTTTTATTCTTGTATGTACATCACCGGGACATCCCATGAAGCTTCAAGGGTTTTCTGGTCCCGTTCTCCAATTGAAGAGTACTCTGTCATTGATAAATGAAAGTTCTTGTTGAGGGGTTCGTCTCCACTCATAGGTCTAATGACAAGGTTTGCTATGTTGGTGTTTACACAATGGTCCACCACGTGTTTGGGTGCTTATGGAGTATGCTTACTCCTTTAAGTCGTAATGGTTTGGAAATCTCATTTCCTCATTCCTTCACCCCTTAGCAATATCTATTGCGTGGTTCTATTGTTATAGTAGATGGAAGCCTTTTCTAAGGTTCACATCGTCACCGCGTTGGTGGTCTTCGGTTAACGAGGGGTACCTTCCCTTGGGTTTCTCGTAGTGTCCAAGTGCGGACTAGGCCAATGTTGGCATTATCATAATTCTTATGCCTCTGTGCTACCATTGCTACAGAAGGCATGGCGGTAATTAAGAACTCCGTCAACTGTATACTAGGCTGATGCCCTAGTGACAGTGACATTGAGTTGGCCATTACTCCAAGCCACTCAGGATGTTGGGTTTGAATTTATGGTCCAGTTGTTGATTTCTTGTCGTATGAGGCAATCCCTCTTGCAAGTCTTGTTACCAATAGGGTGGGTTTTGCAATCGTTTGAGTTCATATGAGGTATTTGGTTTACGGCTTCTGAGCCGTATTGCCGCAAACTATGCCCCTTGCAAGCTGCTTATACATGTCTCCACTCCATGTATACCGTTATAGGTTGGAGATATTATTGGGCTCCATGGTAAGTCGTGGCATCACGCTTCCGTTCATAGGAGACTCTTAGGCAATCCGGTGTTGATCAGTGCCTTTTGTAGACTAGGGTATTTTCTGTCAAGTGAAATCCCTTCGGTGTCTTAACCGAGTGTTCGTTCCAGCTCCTGTATTCTTATCTTGATGTTTGGTTTGGCTGTTGTTAATCCAGTCACCCTCAAGATTTGCTCCTGGGTGTTGTTAAATTATGCCGTTACATCCGGCAAACGTTTATGATATGTTGTCCACTGTATCGTCTTGTGGTATTGTACTTGGGTTGTCCCTTTTTGGGTTATGGCGTCTCCCGTCCTTGGGTAGACTAGGTTTAAATATCCTTTCCGATGATGGATTATATTTATGGTAATCGTGTAATTGTCCTTGGGAACTCTGTCCCGTTTATTGAGTATCGTGGTGTTCACGTTAGGCGGTTGCCTTACCGTGTCTAGGCTGGGTGTACTTCCCAGCTATCACGTGTTTGTTTGATGTCCTTGAGGCATATCCAATGTCTATACTTACCAGTATGTGCTCCTTGCACTTCTTAGTCCTTATTCCTCATCTTCAGATGGATTCTCTGAGTTCCTTGATACTTGGTCGTCTGAGGCGTCCAGCTGTTCTGGTTTGAACTCACTCATGGTCCGTAGAACGGAGTTGACTACTTCCCGTGCGTCGCACACTACATGTATACATAGGTGGGGTACCATATTGATACGTTACCACTTACCCAACTATATGTCGGGCCCGCAAGCTCCTTCGGAGTGCGGTTGTCCCACATCCCGTAACGGGTACACTCGTAATGTTCGTTACACGCCTAGGTGAAGTATTCTGTTGCCAACTCCTCTTGTATCATTCTATGATACTCACCGTAATCATGTTGGTTCAGTTTTTTTTTTAAATCCAAGGTTTTAAAAGAAGGTTTGTGGTTTTGAAAAAAAGGAAGTCCTGGGTTTTAAAAACATAGTTCGGTGTTAAAAGAAGTTCTCTCATGGCATAGCCATGTTTGAGGTCTTGACCAAGTCTAGCCTCTCTCTGACTGGTATGTTCTAAATACAGTGGTCGGGCCGTTAGGCCTTTCCAAGGTTCCATTCCTTCAGTTTCAAGATTTGTGATCCCATAGTTGCTTCATTGTAGTCACGGTACATTACTATGTACCTGTGGTGTGTTAGAGTTTCTTTACGTATCTCTGTCCTTACTGCACTTGTCGTGGCAAGTGCGTGGTACTGGTGGTTTTTGGGTAATCTTATACCAATCCTAGTAGGGTTTCTGCCTGCATTTGGTAGTCTTGTCGACTCTTCCTTTGATCTTATTGATCTTCAACTGATATACTCGATCCTTTAGGTAGCTTCTAGGTGGTCTAGACATGGCCGTCGTAGATCTGGGTACTTCTCCAATCCTGGGAGATTCCCACTCTATTTGGTTCAGTGTCGTTCCTTGTGGCTCGTTCCCACGCGTCTGTGGTGGTTACTGAGCCTTCCCTGTTTAGGCACTACTCTTGTAGTCCTATTGGGTTATATTTCATGGTTGTTCTTGTAGTTGACTGAGCTATATTGGCCAGGTACTGCGACCTTAATGGCGTCGTAATTCTAGAGTTAACCGCTTCCGACTATGTCCTTAGTCAGCTAGCATACCGTTGGTGGTATTATTCAAGTATTACTATCCCGTAGACTTGTGTCTCGGGTTCCGTTACTGCTCCCTTTCTCATTCCGTTGCACGGTTAGTGCTTCTGTCCTGCTGTTGGTTGACTAGCTAGGTTTCGCGACTGCTAAGCACGTCGCCCCATGCTGTTGTAAGTTGCGGCCTCCTCGTGGTTTGGAGTGCCCTTCCTACCGCTATTAAGTGCGGGTGTTGTGGTTCAACCGAGATCCATCTCCGGGACTCTCAGTTCTTGGAATTTACTATGTGTCAGGTTCTTTCCCCTTGTAGGAATATCTCATTACTGCCAGATCGGGTTTTCCCGAGTGTAGAGGGCTTTTCCCTCTCTGGCGTCCTTTCCAAGGTTATATAATAGGGTATGTGGAGGGCGGGTCTGGTATTGTAGGTATCCGGTACTCACCGGTAGTTCCTAACTAGCATATCTCTAATGCTAACACTCAGCCCTTAGCCCTAAGCTTCTAATTCCTAACTCGGTGTTTCCTAAACTCGGTATTTCCAGTCATCAGAGCGATACTTCGCTCTGATACCACTTTTTGTAACACCCCTACCATTAATGCCGTGCTTACCGTCCAATCTCCTTACACATCAGATACACGCAGCGGATACATATTTACATACAGTGGGTGATACAATGTCGTTAGTCACCCACGTGACTAACAAGGCTACTGCTACTACATACAGCATCGGTCTGATGGACCGGAATCCCGAGTACTACACATCCATAATACATACTCCATTCATTAAACAAATACAACAATGCTCCATTCAATACTTACTCCTCCATAATCCATACAATACAATATACTTAACCGAGTCTACTAGGATCCTTGTACAATTATAATATCTCTTCCAAGTTCATACATACTCACTAAGAGTCTACATCTACCCATTCCTCACAGCTAATTACTTTCTAAGTACAAGGGTGTCGCCGGTCTCTTACCCTGACCGCATCCGCTTCGGGTACCTGCACACTAAAAACGTTCCCCCTAGGGGGTCAGCTTTCGCTGCGCATGATAACCGCATACCCCGCGTACTAGTGAGGGTACGCCGACCACTTGGTCGAATACATACGGTTCGTTTTCATACAAATACATGCATACATGCTCTTATACACAATATTACAATACATTACACAAGGCATACACTCATACATACACTTCATTGCATACAAGAAGTACAACATAAACCATCCAATACATACTTACCTTTTCTGAATTACACATACACATTACATACACAACATACAATACTTGTTAGCTTCATTGGTCCCCCGGGTTAATCGGGTGGAGATTACTCTTTTACTCGTTACTTCATACATACACATACATACTCATACTCATACATACTTACGGATCCATACTTACTTACTCTTACTCGTACTCAAGTTAAGTCGTCGGGACCTCCGGCCCTGGGGACTACACCGTCCCACCCCGGGATTTACTTGACTCACCAATCCGGGATGCTACCCATTTAAGGGATTTGGGCCGCGGACCAGTTTAAGAGTCAGGAATTGCAGCCAACCTCTTGTGACTCTGCATCCTCACGCGTGGCCGAAGCTATATCGGACTTCTACTCATTCCGGTTTACTCACTTAAGTTAGGAGTTAGGTAGTTCGGAATTAGTAGAAGTCATTCATTCAAGCCACAATAATACAATACAAGACTCATATACACATCCATACAAAATACATTACAATATACAAGTACACTACAAGATACAATACACTTCATCATCATTCATATGTTTCATGAATTATACAAACTATTGTTCAAGACAAATATACAAAACAATGTAAACAAGCACAAGTAAGTGCAATATAGTCTGATTCATGCATTTATCTTATTAGGTGATCAAATAAGCACACAAATCGGGGTAACCAGATTAGGATACAGGGCATGAAGAAATCATACCTTTCACCGTTGTACTTGTATCCCAACGTTCCTCCAGTGTTCACAAATCAAATCCTATGATTTACATACAATCGAACAATTAATCTAACTATCATTAATTTAATTCGGTTACCATTACGCTCCCTAACTCATACTTACTAAGTCTTCACATTCCTATACTTACATTTTATTTACTTACTTTTCATTGCTTAACAATGGTATACTTACATATATGTGCACGTATGTATAGGTGGGTATACATATACTAACCATAGTCTTATAGTTTTTTTTTTTACCCGACCGAACTTGCGACCGATCATGCAAGTTCGGTCCAAGTCAGTAGGCTACATCGGGTGAAAATTCCAGGGCCGACCGACCTTGTAAGTCCGGTCCCAAGGTCGGTCCATTCCAGTGAGTTACTTAACGGAAAATTTTAGCCTGACCGACCTTGCAAGTCCGGTCGCAAGGTCGGTCCATCCAAGTAGCTTACAAGACGGAAATTTTTCTGCCGACCGAACTTGCAAGTCCGGTCGCAAGTCGGTCCATTCCAGAAGGTTACTGACGGGAGAATTTTTCTGGTCCGACCGAACTTGCAAGTCGGTCGCAAGTTCGGTCCATTCCAGAAGCTTTCCCGTCTTTGTAAATCTGGGCTCGAACGACCTTGCAAGTTCGGTCCCAAGGTCGGTCCGGCCCAGTATTTGCATTTTTATTTCTGTTTTCAGTTCTATACTTTGCACATTGTTTCTCCAATCTTCCTACATGTAATCCCACATGTTTAAACAATACCTAGGCCCTCCAAATTGCCTTAGTTCATCCACCAAACTCCTTACCAAATCCATCACTCCACTTACACAATTTTCCTCACTTCATTCCAGCACTTATACCTATTTTCTTTCTTCATTGCTACAGATTTTTAAACCAACTTCTACCATCCAATACTTCCTCTACCAAGTCACTCCTAGCATCCCAAATACCTCCTCTTACCATGCCAATTCCTTTCCAAGCAATTTGCACCTTCTATACCCAAGTTCCAACATTTACTTTACCAAGTCTTATACTCTAGTTCTTCCTAGTTTCTCCAAGCATTCCTTGCACTCTTTGCTACAGATTTTGCACCCTAGTACTCCCATACTTCAAATATCATTCCATGGTCATTAGACATCTCTACTAACTCCAATACACCTTGGTTTTCCCATTCACCAAGTCATCCATACATATACATATTCCTACCAAAATTTTGCCATAGTTCCTCTACATTTCTTACTTCTCCACATATGTGTTTCCTCATCAAACTCATTCCTAATCTAGCCAAACCACAGGGGTTCTACCAGCACACAAACAAAATCTTAGTACACCATTACTTCCTCAATCCACATTACTAATGCACATACACAATACACTTGGCTCTAAGGCCCACAATTCACATACTAGTTCACAAATACTCAAACTTCCACAATTACATTACTAATACATTATTTGGGTTCTTTAGATTTGTTTACACCCATTCCCATTACTCTAATGCACTAAAATTTAACATTAGTAATGAGCTCTTACCTTGAGCTTTTAATTCCTTCTTTCTTCTCATTTCTCCTCATTCTTCCTTTCTTGCCCAAATCGGCCATGTGGGGAATGGAGTTGCCAAACTCCATTCCCATCACCAATGAACACAAAACACTACAATAATATACTAACCCTTAAATTAATGTCAATTCATTGAAGTGTTTGAAATGAAATTTCTAGGGTTTACCTTTGGAGAGTTTTAGAAGGGGTTTTTGCCTTGGTTCAAGAAGGTGAATCCACCACCATTGCAAGGTTGATATTATGCTCCAAAGAGAGAGAAAAAAATAGAGCATTACAAATGGGCAAAAATCGGTTATGAAGGAAGGTGGAGAAAACATGAGTTTTTCATGTAGATGTTTACCTTGTTGGAAAGGGGAGACTCCAAGCTCCATAATGGTGTGCTTTTCTCTTTGAATGGGGTATACCCATGAAAATGAACTTCCTCATTTTTGGATTTTGAAAAGAGAGAAGTGTAGAGGAGGATGAGGGGAGTTCAAATATGTAGTTATTTTTACCTTTGGAGTTCAAATGAAGCTAGAGCTTGTGGAGGAAGAGGAGAAGCCATGGGAGGCTTGTGGAGCTCCATGAAATCGCCCAAACCAGAGAGAGAGAGGAGGGAGAAATTGGTGGAGGGGGAGAGGAAAGAGAGAGGTGAGTGAGTTGTGAGAGTGAGGTGAGAGGAAAGGCATAAAGTAATCCTTTACTATTTATTGCTTTTTGCGTGGGCTCGTTTAATTAGCTAGTTACAAGTGGTGTGAGAGAGTATTGACTGTAAAAACCGGCCCCCTACAAGATACTAGCGGGAGGCGTCGGCTTTTACAGAAAACGATCATTATTTTACCCGGTTTAGGTACTATTCACGAACCGGGCCCGTTTTCCGGAATTGTGCTCGTCTTATTTTATTGGTATAAGCATAACACTACTATATTTATTTAATGACTTATAATTTTACGGGTTCGTTTGACCATTTAAAATCACGTTTCCGAGTCTCCTCGAAAAACGTGCGTTAAAACTCTATTAGTGTTTTAATACATTATTTGGATCCGTTTTCTTCGGGAGCTGTTCCCATATATTATTTAGGTCTTATTAAACCTTTGGGATCCATATAATACTCTAACCGAGGTCTCATACCTCCTATGGTTATTTAACGCTTATTTAGCGTTTTCCGTTTTTAAACGTTTATTTATTCTTTTGGATTTATTTTTCCTTACCAGTATTAATTAGGCAACATTAGGCCCTTAAATACGTATTAGATTAATTTTAAATCCCTATATTTAAGTTCAGGGTATTTCAACGCCGCTCTCGTATCTAACACTGGATCCCAAGTTTACATACTCCGGATTGGACTAATGACCTAAGTCTGCTGTGTTAGAAAAATTGGTAATGCGATGCGATGGTATAATTAATTAACATAACAAAGCCAAGAGGATGTGGCTCTTGGTGCGCGCTGTGATCACAAAAACGATACCAGGATGTCCGCGTACGGGTCCGTAAGTATCAAGAAATTTTCCGCGAACTAGAATGGTTCGTTGGTCAGAGACTCTACCGCTGGAGTGGCTACTGCCGTGGGTGACCCGCCATAATATATGGGTAATTTAGAGACACGTCGTTTTAATGAGACGTTGTCACCAGGTATAACTGAACAATTACGAACAGCTTGTTAGCTCGTACATTTGGTGAACAATATTGGACTCTTATACCAAAGACGGGAATTAATACTCTTTTATTATTCTTGTTGTTACGCCTTGTTGTTCATTGGTTATACTGTATGGTGTTATGTTGTGTGGAATATATTATAAGTGTTAATGGTTGTGTTTTATTGTATGGTTATTACTGTTAATTGTTTTACAGTTTAATTATATCCGTAAACTGGTAAAGCATGAAATCAATCTAATATCAAGATGGTTAAAATGACAAGTGACCATTAGGGTCCAGGCCCGCATACTCAGCGTTTATCGCTGAGCCTTTATGGCATGTTGCAGGTTGTTGATCATCGTCGAAGCCGAAGTGCGGGATTGGGTAGATGCTCACTTGTCGACGGTCATGTTTTTAGGCTTAGTATGATGTATAGGATTTATCTCGTTGTCACAGCGGTGTAGTAGTGTTGATTATTTTGGTTGTTGGATTTAGTTCTGCTTCGTTACTCGCATGGGCGAGTAATGGCAGGTGACACCCGAGTGAGAGTTAATGTTGTTTATTCTTCCGCTGTAAGACGTCTTTAATTTTGCTACGTGAGGGATTAATGCGTGTTTATTGAGTGGGGAGTTACAATAATTATTACAAAATAGTTCATCAATTGTAAAAAAACTTTTGCATGATTATATACATGTATATATGACTATTTTATGATAAATCTTTAATCTTATAATACTTGTTGTTTATACATATATGTAAAAAATAGGGCATATATCAGCTCAAAATACACGCCCAAATCAAGTGAATAATTTTCATAAAATTGCTAATATAAAAAACTAATATTTATATTTTTCCCAGAGGAAAAAAATGGCGTATTGATTTAAAAATATGTTGAGTGTAAAAATATTTGATTTCAGGTTGTAATTAATTATGCATACATAAAAATCAAAGGTTAGTTAATACGTAAAATCAACTTCAATAACTCAGTTTATCGTTTTCAAATGTTTATAGCCTTCTAGTTTATCAATCAATCAAACTCTATAAATTGAAAAATGCTAATAAAATTTTCATATACACAATGATTCGATATGAACTACCAAACGCAAAGATATATAATAGTTAGTGTCATCTTTCTAAAACAGTGATGAAAGCGATTATAGAATGTTCTGTGTATGTTTTAGTCATTAGTGTAAACGTTTATAAGCTATCGTGGATATGTAAAAAACAACGTTAAGGAATACGTAAAAGCAAATCCAACAGCTCAGTTTATTGTTTGTAAACTTATAGCCTTTGGGTTTATCAATCAGTCAAACTCTATAAAGTGATAAATGCTAAGTAAATATTCTTATACACCATGATTCGATAGGGATAGTCAAAGGAATAGATATATAACTGTTGGTGTCATATTTTCTATAATAGTGAATGAAAAATATTATAAACGGTTGTGTACATGTTTCCAATCATTAGTGGAAACATTTATAAATTATCGTGGATACGTATAAACCAAGATTAATGAATACGTAAAGTCATTTCAACGACTCAGTTTATCGTTTCCAAATGTTTATAACGTTCAAGTTTATCAATCAGCCAAGCTCTATGAACTAAAAATACTATAAAATATTATTATACACAATGATTCGATATGAACAACCAAAGAAATATATATATATAACAGTTAGTTTCATTTTTCATTTATTTAATAGTGATGGAAACGATTATATATGGTTGTGTATATGTTTCTAGTCATTAGTGGATATGTTTATAAGCTATCGTGGATATGTAAAAAACAACATTAAGAAATACATAAAATCAAATCCAACAACTCGATTTATTGTTCTAAATATTTATAGAGGTGGGGTTTATCAATGCTTCAAGCTCTATAAAGTGATGAACGCTAAGAAAATATTCTTATACACCATGATTCGATAAGAATGATCTAAAGGAATAGATATATAACAGTTAGTGTCATATTGTCTATAATAGTGATGGAAACAATTATGAAAGGTTGTGTAGATGTTTCTAATCATCAGTGGAAACGTTTATAAATCATTGTGGATACATATAAACCAAGGTTAATGAATACGTAAAGTCGACTCCAACAATTCAGTTTAACGTTTCCAAACGTTTATAGCCTTCAGGTTTATCAATCAGTCAAACCCTATAAATTGATAAATGGGAGTAAAATATTCTTATACACAATTATTTGATAAATAACCAAAAGATTTATATATATATATACATATATATTTATATATAACAGTTAGTATCGTCTTTTCTGTAATAGTGATGAAAACAATTATTAAAAAGTTATGCATATGTTTTGGTCATCAGTGAAAACATTTATAAAATATTGTGGATACCTAAATCTCAAACATATCCTAGAAATCCTAACTCGCCGAAGGATTATGTTAGGGTTGGAAGTAAAGCGTTAGGGTCTGCCGACAAATTGTAATATTATAAGAATACAAAAATGAATCACAAAAAGATACCCAATGAAATAGCCCTAACCTTAAAAACTTAATTAAATGATCTAAGATGGTTAATAAACATCTAAATACCATTGGGGAACAATCTAAAGATCTCAACAAGGCAAAACATGTCTTAAGATCGGTAAAGCCAAAAATGTGCTTTAAGGCACCATAGAGATTGTATGACTTCAAATTGGATCCAAAGTGGATTCCTAAGCATTATAATGAAGTAATGAACATTATAAAACCATTCTTAAATGAAACCAAGCTCTAAAACATGTTCTAACATAAAATGTGCTTTAAAATTCCTTAAAGCACATTTTTGAGAAAATTGACTTTCTGAGTGGGTTTTGAGTGGTGTTAGGCATTGTATTAGACCTTGTTATACTAATGTACTATAATGTACCACATTAGAAGGTCTAAATCCAAGATTTCAAAAAAATCAGAAATATGACACTCATTTGTGAATAGTAATCCAAATAGTGCATTTTTAAGCAAAATTGACTAAGTATAGTCAATGGTCAATGAATGACTCATCTATACGCATAAGAGGTCAGCAGCATGGAGCAAGGAGGACAGCACATCAAGCTTTATTACTAAATATCTAGCCAATTTGGTGAATCACCATTTACTATTCCAAATCTTACTTTTCATTCATTAAAACTCATTTTCTTTCTTTCTCTTTCCTCTTGTCCCATTCCAGCCGAGAAATTAGCTATTCCAAACCCTCTAAAGCTATGTTCTTGAGTGTTCAAGGTAAATCAATTCCATTTGCACCTAAGGTAATGATTTAAGGCTTATTTTAGCTCTTTTTCTTCATCTCTTCATTACCTACACTTGGAGCTCATGATCTATCACTTTCCATGGCTCATTCTCAGCATCTTAAACCTTGAACAACAACAATTCTCGTCTGAAGCAAGTCTTGGGACCAAGGTTTCCAAAATTGACATTAAAAGGTAAAAACATACCTTAAGCATTTCTATTCTCCATCCGGTTTTCTTCTTCTGACTTCTATGAGTTTATACACTCATTATCTTCATATTTACATGTTTATTCAGTTGGTTAGCCATTTGGAGCAAGGGTGGCCGAAAATCAAAGGAAATATTATTCTTTAAGGCATTTTGCCAAGGTAAAATCTATTACCATAGGAGCTTGTTTTTGGCTAGCTATTCCTTATGTTTATATGGTGAATTTGACACCATGTGATGTGGTTAATTCAGGCCGAGACCCTTTGGAAACTTCCTTGCATTTTTAAGGTGATTTTCGCCTTAAATCTTACATTAATTATTCATTATGGTTAAGCTCATGTTTGGAGTATAACCATATCTTATTTTGGTGTATTAAACATGTCTAAATGATGTGGTGATTTTTCCTCTAAGCTTCCAAGGTGTTACTAGGGTTAAACCAAGGTATAAACACCTTAAACTTATGATTTTATGATATTTAAGCATATATATCATATGTGCCGAGAGTGAAGTTATTAATATGGGTGATTTTAACCTAAGAGTGGAAAAAATGACTAAGATAATTTAAGCTAGTCATTTAAGTGATTTAATTAACATAATGGTCAAATTATGACATTATGTGGAAAAATAAATAAGCTACAGCAAGGCCGAGAGCTTATTGTATAAATTGAGCTATTTTATGTGTAATTTTATGTTATAAAGCAAAGTTGTAATAAGGCCATGTCATTAGGCCATTTTAATTTAAGTTTAAATCTTATTTAATTTAATTTATGCTTATATAGTAAAGATTGGGGTCAAACGGTAATTACCAGCAAATTAAAAAGCCGTGGGCTTAATTTAGAGGAATTTAGGGTTTTTAAATGAATTTAATAAAAATTATAACATTTTATAAAGTTTAGGGTCAAAATTGTAAAAATAGAAAAGTATAGGGTAACATATGTAATTACCGAGAGTTTGGGTCCCATTTGGCATTAGAAGTCAAAGTTGACTATATAGGAGACTTTGACCAAGTTTGGAGAATTTAAGAAGTTAAAATACTACCTTATAATAAGATAGTTATTAAATTGTAAAAGATTAATAAGAGATGGGGTGAAATGGTTATTTCCGAAACTTTGGGGTACTAAATAGAGTTTAGTTCATACCTTATGTTATTAGGAATTTTTAGAAGTTTATTTGGCTAAATTTGGAGTTAAAATGAATTATATAAGTATAATATATGATATTTCATGACATTGCTACAAATGGGTAACATATGGGTAAAAACCGAGATTTATAGAAAGTATAAGGTTAGGAATGATATTTATAACCTTTTGGTATAGTTTGGTAATTTTTGGAGTTATATATAAGGTTTTATAAAGATATATGTATAATGTATAATTTTAATGACATTAGAAAACTATGTATTATAAATTGGGGAGATTTGGTAAATATACAAAATTAGGTGGTGGAAATTTAATTAAAACAGACCCTAGGGTCTGTTCGGTAATTATAGCCATTTAAAACCATAGGTTATAATTATATTAAGGTTTAAGGATTATAATATAATGTATATAATATAAGTGTAACAATGAAATATAATTAGGGGTTGAATTGTAAATTATGGAAGTATAGTGGAATATAATGAAAGCCGAGAGTATAAGGGCTGTTTGGTAATATATAACAATTTATAACTATATGTTATAATTGTTTTAATGACATAAATGTAATAATAAATGTTATATAACTATAATATAACATTATATTAATTATGTGGTGGATTTTGTAAATATTTAAGAAACTAGGTGCTGTTCGGTATTATGGGCATTTTTAAATGAAAATTTATAATATGGTTTTTAATGTTATAAAGGGTGTAACATTTATAATATAAGAAATATTCATTAAAAGAGAATGAATATATTATAAAGACTTACCATATAATAAATAGTCCCATAATACATATATATAAATAAATATATGTTATGGTGTGGAAAATATAATATGGTTCAATAACCATATATTATCATAATTAAAAAAATGATATAAGGAAAAGAGAAAAGAATTATAAACATTAGATATGGAAATTCTAATGTTATGAGTTTACATGGAATAATAAGGATTTATATAATTCAAAGTATTTTTACATATGAATTATACTACATTAAACTTGGAAAAACAAACCTTAGGAAAATAAATACTAAGGTGGAATGTATAATATATGATTAAGAATTATACATACAATATAGAAACAAACTATATAATATACAAGGGTATTTTGAATTACATGCGATAACAAAGTTCAAATTTTAAGTATATTAATATACAAGACGAGACTACGCATGTAATAACGGGGGATTAACCGGGAGGTGTTAGTGACGGTACGGGGTACCTGAAATACCCCGTAATTAAAAACAGTGATTAATTAGGCTAATTATATTTTTAAAGGCTTAATTACACTTAAATAAATACGAGGGAACAAATCCCGAAGAACACGGACCTTTAAAATGGGTTAAAAGCATAAACGAACCTTAAAGCGCGTTTTTCGAGGAAACCGGGAAAACGCGACTTTAAGCGGGTCAAATAGACTCGTAACAGTTTTGGTCAACTAAATAATCATTAATAAATATTAGTGAAGCTTTAGAACCAATAAAATTAATTAAACGAGAAAATTCCGGAAAACGGGTACCGGATAGTAAGAACTGTAACAACCGGGAAGTTGTGGGGTGAGAATGCAAATAAACAAACTTAGTGTGTCCACTTTGCAAATAGAAAATTAAAATTTGTGTGTGTGTGTATATGGGGCCGGTCACCCCCCCCCCTCTCACTCACTCTCTTTCTTACTTTGTAACTCACAAGAAGACAAGGAAATAAAGAAAGAAAAATAAGACTCTCTCTCCTCACTCCCCTCTTCCTCTCACGTTGGCACTCCTCCCTTCTTCTCTATTTTCTCCATTCTCTTCTTCCTCATGCGATGGACATGGAGAATTGAAGAAGCTCTCAAAAACCTCACCTTCTCTCCTCTCTTTGAGTACCCAAATCTCCTCCAAATGCAATAAAAAATTACACCACTAGAATCCCCTTGCCAAGGAGAACACTTTCCTCCTTTCAAAAATCCAAAAGCTCCATTTTCGTTTTTATGGGTATTCTCCATTTGAAGATTCAAGTCCACCATTAGAATCACCTTCACCTCCTTGTTACTTTGAGCCGATTTTGGCTCCTTGGGCTAGGAATATTGTTCTCTTGCTAGACAAGAACCTCTTTCATCCATTGGAAGCACTTGGTGTGTGTGAACCTCATTGGGACCGAGAACAAAGGAGAAGAAAGGAAGAGAAGGAAAAATGAAGAAAGGAAACTAGAAACACAAGGAATCAAATAGTTGGTCCTCGAAGGAACCCGGTAGTACGTATACGACGGTGAACGGTATGATTTCTTCATGCCCTGTATCCTAACTTGGTTACCCCGATTTGTGTGCTTATGTGATCACCAATAAGATAAATGCACGAATCGGACTATATTGCACTTAACTGTGTTTGAACTATTTTGTTCTTGTTGTATCTTCTTGAACATTTAGTTTGTATAATTCATGAAATGAATGAATGAGAATGAAGTGTATGTGTAAGTATGAGTACTTATGTATTGTATTGATGAATGGAAAGTAAGTATGGACTTCTACTAATTCCTAACTATCTAACTCCTAACATGAGTAATGAGTAAAATGGAATGAGTAGAAGCCCGATATAGTTTCGGCCACGCGTGAGGATAAGGAAACACAAGAGGTTGGATCCGAATCCTGGCTATAATCTTCTCCATGGACCAATCCCCTTGAATGGGTAGCATCCTGGATTAGTGGGCCACCCTAAAGCCTGGGGTGGGATGTAGTAATCCCTGCCCGGAGGTCATACCGACTTAACTGGAAGTAAAGTATGTAAGAAGTAAGTATTGTATTTGTATTGGTCTTGACTATTGTAAGTCATTGACCCGGAGTAAAAGAGTATCGAACACCCGATTAACCGGGTGTGTAATGAGGCTAACAAGTGATAATGCAAAACATATAGACTTTTTAAGGTTTAATCACCTTTAATTGCAGCATTTTTAGTAATGTTTCTCACATATCTTGGGTTTTTCCTATATTTATGTGTTATATTAACTGATGTATTATATGTGTTAAAATGTAGGAAGAATACCAATTAAACACTTATATTATTGAGGATTAAACAGCCACGCGAGAAGCACGCACTTGTGCTGTGTCCGCCCTCTGTACCGCATCAATTCAGGCGGACGAGACAGAGAGGGCAACCGCCTCAATAGTAGGCGGACAACTCTAAATACAACCGCACATACGAGGCGGACAAGAGACAAGAAGAAGCAACCGCCTCAATAGTAGGCGGACAACTCTGAGAGTGTACCGCCTAAAACAAGGCGGACGGAAGAGAGGTAACAAAGCGGACGTGACCCATGCAACATGAAATAAAGCACGCGACGGGTTATCTTCTTTGCCGACTCGCTCTGCAACTTGACTCCGCCATTATCCTTTAGAGTCGGCGCCTACCAGAAATCACTCACACCTTATTTTCCTGTCCCCTGCAATCAATGAGGCTGCAATCAACGAGCTCAATCAATGAGCTGCTGCTGTGCTTCTTCTTCTTCCTCTATAAATACAACGCTCAGTTTACCTTACCGAGTGTCCTTCCAGAGGTTCCGTCTGTGGTTCCTCCTGGAGTTCCATTCACACCATCATTCCATTTTCGTACCACTTCACACTTCACTCACTCGTTCATTCCATTTCTAATCTCCCGCTTCTCCATTTGTTTCTTTCCATTTCATTAGTTCACGTATACTCTGGGAATAATTATTATGTATCTGTATTAATTATGCAATATGTTTTACTGGTTTTAATTTTAATAAAGTTTGTTTCGGTTAAAGGTTTTCTCGCCATCTTTATAATAAACCTCATGAATTTACTAAAATGCTTTACTAACTCTGTTTTGATTTCATCGGTTGGAAACAGATGGGTTGATTAAGCCGTAAACTGGGGGAAACTTATTTTCATCGTTTAAGTTAGTACTCAGTTGCAAATGTAATCCCTCAACACTCCTCTGCCGTTCACAGGCTTTTGCTTGAGTTTTCATCGGACCTTGCATTACAGGTGAACGAGTTCTTATGAGTTTTCATCGGACCTTAAGAAAATATCAGGAATCTTGCCAAACAATTATAATTAACCAGTAGACCTAGCATGAAAGAGCAGATAATATAAATCTGACCCAGAGTCCCTTTAGTTTATCTGTTAACTTAGTTTATTTAATATTTCCTTTTATTTTAAAAAACAAGTCAATTAATCCCCCCTCTTGTGACACGCTTAGGTACTATAATAGCACATTAGTCCCATGGTTCGATATCCGGTCGCTTACATTTACTATACTACCGACCGGGATTTGTTGCGCCCGACTTTTTTTGAGTTTTAATTATTTCTTTTCTTTTATTTTACACCAGTTTGAAACCCCAAACTTAGATATGGTTTTAAATGATAAACTAAGATATAAGGAGGCTAAATAATGCCTTAGAAACGTTAAGAAACATTTCTAATCAAAGAAAATATAAGGAAACCCAAAAGCAGTTTTAACAAAAACGTGCTCTAAGCTTGGAGAGACATGGGAGAGTACCCAAATATTGTCCTAAGACCTTAGTAATATCCTAATGGTCATTTTAAGTCAATTACCAAGAAACCAAGCTTGAAAACAAGTTAAAACACAAAATGTGCTTTAAGGAGTCTTAAAAGCACGTTTTTGAAAAATTGTCTTATAATGAGTTTTGAATGGCTAAATGTCCATCATTACTCTTTAATTACATGTGTACTATATATTACACATTGGAACTCTATATCAATGGGAAATCAAAAATTTCACAACAATGTGCCTTGTTTTGATGAATAGTGAATTAATTAAGCTAGTTTATAACATAAGTCTATATAAGTGAGACATTTGGTCAACAAAGACTTAATTACCCTCATCAATAAAAGGGGGGCCGGTTTCTTAGGAGGTGAGTCATCACCTACATGACTCATTAAGCAAATAAGAGAGCAAATGAGAGTTATAAAGTAAAAACACTATTCACCTTTACATAAATATCCTTTATTAGTTCTCTCTCCTCACTTCTTCATTCTCCTTTGTTTTCCCACGGTTGAACTGCTCTCTTTCCCTTCTCCATTCACGTAGAACACAACCTCCATGAAAGCCCCACCTTCTCTTGCACACTACTTGCTCATTTAAGCTCCAAATCCAAAACAAAACATATTCTTCTTAGTTAGCTCAAGCTCCTCCTTTCGATCTTTTCAAAACTTCAAGAGCTTCATTTGGTGCCAAGTCAAACCACCATTAGAGGAGGAAATTCAAGTTTGGAGACTCCATTGGCATCTCCATTCTCTTAAGGTAAAGAAAGTGTAAGAAAATCTAGGTTTCCACCATTTTCTTCACATGTCCGAAAATTAGTGCTCATGGGACTCCATGTTTATGCCTGGTTCTAGCTTGTTTCTACTCTTCAAAGGAGAGAGGAGGTCCTTCTTGCTTCATATCCAAGTTTGTCTTGAGAAACCAAGGTAAAACAATCACATTAATACCTTAAAGCATATTTTTTAACCTAGGGTTTGTCCCTTAGGGTTAATGTGTTATCTAGTACTCATTGGAGTCATTGGATATTGGTTAGAACATTGGCAAGGAGATACACATTGGTGACCGAGATTGAACAAAGAAAAACCTAAGGAAGAAAGCTTTGTAAGCTTGTAAAAGAACAAGGTAAAATACTTACCTTAAGATGTCTTGTTGTTTAAGGGAATGGGATTTAGATATATTATAAGTTTAGTGTAGAGATTATATTGGGAAGGTGCTATAAAACCTAGGAGGAACAATGACTATACTTGTGAACTTGTGACTAAGGAGCAAATGAGGAAAAGAGATAGTTTAGAATATAAAGGTGAAGTACAAGAAGCATTTTATTTCAATGGGAGCCTTGTTGAGTGTATTCGCAGGTTGAAGGCATATATATGTGGAAATTCAGTGGTTATGTATTGTAAATAAGGGCCTAAGTGTCAAGCATTCTGAGTTTAAGCAATATATGATGAAGGGGTGAAGTTTTAGTGTAAAGTGTGTAAGGTGTTGTGATGAGGATTTGTGTGGTATTGGGTTTGATGGAGAAAACCATGTGTTAGGAGGTACTATATACTAGAGAACCCATGGCAAAATTTAAAGGAGAACTTAGGTGTTAAGATATTCTAAGGTAATTTAATGACTAAGGAAGTACTAGGATGTTCTATAGGTTGTCTTGATGAAAAAGGGTGAGAAAAGGTGTTCTAAGGACTTATAATGACTTAGGCATTACTAGGAAGGATTTAGAAATCATGAGAATGTATTAGTTTAGGACTTAGGCAAATGTTGTTGCACAACTAGGAAGGAAATAATGTTGATGATGGAAGTTTAAACTTGTGAAGGAACTTTAGTAAATTCTTAAAAGAGTTTAGATAGTGAGAGATGCTTGGGAGATGATGTTATAGTGGTGAAGAAAACATTTGGCATAGTGGTTACATTAGGTATGAACCACCACCTAGGAACCTAGAGGAAGGCATTACAAGTGTTAGCATTACAAGGAAAATGTATAATGATTAAGGTGGATCTTGGTGAATGATTTAAGTGTTTAAGGAGATAAAAATGAGTTTTGAGGATGCTGTATGAGGGTATAAGTGTACCAAATGATGTTAGGAGACATTATGAGGGTTTAGGAAAGTTTGGTGAAAATTGGTTAAGTGTTGAAGGCTTAGAAAATGGGTGTTTTGCCTTGTCCGAACATCCGTCCGGACATGGACGTTCGGACAGGCCTGTTGCGTGAAAATTTTCAGAGTCTCGACTTGTGTCCGACCTTTGGAAGTCCGGACACAAGTTCGGACGTGTCTGCTTCTACTTGAGTTTTCCTCGACCCATGTCCGAACTTCCGAAGTCCGGACACATGTTCGGACATGCGTCTGTTTCAGTTTTGAGTCTCGACTTGTGTCCGAACTTGGGAAGTCCGGACACAAGTTCGGACAGGCCACTGTATGGACCAAAAACCTTGTTTAAGGTTAGGAAATGATGGGGAATTAAGTATGGATGTTATGAGATGTTAAGGACTTGTTTGGTGGGTGTGATGGTCATTAGTGGGAGAGTAAGTGTAATAATAATGAGGAAATGATGCACTTAGGAGTCGAGTTAAAAACCATAAGGCTTAGTGAAAAACAATGGGTAAAAGTTGATGTCTAGGAAAGTTAAGTTTTATTGAGTTGGATTGATAATAACCTAAAACTGAATCAATGTTCTAGGCTTTGTGAATTGGGACTGAAGGAGATAAACCAAACGATCGTCGACGGTGAACGGTACAGTCCTTCCTGTGACCTGCTTGCTAACGAGGTGTCCCTCGGCTTGTGTGCTATCTGCTTATTTGCTATGACTAAGATAAGATAAAGCATGCAACCGGTCATATTTATTCTCGATGTGAATGTGTTTACTCTACACTAACCCACGAGACTTGAGAATGTTGCTAACTAAGTTTAGTACCACTGAGTTAAGGTTAAGAACTAAGTATTGGTGAATGTTGGTTTTACCCGTCAAGGTTTAACTATCACTTGGTAATTAAGGCTTTCACTAACCATAAACTTGGGGGGGAGTGAGGAATCCGGAATGGTACCGGCACATGTGTATTGGGGGAGGTCGGTATCTGAATCAGATCCGACTTCCAAATAAGACTTGTCATTAGACTCGTCGCCTAGGGTCAACAAATCGACCCGACACCCGGGCTATGTTTGAGGTGGGAGGCACATTAAGGATGGCGTGGGGGGATCAAGCCTACATCCCCAATAAATAAGAAAGGTAGCTTATCGTCGGATAGTGCACTGCTACGGCTAGGGTTAACCAAGCCCTACAAAGATAAGCAACCAACTAAGGGCTAACCAAACTAATAGTGGAGCGGTTGGCAATTATAAGGTTAAGGAGATTGTGGATCTAAGGAGTTAAGAACTAACTCACTTATTAAGGGAACGCCTGAGTCGTTCGTTTGCTTGTGAACTATATATGTTCATCTGTGGTTATTGTTATTGCACTTCATATTGTGCTTGTGTATGTAATCAATTTCCATGCTATCGACAATTAGTCGTCGTAGCCCCGTTAGCTTGGGGGCCATGAGAGGGTGTACCAGCATTCGTGTTGACCCCCTCGGGGGCTATTTTTACACTTGCAGGTAAGAGACCCATGAGGACGCACTACGAGAGTAGGAGCGGTTAGTCTTAGGGTGGGACATTTATTTTGAGTTCGGGTTGCGCCTGTGCACCCGACTGTTATATTAAACTGATATAAGTTGAGATTATGTTTAAGATACTAGTACTCGGTTGGTTGTGGTATTGTGAATGTTGATGTTCGAGCTGGATAAGTATTTTTGGATAAGTATTGTAAGCAATTAAGCCGGTATATTCTAACGATCAGACCGTGGCAAGGTCCAAGTGTTGTTTATTTCCACTGTGACGTATTCGATTAAGTGTTCAGTTTGCGATAACCACGATAGGCTTTGGATGGGGTGTTACAAAAAGTGGTATCAGAGCGTAGTTACGCTCTGATCAAGGAATACCGGACATGAGTAACCACCGAGTTAGGATATAAGTAAGGAATAAGTGTTGGGTTAAGGGTGTGAGAAGTTAGAGTGAGTAGAGTCAGATGACCACTAATAAGTGTGGATTGTCTTTACCGTCTACGGACGTTATAAATTTACTAACCAAAACAGTGGTGAATGTGAATCTAATGTAAGTTATGCTTGTTCAGATGGTAGGACGCCCTAGAGGAGGCCGAGGTCGCGGCCGGGGTGAGGATACTTCAGGGATACCTGGAGGGCAGACGATCGCAGAGATCGTAGCTGCCGCTTTGGGGCATATGGGCTATCAGCCTGGGTGGGTGCACCACCTCCACCGCCACAACCTAGGGAACCAAATTGGGTGAAGAGTCTTGCAGACCTTCGACCCGCGCATTTTAAGGGGAGACCGATCCCGCCAAGCTTGAGGCGTACATCTCCGAGCTGGAGACCGCCTTCGAGACCCTTGATGTCCCTGCTGGGATCAAGGTGCGCTTAGCTGCTTTCTATCTGAAGGGGGCGGCAGGCGATTGGTGGAAGCTGGTGAGGGCTGAGCATGTGGCCAATCCAGAGTTCGGCTGGGAGCAGTACACCGCCTTGCTACGAGCAAAGTACTACCCCGCCCATGTCCAGACGAAGAAGCGCTTACAGTTGGATGCGCTTAAGCAGTCGGACAAGATGACAGTGGACGAGTATTACTCAGAGTTCACTGCCTTGCTCCATCTTCTGCCAGGTCTAGGGTATTCTGACCAGATCTTGGTGGACCGCTTCTATGGCGGGCTTAGCCATCGACTCCGCTACGGCATGGGGCCGACGAGTTATACTACCTTGCAGGTAATAAGAATGATTGAGATTTGAGTAAGTAATGAGTAAGATTTAGATTATGAGAAATAAGAGTGACTAATACTATGGAAAAGCAGGAGTGCTATCATGCCGCTGCTAAGGTGGAGATAACCGTCCAGCTGAGGGACGAGGAGAACGCTAAGAGAAAGAGTGCTGGGAAGAGTGCGGAACACCAAGGGAAAGGAGGGTACAAAAAACAAAAGTACCAGCCTCAGGCCCAGAAAAATCAGAACCCGAAGGGGAAGGAGGGAAAGGAGAAGGCTCCGGAAGAGCCATTGAAGCTGACGTATGCTTATGCAGCTACACCCCTGTGCTCTAAGGCGCCGAAGGGTAAGGAATTGGTATTAAATGAGTTAAGAAACAATTAGTAACCATTTGGGATGTGAGTATTGACATTATGAATGATCAGGATCTGAGACGGAGAAGGGAGCCGGTGGTGGATACCAGCGACGCTTCATCTGTAGGTGGTGTCACAAGGACCACCCCGGGCTCGACTGTAAAGGGAATAAGGTGGAGTGTAACTTTTGCGGAGTACTTGGGCACCGAGCATATGAGTGCTACGGGAACCCGGAGAGTAAGAATTACAGACCCAGTTTTAAGGTTAAGGCCAAGACTGATCAGGGATCTGGATCTGACGGTCAGAGGAGGGGGCAACAAGCTGCGGACAAGAACCCACGGGTGACCCAGAAGACGGGGCCCACTCTACACATGGTGGACCGGGACGATGAGCCTGAGCCCTCATCGAGGCCAGGTACCACTATAACCATTTAGTAATAAAACTGCCTGCTTACCGCATTATCATGCATGTTTGGTGAATAAATGAGTTAAGTAAAAATAAGATGAGATTAGAACTTAAGTAAGACATAACCTACTACCACTTTAGGAAGATTCAACATCTGCTACCCTATACCATCTACATCTAGCCCGGAGCACACCGACATCGAAACCATACACTTTCCAACCGAACAATGTCAGGTTATCCGCCCAGGTATGATTTTATTAAGGGGATACCTGACACCCGAAGCACAAATAGCCATCATCAGGAGATGCAATCAACTAGGAATGGGACCGGGAGGTTTTTACACACCGGAGTACCCAGGGGGAGCAAGGATGAAATTAAAGATGATGAGCTTGGGCAAGGATTGGAATCCGTATGCCAAGAATTACCAAACCATGAGGGAGCAAGATGGAGTCTCACCACCGGGAATACCCGAAGAGTTCCATCCAGTTATTACACAAGTCGTGGAAATCGCTCAGCAGTTGGAGGCTGAACCGATTCCAGACATCCAAGCAGACATTTGTATCGTGAACTTCTACGAGAAGGACGGGAAACTGGGACTACACCAGGATAAGGACGAGACAACGGAGTCTCTCGAAAGAGGGATACCCGTAGTGTCTTGGTCCATTGGAGATGATGCGGAGTTTTTATACGGCGAGCAGAAGCGTGCGGACCGTGCAGATAAGATAGTACTTAAGTCAGGTGATGTATTAATTTTGGGAGGAGAATCAAGGATGTTGTACCATGGGATTAAGAGAATCAAGCTGAATACAGCACCGTCAGCAGTAATCAATGCGACGCATATGAGACCAGGAAGATTAAACCTAACCTTTAGACAATATTAGCCATGTAATGTTAGAATGAGATGAGAAATGAGATGTAAGATCGAAGCACATGTTGTAAACAGGATGGTCATGAATAAAATAACAGTGTTGTTCATATAAATTGTTACGACTCTTGTTATACCATCAATACTCATGAAGCTTGTGAACACAATTAGGTTATGGACTCGGTACGGAAGGTGCACTAAGCATACTTACAGAGGCACAGGCCGACGCCAGCGGTACTATCCTCACCGGCACCTTTCCGATCAATGGGATTGAGGCATCAGTTCTCTTCGACTCAGGGGCCTCGCATACCTTTGTCTCAGCACCATTTGCGAGCAGGTTGGGGCTAGACGCTGATGAGCTACCCGACTTCACGGTTACGCTCCCGTCTAAGGAGAAGGTTCGTTGCACTCGTTACTACCGAGGAGCCGCCATCAGAATTAAGGGAGAAGACTTTCCAGTCAGTTTCATTGAGTTCAGTAAGCTAGGATTTGATGTTATCTTCGGGATGAACTGGTTGGAGCGGCACAAGGGACGTATCCTCTGCGCCGAGCATAGATTGCTGCTCAGGAGTCCGTCTGGGGTAACAATATCATACCGCCAGAGGCCCAGAGAGCCTTCGACTAAGATCATCACCGCCATGGCAATGCATAGAGAGTTAAGGAGAAAGGAAGAAGTATACCTCTGCTATGTACAGGACATAGAGAGAGACCCTGAGTTCGACCCCGACTTACCGGTAGTGTCGGAGTTCCCCGACTTATTTCCACGGGAACTACCCGGCATGCCACCCACTCGGGAGGTAGAGTTCACCATTGAGCTGCTACCTGGTACCGGACCGATAGCCAAAGCACCATACCGTATGGCTCCGGCAGAAATGACTGAGTTAAAAGAACAATTGAAAGATTTGTTGGATAAGGGATTCATTAGACCAAGTGTGTCACCATGGGGAGCGCCAGTCCTCTTCGTGAAGAAGAAGGATGGTAGTCTCCGCCTCTACATCGACTACAGAGAGCTGAATGCAGTGACAGTGAAGAATAAGTACCCACTACCCCGCATTGACGATCTGTTCGATCAGTTGAAGGGAGCATCTGTGTTTTCCAAGATTGATCTCAGATCGGGGTATCATCAGATAGCCATTAAGGAGGGAGATATTGAGAAGACGGCATTCCGGACACGATACGGCCACTATGAGTTTACAGTGATGCTGTTCGGTTTGTCGAACGCACCGGCGAAGTTTATGGATCTGATGAACCGCTTGTTCCGGGAGCAGCTGGACAAGTCGGTTGTGGTTTTTATTGATGACATTCTGATATATTCAAAGTCTAAGGTTGAGCATGAGGAACATCTGAGGAGGGTGTTGGAAATATTAAGGGAGAACCAGCAATATGCTAAGTTCTCCAAGTGTGAGTTTTGGCTTGACCAGGTCTCTTTCCTAGGTCATGTCATCTCAGATGCTGGGATCGCAGTGGATCCAGCAAAGATTGATGCCGTACGTACCTGGCCAAGGCCGAAGACTGTTACCGACATTCGGAGCTTTCTCGGTCTGGCAGGTTACTACAGGAGGTTTGTTAGAGATTTCAGCAAGGTCGCGAAGCCGATGACCAGTCTGATGAAGAAAGACGCACCATTTCTGTGGACAGTTGACTATGAGAGATCATTTCAGCGCTTGAAGGACTCACTGACCACTGCACCGGTACTGACTATTCCAGACGGTACATAGGGCTTTGAGGTTTATTGTGATGCATCCGGCAGAGGGCTGGGTTGCGTGCTCATGCAACATGGCAAGGTGGTGGCATATGCCTCACGCCAGTTGAAGAAACATGAGGAGAACTACCCCACACATGATTTAGAGCTGGGAGCTGTAGTCTTCGCTTTGAAGATATGGCGCCACTACTTATATGGGGTTAGTGTCACGATCTACACCGATCACAAGAGTTTGAAATACATATTCACTCAGAAGGAGTTAAATCTTCGACAGAGGAGATGGTTAGAGTTTCTGAAAGACTATGACATTGACCTCCAATACAAAGAAGGGAAGGCCAATGTTGTAGCAGATGCCCTGAGCTGTCGAGCACACTCACTCCATTCGCTAGTTTCTTTCTCCAGCTTGGTTGATGAGGTGCGAGAGGCTCAGAGGACAGATGAGTATATGAGAGAGGTCAGACAGAAGCTGACAGAGGGTACCTTTGAGAGTCAGAAATACGACTTCAGACTTCATGATGATGATCTGATCAGACTTAAGGGCCGATTATGCATACCACGAGGTAACACGGATCTGAAAGACCGTATACTTAGAGAATCACACTGTTCTTCAGTTTCCATCCATCCGGGAGCCTCTAAAATGTATAAAGACATGAAGAGATACTTCTGGTGGTCGGGGATGAAGACAGATGTTACCGAGTTCGTCTTGAGGTGTCTCACATGCCAGAAGGTGAAATTCGAGCACCGACGACCGGGCGGAATGGTACAGTCGATGCCAGTTCCGGAGTGGAAGTTCCATGATATCTCCATGGACTTCGTAGTTGGGCTTCCACCTGCTAGGGGAGGTCTCAACATGATATGGGTGGTGGTGGATCGCCTTACCAAAGTAGCCCGATTCATACCGATGAAGGATACTTGGAAGGTGACCAAATTAGCTGAGTTATTTGAGAAAGAAATCATGAGACATCACGGCATACCAAAGACCATAGTGTCAGATAGAGATACCAGATTCCTTTCGAGGTACTGGAGAGCTACCAGAGAAGCGTTGGGTACAGAACTCAAGCTGAGTACCGCGTTCCATCCTCAGACAGATGGTCAGACTGAGCGTACTATTCAGACACTCGAGGACATGCTGAGAGCATGTGCCTTAGACTTCCAGGGCAGTTGGATTGACAGATTGCATCTGATCGAGTTTTCATACAACAACAGCTATCACGCTTCGATCAGGATGGCACCTTTTCAAGCGTTGTACGGTAGACCATGTCGTACACCGCTCTGCTGGGATGAGTCGAGTGAGACGGTCATTATAGGACCAGAGTACTTAGAACAAGTTAAGGCTGAAGTTCAGCAAATCAGGGAGAACATGAAAGCTGCTCAAGATAGGCAGAAGTCGTATGCTGATGTTCGACGACGGGACCTGGAGTTCGCAGTGGGCGACCGGGTATTTCTGCGAGTATCACCGATGAAGGGTGTATTCAGGTTTGGGCAGAAGGGCAAGTTAAGCCTGAAATTTGTTGGTCCTTATGAGATTACGGAGCGGGTGGGCCCAGTTGCTTACAGGTTGAATTTACCTGCTGAGCTGGGTAAAGTGCATGATGTTTTTCATGTTTCACAGCTAAAGAAATACATGCACCACCCCTCCCATGTGTTAGAACCTGAGAGATTGACTTTAGAACCAAATATGAGATCCATGGAGACTCCTCAGAGAATCTTGGACAGCAAGACTAGGGACACTCGCCACAAGTCAGTGCGACTGGTGAAAGTTCTCTGGTCTAACCAGGATGTCGAAGAGGCCACGTGGGAATTAGAGGATAAGATGAGGGCGAAGTACCCTTATTTATTTACTGACTAGATCGTCTGTATAGGGTACGGGGCGTACCCCTTTTTAAGGGGGGTAGAGCTTCCTCGCTTTTGAGTTTAGGAAACGATCATGTTTGTCGTTTGTTTTGTTGTTTAAGATGTGAATTCGTGTAAGTTGATACACTTCGGTGTAAGTTTGAGTTATGTATGATACTTATGTATTGTATTTGAGATTGACCTTTGAGTCTTGAGATATATGAATGTGAATATAAGATGTGGTATTAAGATTAAGAGAAATGTGTACCGTGAATGGTTAAGCACATGTGTGAACTTTGAGGACAAAGTTCTTTTAAGGGGGGTAGATTGAAATACCCCAAACTTAGATATGGTGTTTAAATGATAAACTAAGATATAAGGAGGCTAAATAATGCCTTAGAAACGTTAAGAAACATTTCTAATCAAAGAAAATATAAGGAAACACCAAAAGAGCAGTTTTAACAAAAACGTGCTCTAAGCTTGGAGAGACATGGGAGAGTACCCAAATATTGTCCTAAGACCTTAGTAATATCCTAATGGTCATTTTAAGTCAATTACCAAAGAAAACCAAGCTTGAAAACAAGTTAAAACACAAAATGTGCTTTAAGGAGTCTTAAAGCACGTTTTTGAAAAATTGTCTTGTAAATGAGTTTTGAATGGCTAAATGTCCATCATTACTCTTTAATTAACATGTGTACTATATAGTATCACATTTGGAAGTCTATATCAATGGGAAATAAAAAATTTCACAACAATGTGCCTTGTTTTGATGAATAGTGAATTAATTAAGCTACTTTATAACATAAGTCTATATAAGTGAGACATTTGGTCAACAAAGACTTAATTACCCTCATCAATAAAAGGGGGGCCGGTTTCTTAGGAGGTGAGTCATCACCTACATGAGTCATTAAGCAAATAAGAGAGCAAATGAGAGTTATAAAGTAAAAACACTATTCACCTTTTACATAAATATCACTTTATTAGTTCTCTCTCCTCACTTCTTCATTCTCCTTTGTTTTCCCACGGTTGAACTGCTCTCTTTCCCTTCTCCATTCACGTAGAACTCAACCTCCATGAAAGCCCCACCTTCTCTTGCACACTACTTGCTCATTTAAGCTCCAAATCCAAAACAAAATACATATTCTTCTTAGTTAGCTCAAGCTCCTCCTTTCGATCTTTTCAAAACTTCAAGAGCTTCATTTTGGTGCCAAGTCAAACCACCATTAGAGGAGGAAATTCAAGTTTGGAGACTCCATTGGCATCTCCATTCTCTTAAGGTAAAGAAAGTGTAAGAAAATCTAGGTTTCCACCATTTTCTTCACATGTCCGAAAATTAGTGCTCATGGGACTCCATGTTTATGCCTTGTTCTAGCTTGTTTCTACTCTTCAAAGGAGAGAGGAGGTCCTTCTTGCTTCATATCCAAGTTTGTCTTGAGAAACCAAGGTAAAACAATCACATTAATACCTTAAAGCATATTTTTTAACCTAGGGTTTGTCCCTTAGGGTTAATGTGTTATCTAGTACTCATTGGAGTCATTGGATATTGGTTAGAACATTGGCAAGGAGATACACATTGGTGACCGAGATTGAACAAAGAAAAACCTAAGGAAGAAAGCTTTGTAAGCTTGTAAAAGAACAAGGTAAAATACTTACCTTAAGATGTCTTGTTGTTTAAGGGAATGGGATTTAGATATATTATGAGTTTAGTGTAGAGCTTATATTGGGAAGGTGCTATAAAACCTAGGAGGAACAATGACTATACTTGTGAACTTGTGACTAAGGAGCAAATGAGGAAAAGAGATAGTTTAAGAATATAAAGGTGAAGTACAAGAAGCATTTTATTTCAATGGGAGCCTTGTTGAGTGTATTCGCAGGTTGAAGGCATATATATGTGGAAATTCAGTGGTTAAGATTATTGTAAATTAAGGGCCTAAGTGCCAAGCATTCTGAGTTTAAGCAATATATGATGAAGGGGTGAAGTTTTAGTGTAAATTGTGTGTTAAGGTGTTGTGATGAGGATTTGTGTGGTATTGGTTGTTTGATGGAGAAAAACCATGTGTTAGGAGGTACTATATACTAGAGAACCCATGGCAAAATTTAAAGGAGAACTTAGGTGTTTAAGATATTCTAAGGTAATTTAATGACTAAGGAAGTACTAGGATGTTCTATAGGTTGTCTTGATGAAAAAGGGTGAGAATAAGGTGTTCTAAGGACTTATAATGACTTAGGCATTACTAGGAAGGATTTAGAAATCAAGAGAATGTATCTGAGTATTTAGGACTTAGGCAAATGTTGTTGCACAACTAGGAAGGAAATAATGTGTTGATGATGGAAGTTTAAACTTGTGAAGGAACTTTTAGTAAATTCTTAAAAGAGTTTTAGATAGTGAGAGATGCTTGGGAGATGATGTTATAGTGGTGAAGAAAACATTTGGCATAGTGGTTACATTAGGTATGAACCACCACCTAGGAACCTAGAGGAAGGCATTACAAGTGTTAACATTATTACAAGGAAAATGTATAATGATTAAGGTGGATCTTGGTGAATGATTTAATGTGTTTAAGGAGATAGAAAATGAGTTTTGAGGATGCTGTATGAGGGTATAAGTGTACCAAATGATGTTAGGAGACATTATGAGGGTTTAGGAGAAGTTTGGTGAAAATTGGTTAAGTGTTTGAAGGCTTAGAAAATGGGTGTTTTGCCTTGTCCGAACATCCGTCCGGACATGGACGTTCGGACAGGCCCTGTTGCGTGAAAATTTTCAGATTCTCGACTTGTGTCCGACCTTTAGAAGTCCGGACACAAGTTCGGACGTGTCTGCTTCTACTTTGAGTTTTCCTCGACCCATGTCCGAACTTCCGAAGTCCGGACACATGTTCGGACATGCGTCTGTTTTCAGTTTTGAGTCTCGACTTGTGTCCGAACTTGGGAAGTCCGGACACAAGTTCGGACAGACCACTGTATGGACCAAAAACCTTGTTTAAGGTTAGGAAATGATGGGGATAATTAAGTATGGATGTTATGAGATTTTTAAGGACTTGTTTGGTGGGTGTGATGGTCATTAAGTGGGAGAGTATGTGTAATAATAATGAGGAAATGATGCACTTAGGAGTCGAGTTAAAAACCATAAGGCTTAGTGAAAAACAATGGGTAAAAGTTGATGTCTAGGAAAGTTAAGTAATTTTATTGAGTTGGATTGATAATAACCTAAAACTGAATCAATGTTCTAGGCTTTGTGAATTGGGACTTGGAAGGAGATAAACCAAACGATCGTCGACGGTGAACGGTACAGTCCTTCCTGTGACCTGCTTGCTAACGAGGTGTCCCTCGGCTTGTGTGCTATCTGCTTATTTGCTATGACTAAGATAAGATAAAACATGCAACCGGTCATATTTATTCTCGATGTGAATGTGTTTACTCTACACTAACCCACGAGACTTGAGAATGTTGCTAACTAAGTTTAGTACCCACTGAGTTAAGGTTAAGAACTAAGTATTGGTGAATGTTGGTTTTACCCGTCAAGGTTTAACTATCACTTGGTAATTAAGGCTTTCACTAACCATAACTTGGGGTGGGAGTGAAGAATCCGGAATGGTACCGGCACATGTGTATTGGGGGAGGTCGGTATCTGAATCAGATCCGACTTCCAAATAAGACTTGTCATTAGACTCGTCACCTAGGGTCAACAAATCGACCCGACCACCCGGGCTACTGTTTGAGGTGGGAGGCACATTAAGGATGGCGTGGGGGGATCAAGCCTACATCCCCAATAAATTAAGAAAGGTACGTAGCTTATCGTCGGATAGTGCACTGCTACCGGCTAGGGTTAACCAAGCCCTACAAAGATAAGCAACCAACTAAGGGCTAACCAAACTAATAGTGGAGCGGTTGGCAATTATAAGGTTAAGGAGATTGTGGATCTAAGGAGTTAAGAACTAACTCACTTATTAAGGGAACGCCTGAGTCGTTCGTTTGCTTGTGAACTATATATGTTCATCTGTGGTTATTGTTATTGCACTTCATATTGTGCTTGTGTATGTAATCAATTTCCATGCTATCGACAATTAGTCGTCGTAGCCCCGTTAGCTTGGGGGCCATGAGAGGGTGTACCAGCATTCGTGCTGACCCCCTCGGGGGCTATTTTTACACTTGCAGGTAAGAGACCCATGAGGACGCACTACGAGAGTAGGAGCGGTTAGTCTTAGGGTGGGACATTTATTTTGAGTTCGGGTTGCGCCTGTGCACCCGACTGTTTATATTAAACTGATATAAGTTGAGATTATGTTTAAGATACTAGTACTCGGTTGGTTGTGGTATTGTGAATGTTGATGTTCGAGCTGGATAAGTATTTTTGGATAAGTATTGTAAGCAATTAAGCCGGTATATTCTAACGATCAGACCGTGGCAAGGTCCAGGTGTTGTTTATTTCCGCTGCGACGTATTCGATTAAGTGTTCAGTTTGCGATAACCACGATAGGCTTTGGATGGGGTGTTACAAGTTTAACCACTCAGATTATAACGTCTGCAAAATGGCGCCGTTGCCGGGGACTAGATTTATTCTAGTTCCTAAGCCCCGGATTATTCACCTGTTTAATTATAAATATTTTGTTCTTTTTAATCTGTTAATATTATGTCTATAATATCTTGTTTATTGTTAATATAAATTATCTACTATATTATGTTAATATTAATTATCTAATAATCTGTTAATATTAATTGGACACCTGACGTTGGACATATGACTACGGACATCTGACTTCTGACATCTAACTTCTAACTCTTATATTATTAACATTTAATTACCATTGTCCTTAACATTTAATTTCCATTGTCTATAACATTTAATTTCCATTGTCTCTAACATTTAATTTCCATTGTCTCTAACATTTAATTTTATGTAAATTAACTACTAACTTATAATTTATGTTATCTAATTCCTAACTTATAATTTTATTTCATTTTTATTACTAACCCATTATTTTATGACTTTATTTTGTTGTTTGTTACGAATAACCAAAATAAAAAAAAACGAAGCAGTAGGCTGTCCGCCTAGCCAACCGCCCCACTCCCATGCGGACACCACTAAGACCACACCGCCCCTCTGTCCGCCTAATCTCCACGCGGACGCCACTGAGCCGCTTCCGCCTCTCTGTCCGCCTAATCTCCACGCGGTCGTCCACGCGGACGCGACTCGTTATGAAAAAAAAAAACACTCTTCGACGCTGCGTTTCAACAAATCGTTCTTCCCCAATTCTCCAAACTCGACCCGACGAAGACGACAGAGAAGAACGCAGGCGCGCGACTCCCCCAGCTTTCAATTCAACATTTCTTCCTCGTTTCTCCACCAAATCATACAAGGTTAGTACCGAAATCTTCGTTTTTCAATTCTCTACGTTTCTATAGCTTCAAATCCACAAATGATCAACTACACTAGGAGAAATTAAGGACTGGACTTTCGAACCCTAGGTCGACCCGTTCGAAAATTTCGAGCTTAATATGCGATTTTTGTCTCAAATTCTTCTTCAATAATTATATTATACATGCACAAGGTTTAATCTACACTGATTATACTTAAATTTGTTGTTTTGGGTGAATTCCAAATTTAGGTATATGTAGATACGAGACTTGCGTTGTTAAAATCGCATTCTCCAAATATAAAATACCTTGTTGTTATTAACTGACTAATTTATGATTATAGGATGTTATATGTGGATTTATGCTGATAACGGTATTAAAATACCTTGCGTGTGACTGAATTAATTGTGGAGAATCGTAGAATTTTAGAGGAAGTTCTGTCGAATTTTCGACAGAATTTATGTTGTATAATTATTCTGTTTATATTTCATATTATTTGTTCTGCTTGTTTTCTATTTTTGTTAATTTGCGAAGTTGTTTATATTAATACTCTGTTTGATATTAATTTTTATGTTGCTTTTTGTTTATTAATTTTTATGTTGTTTTTACTCTGTTTAATATTAAATATTGATTGTTAAACTGTTAATATTTGTTTACTTTCAATTTCCAAATTATTAGTATGCCTCCTCGTATGCGTGGTGGTATTTCTGGTTCTGGTCCTGCTAGGGGCAACTGCCCCGGAGCATCATCTTCTCACTCACCTCCCAGCAGAGGCCATACATGGTGTAGAGATCCGGACAGGAGGGCACCCAGTCACACTGCAGACTGTGCGGCGCTGGGGTTTTATGCGCCTAGATGACGGTACTTGGGTCAGGGGTACAGCTGCTCGATCTTCCACTGCATCATCCACAGCAGCAGGACCCTCTACGGGAGCTACACCTTCTGCTGATCCCGACCACCCGTCCGCTGAGACTGCACAGGGAGAGGAGCCCTACGTGCCGACTACTGATGTGATGCAGACTCCAGCTCCTGTACCTTACTCGACAGATCTACAGAGTCAGCTCCAGGCATTCCATCAGATGCAGCAGCAGATGCATCAGCGCTTCGAGAGCTTTGAGCAGACTCAGCAGAGGATGCTGGCTGAGCAGTCACAGGTGACGCAGCGCTTGGATCAGAGTGACGAGTTGTATTCACGGGTGATACAGCGCTTAGACCAGGGTGACAGGTTACATGCACAGACCGCTCAGCTCTTAGTGCGTCTCCTCGCTCAGACAGGCCAGGGACCAGCACAGCCTCCACCACCACCGCAGTGATTTTATTTTATTTTATTGTTATTTTTATTTTATTGTATTTTATTTTGCTCTGTTGTTTACTAACATTTTGTAGACTCTTACTGTTTGAACCTTGTGCTAACTTTTGATATATTCAGGAAGGTAACAGTTTGGTTTACTTTATGTTTCTTTTTATGAATTATTATTTATGTTTTTCATATTATTATTTTCTTTTGGTGCCATTTGAGTTCTGCTGGCTATATATGTTTTCCTTTTCAGAATAGATTCTATATCCAACATATAGCTGAACTCGCCTATGGGAGCAACCTCAGTTGCTCTAGGAAATTCGATACCTTTGGTTGAACACTTGCGCGAACTTAAGTGTGAGGAACGTCTCACCCCTACCAAAGCTTAAGTGTGAGGAAGGATACCTTCCTCAATCTACGATACAAGGGGAGTTTCAGTTCTTCCTTTATTTTATTAATGTTCAACCTATATTTCATCCTTTATGAGTCTGTCATAATTTGAAAGGTCATTTTCTTGATTTTAATTCTGAACAATGAGGACATTGCTCCTCTTAAGTGTGAGGAAGGAGAGACATTTCCCTGAAATTATGACAGTTGTTCGATAAAGCCACACTCACTTATTGCTACTCTAAACTGCCTAAATTTTAAAAAAATTGCAAAAATGAGATAAAATAATTGTAGAAGTGTCTAAAATTATGTCAAGTGACAACTGAAAGATGGTTTTATTTAAAGGAGTTTGTATAAAATTATTTTCCTTCAAAATACTCTATTTTCACTCGAAAAATGATAGATCGGCTGATTGTAAAAACCAATTTAGTTTAGCTTGGGATTTTGGAAATATGTGGAAAGTCAAGGAAAGAAAAGGATAAAGACAAAGGTACTCCGCTGTTTATGAATTTTTCTAAACCAAAAACAGGCCTCGTTTATCCGGTTATTAAGTTCTTTGGGGTGCTTTAACACCTATCTACCTAAGGTCTTGTGACCTGGGATGAAGACCCAACACCGCTACAAGGATAGAGAGAAAAGTCTGGGGTACAGAAAAATAATGCAATTTTAAAAAAATTGGATGTTTTGTATATACAATTTTGCATTAAAAAAAAAGATAATAAATTGCAATTTATATTTATGAACATGAGTACGTGGTGTTGAAAGGTATTGCGGAATAAGGCATTACTTCACACCCCTTGTCATCCCGGGTTAGAGAATTGAAATTGGTTGATAATCCCAGGTTAATCTAACTTGTTTTCCTTACAGTTTATTTTTCTATGCTTTTATTAATTGTTCTTCTTCACTGTTTATAAAAACCTACTTCTAAGAGCAGAATTATTCTTTCAATTGTCACTCTGTCTAAATTCCCTTCTACACTTATTTAATCTTGTTTTATTATTATGCTTAGAGATAATTATATTCCTTATTTGCTTGAGGACAAGCAAAAGTCAAGTGTGAGGAAGTTTGATAAGTGCAAAACATATAGACTTTTAAGGTTTAATCACCTTATTAATGCAGCATTTTTAGTATGTTTCTCACTTATCTTGGGTTTTTCCTATATTTATGTTGTTATATTAACTGATGTATTATATGTGTTAAAATGTAGGAAGGGTACCAATTAAACACTTATATATTGAAGGATTAAACAGCCACACGAGAAGCACGCACTTGTGCTGTGTCCGCCCTCTGTACCGCATCAATTCAGGCGGACGAGACAGAGAGGGCAACCGCCTCAATAGTAGGCGGACAACTCTAAATACAACCGCACATACGAGGCGGACAAGAGACAAGAAGAAGCAACCGCCTCAATAGTAGGCGGACAACTCTGAGAGTGTACCGCCTAAAAACAAGGCGGACGGAAGAGAGGTAACAAAGCGGACGTGACCCATGCAACCTGAAATAAAGCACGCGACGAGTTATCTTCTTCGCCGACTCGCTCTGCAACTTGACTCCGCCATTATCCTTTAGAGTCGGCGCCTACCAGAAATCACTCACACGCTTATTTTCCTGTCCCCTGCAATCAATGAGGCTGCAATCAACGAGCTCAATCATGAGCTGCTGCTGTGCTTCTTCTTTTTCCTCTATAAATACAACGCTCAGTTTACCTTACCGAGTGTCCTTCCAGAGGTTCCGTCTGTGGTTCCTCCTGGAGTTTCCAATTCACACCATTATTCCATTTTCGTACCACTTCACCTTCACTCACTCGTTCATTCCATTTCTAATCTCCCGCTTCTCCATTTGTTTTCTTTCCATTTCATTAGTTCACGTATACTCTGGGAATAATTATTATGTATCTGTATTAATTATGCAATATGTTTTACTGGTTTTAATTTTAATAAAGTTTGTTTCGGTTAAAGGTTTTCTCGCCATCTTTTTAATAAACCTCATGAATTTATTAAAATGCTTTACTAAGCCTGTTTTTGATTTCATCGGTTGGAAACAGATGGGTTGATTAAGCCGTAAAACTGGGGGAAACTTATTTTCATCGTTTAAGTTAGTACTCAGTTGCAAATGTAATCCCTCAACACTCTCTCCGCTTCCTTCCGTTGTTTTGAGTTGTAATCTTCACAGACCTTGCATTACGTGAAGAGTTCTTATTAGTTTTCATCGGACCTTGCGAAAGATACATGAGCATCAAAGCAATATCAGGAATCTTGCCAAACAATTTAATTAAACCAGTAGACCTAGCATGAAAGAGCAGATAATATTAATCTGACCCAGAGTCCCGTTTAGTTTATCTGTTAACTTAGTTTATTTAATCTTTCCTTTTATTTTTTATTAAAAAAGTCAACTAATCCCCCCTCTTGTGACACACTTAGGTACTATAATATGCACATTAGTCCACGGTTCGATATCCGGTCGCTTACATTTTACTATACTACCACGACCAGGATTTGTTTGCAGCCCGACGTTTATTTTGAGTTTTAATTTCTTTTCTTTTAATTTTACACCAGTTTAACCACTCAGATTATAACGTCTGCAACAAGACCTTTGTATGTATTGGAGATTGTATCTCCGTAATGCGGTGAGTATGGGTAAGTATGAATGGTTGACTTGAATTGTCTTCCTTGTATGTATTGTATGTATGTATGCTTGTGAAATGAATGTATTGAATTGTATTGTATAAAGCATGTATGTATGAATGAAACGAACCGCATGTACTCGACCAATTAGTTGGCGTACCCTCGCTAGCACGCGGGGTATGCGGTTATCATATGCAGCGTAAGCTGACCCCCTAGGGGAATGTTTTTACTCCACAGGTACCCGCGAGGCGTGACGGTAGGGTAAGGACGGGATGTGATTCTTTTTGATGTAGTTGGTAGCATTGGAAGGTGTACCGAGTTGTACACGGCTAGGCCATTTTGAGTAGCCGGTGTACCATGTGGTACACCGTTTTGGATAATGAATTCATGATTGATAGGAAGGAGAGGATGTATAAACTCTCAATTTTTGGGAAGTAGCATTGGAATGTAATTCGTATAACTTAGATACTCGGTAATCAAATGTAAGTTAAGTATTTGGCATTGTAAAGTAAGTAGTATGTATTTGGTTTATTCTAATCGTCAGACCGAAACGGTAAGTAGTAGTAGCCTTGTTAACCTTGGAAGGTTGACGGCGTTGTATCACCCGCCGGGAGTAAGTAAGTATTCCGCTGCGAGTAAGGTGATTATGGGAATGATTAGAGGACAATGGAAGGATTAGCGGTTGGGGTGTTACAAAAAGTAGAGTTATGTCATTACACGGGATTCTAATCAGTAGCGTTATGTATTATTAGACTGTTAGAGACGACACGGGGAGCATCGGATCTAGCTGATTCATACTCCACGGTTACACATTCCGGGTGTACGGTATGTTGTTATGTGTCTCTGATTATCTCTGAGGGCTTCCTCAGTTCAGACTTCTGTGTAATCTGTGATAAGATTGTTTGTCTGATTGTGTGAATAAATATGCATGAACTTTATATTTTTAGCTGCTTATTATTTACTGTTGTTGCGTTAACAGTATTGGTTCGTATATATGAACCTATATATATATATATATAAAACGAACTAGCGGCTATGGTGCTATATTATATGTAATATAAGGATCGTCATAAAAACATTGTAGCACTAGGATAATAAGATATACATATTATCCAAGACTTTAATACGGAGCATTGGCCTTTCTAACGCCGCTCTCGTATCTAACACTGGATCCCGAGTTTACAGACTCCAGATTGGACTAACGACCTTAGTCTGCTGTGTTGGAAAAATTGGTAATGCGATGCGATGGTATAATTAATTAACATAACAAAGCCAAGAAGATGTGGCTCTTGGTGCGCGCTGTGATCACAAAAACGATACCAGGATGTCCGCGTACGGGTCCGCAAGTATCAAGAAAATTTCCCGTGAGCTAGGATGGCTCGTTGGTCGGAGACTCTACCGTGGAGTGACTACTGCCGTGGGTGACCCGCCATAGTATATGGGTAATTTAGAGACACGTCGTTCTTAACGAGACGTCGTCACTAGGTATAACTGAACACTTATTACAGTTGAGACTTGTACATTGGCGAACAATATTGGTTTTTACACCAAGGACGGGAGTGGATACTTGTTTATTATTCTCGTTGTTTCGCCTTGTTGTTCATTGGTTATACTGTGTGGTTTATATTATGTGTATTGATGGTTGTGTTTTTGTATGGATATTACTGTTAATTGTTTTACAGTTTAAATATTAAAACGGTATTGCATGTAATGAATCTCATGCTCTCGACCAATTAATTGAGGGGTTTGAGGAGGCATGACGGGGCATGTGATAACATACTCAGCAGGGGCTGATTCCATACCACAAACCTTTTTATTTCAGGAGACTAGCTGGTGGGTTGACGCGGGGCGCGACAGGGTGATTTACTTTTGTTTAGACTTGGTACGGTTTGAGACTACAGTTATTTTGGACTCGGGTTTTGTAAACCGAGGTGTATATTTGGTTAGACGCTCACGTGTACGGTTTGTATAAGACGGTTGTTATTGTATATATTCTAGTTTTATTTTAAGCACTGCTATCTATCTCTTGTGGTCACTGCGGGAATACGTTTCGTATGTTTATCATCATGTAACTCGTTATCACCCGTATGGGCGAGTGATAATAGTGACACCATTAGAACGACAATCTGTTATTTACCGCTGTGATTTACTTACTGAGTACGACGTTTATATTGTGATTAGGAGCTGGATTTGTAGGGGTGTTACAAAACTGGTATCAGAGCGGAGTACCGCTCTGATTACAAGAGATAGTAGTCTAAGTACCGTGAGCTTAGGTTATTCATATACAAGTACCAATGAGGAAGTTGGAAACGAGTTGAGTTAGGAGATTGTCGGGGACAATATGTTTGACGCCTTATAGGGCTATGTGAACTTATGGTTGAGAAAAGTACGGTATTTATACCGAGTGTTGACTTTAATTCTGGATTCTTCAGATGTCTACTAGAGGTCGTTCGGCAGGCAGAGGCAGAGGTAGAGGCGGCGGGTCTAGAGGAGGACCTCTTGAGACCCATGCCGTGGGCGTTGCTGAGACGGTAGCTGTCGTCTTTGCTCAGCTAGCCCAGATGGGAGGCATCTAGATCGGAGCGCCACCCATAGTCCCACCCGTACCCGCACCAAGAGAGCCAAACTGGCTAAAGAGCGTCGCCGACACACGAGTACCTACTTACGACGGAGTTGCTGACCCCACCGTCCTGGAGAGATATATTATTGAGCACGAGAAGGCCTTTGACGCCATTCATGTGCCTGCTGAGCACCGGGTCGGTATAGCAGCCTTTCATTTGAGGGACGCCGCCAACACTTGGTGGAGGTCCGTGAAGTTGCGCTACACTGCTATAGAGGGTTTCGGTTGGACGGGTTTTGTAGTTGCTAAGAGAGAAATACTATCCTGCTCACTTGAAGCAGAGGAAGAGGGAGGAGTTTGAAGCTCTGAGGCAGGGTAGTCTGACAGTGGATCAGTACTACTCCTCTTTCATTGGCCTATTGGACTTTGTCTTGGGAGTTGTTTATTCTGACACCATGAAGTTGGAGAAGTTCAGAGGCGGGCTACGATATGCTATCAAGGCCACCATGGGTGCTGCTTTATACCCTACGGTCCAGGTAAATTAGTTGACAGTTTGTATCTTGTGACTCAGTTTGATTTATTACAAGTTTCGGGGAACTCATTGATGCATTGTAGGAGTGCTATGATGCTGCTTCTCGGACCGAGCTGTTGGTGAACAGCCGGGATGACAGCCAGGGGCAGAAGCGTAAGGCCCCCGAGAAGGAGGCTGAGGTTGTGGCTGGAGGCGGAGGCAGCAAGGGCGGGAAGTAAGAACCGCTTTTAAGTTATTTAATAGATTTAAATTACTTACTTGCTGCCTACTTTTATACCTGCTATTCCTAACACTTTGACGATCACAGGAAGAAAAAGTTCTTCTGGAGGGGAGAAGAAGAAGGAGCAGGCCAGCCATAAGGGCAAGGAGAAGGTTCTGATGCTAACGGGCCTACCTATGAGGTCCAGCCTCTCAGATCTGCACCCCCTAAGGGTAAGCGATCTAACCTCGTGAATGAGTTGTGTATTACACTATCCATTACCGTTCTTGTATTAATCAGATTGTTGTGTGATAATAGGTTCTGCACCCCAGCGCCACTTTCACTGCAAGCGTTGTGGTAAGGACCACCCGGGTGTTGACTGCACCGGGCAAGCGGTGGACTGCCACCACTGTGGGAAGAAAGGCCATAGGTCATTCAAGTGCTTCGCGAATCCGGAGAGCCGAGCGTACCGCCCGTCGAAGGGGACTCAGAGCACACCTACTGGAGGAGGTGGAGCTCGAGGTGGCCAGAGGGGGCAGGCGCCCCCAGCCCAGAAGGGGCAGCAGCAGCAGCAGACCCAGAGGAACCCGCCGGGCAACCGTGTGCTGAATGCAGCGGGAGCTTTGGGCGCTGGTAATAGTACCCAGTGCGTAAAGGTTAGCATTTGAAACCTTAACCATTGTGAGAGCATGACTAATGCAGACGTTATATGTGAGTGGTTAGAGCAGGTGGTAATTACATAAAAGAAAGAAAAGAAATTAAACCCAAAATAAACGTCGGGCTGCAACAAATCCTGGTCGCAGTAGTATAGTGAAATGTAAGCGACCGGATATCGAACCACGGACTAATGTACATATTATAGTACCTAAGCGTGTCACAGGAGGGGGGATTAATTGACTTGTTTTATAAATAAAAGGAAAGATAAAATAAACTAAATTAACAGATAACTAAACGGGACTCTGGTTCAGATTAATATTATCTGCTCTTTCATGCTATTCCTACTGGTTTAATTATAATTGTCTGGCAAAATTCCTTTATTATCTTAAGGACTAAGTCATAGCCTCATAAGAACTCGTTTACCAGAAATGCCCGGTCTAATCAAGGTTCGAGCACTCTTATGAAACGGACATTAAATTCGAGTAAATATAATTGCATCTGAAAATACTAACTCATTAAATCATAATAGAGCTTTCTCCAGATTTACGGCTTAATCAACCTATCTATTTATCACCTGGTCTGATCAAAATAGACTTAGCAAGCAATTTAATAAACTCATGACATTTATTAAAGAGGCGAGAGATGAGCTTTAGCGTAACAAACTTCATTAAATTAAAACCAGTAAAACATTGCAAAATTAATACAGAACATAATAATCATTCGCAAAGCATATGAACTCTAGCCTAACATATTAAATAGATAGATAGAGACGAGAGTAATAGAAATCATCCGTAATCACTCCGTCTCACTCTGCTATTTTGTGTACGTAGGACTAGAGGTGAATTTGGTGGACTGTAAATAAATAAAATGGAGAAGACGGAAGGAGAGAAATGAGATGGTGTTTGAATTGGAACTCCAGAGGAACCACGGAAGGAGCCTCCGGAAGGACACTGGAGAAGGTGAAACGAGTGTTGTATTTTATAGAGGAAGAAGAAGCAGAGCAGCAGCACTTCAATCAATTGATTGAGCTCGATGATTGAAGCCTCACTGATTGCAGGGGACAGGAACAACGCGTGATTTCTGGTAGGCGGAGTAGATAGATATGGCAGTGGAGAGAGTCGGCGCGAGTTGCAGATGAAGACGGGCGAAGAAGATAAGGTCGCGCACATTTATACACGACCGCCTGATAACATGCGGTCTCCTCTCTGCAGTCCGCCCATTTAGAGGCGGTCTTGTGTTCCTTGTCCGCCTCCTTGACCGCCCATTAAGAGGCGGTTGCCTCCTTCTCGTCCGCCCGGCGGTAGCCCTTAGTGTCGTCCGCCTCGTATGTGGCGGTAGCATGAAACATGCATGCATACCCCTCCTCCACGTGACCTTCTTTAATCCCTTATAAATATACGTATGTTTTAGGTATTTTTCCTACAATTTAACACATAAAATACATCAGTTAATATAATAATATATTATAGGAAAAACCCTAGATAAGTGAGAAACATTACTAAAATGCTATAATTAATAAGGTGATTAAACCTTAAATAGTCTATATGTTTTGCACTTATCAAACTTCCTCACACTTGACTTTTGCTTGTCCTCAAGCAAATAAGGAATATAATTATCTCTAAGCCAAAATAATAAAACAAGATTAAATAAGTGTAGAAGGGAATTTAGACAAAGTGACAATTGAGAGAATAATTCTGCTCTTAGAAGTAGGTTTTTATAAACAGTGAAAAAACAATTTAATAAAAGCACAGAAAGACTAACTACAGAAAACAAGTTAGATTAACCTGGGATTTCCAACCGATTTCATTCACTAACCTGGGATGACAAGGGGTGTGAAGTAATGCCTTATTCCGCAATACCTTTCAACACCACGTACTCATGAATATAATTGCATTTATTATTTACACTTTTTTTCTTCTTTTTTTTTGAATGTGCAAATTGTAAATACAAAGCACATATTATTTATATACATATTTTTTTTTTAATTGCATTATTTTTTCTGTACCCCAGACTTTTCTCTCTATCCATGTAGCGGTGTTGGGTCATCTATCCCAGATCACGAGACCTTAGGTAGATAGGTGTTAAAGCACCCCAAAGAACTTAATAACCGGATAGACGAGGCCTGTTTTTGGTTAGAAAAATTCATAAACAGCGGAGTACCTTGTCTTTATCCTTTTCTTTCCTTGACTTTCCACATATTTCCATAATCCCAAGCTAAACCAAATTGGTTTTTACAATTAGCAGATCTATCATATTTTGAGCGAAAATAGAGTATTTTGAAGGAAAATAATTTTATACAAACTCCTTTAAATAAAACCATCTTTCAGTTGTCACTTGACATAATTTCAGACACTTCTACAATTATTTTATCTCATTTTTATCAATTTTTTTAAATTTAGGCAGTTTAGAGTAGCAAAAGTGAGTGTGGCATTATCGAACTACTGTCATATTTTCAGGGAAAGGTCTCTCCTTCCTCACACTTAAGAGGAGCAATGTCCTCATTGTTCAGAATTAAAACCAAGAAAATGACCTTTCAAATTATGACAGACTCTTAAAGGATTAACTATAGGCTGAACATTAATAAATAAATGAAGAATTGAAACTCCCCTTGTATCGTAGATTGAGGAAGGTATCCTTCCTCACACTTAGAGCTTGGCAGGGGTGAGATGTTCCTCACACTTGAGTTCGCGCAAGTGTTCAACCGAAGATATTGAAATTCCAAAGCAACTGAGGTTGCTTTCCAAAGGTGAGTTCAGCTATATATTCAACATAGAATTTGTTCTGAAAAGAAAATCATATATAGCCAGCAGAACTCCAATTGAACCAAAAGAAAATCATTAAATGAAAAACATAAATAAAAATTCATAAAATAAAAACATAAAGTAAACCACACTGTTACCTTCCTGAATATAACAAAAGGTTGACAAGGTTAAACAGTATGAGTCTACAAAATGTTAGTAAACAACATAATAAGGTACTACATAAAATAAAAACATTAGAGTTAACAAATGTTAATAACAAAAAGCAACATAAAAACTAATATTAAAAGCAACATAAATATTAATATTAAAACAACATAAAAATTAATTTATTAACAAGCATTAATATTTGACGTAAACATTTTAGTAATATTAACAAAATAGAAAACAAGAAGAACAAATAATATGAAATATAAACAGAATAATTATACACATAAATTCTGTCGAAAAATCGACAGAACCTCCCCTAAAATCTACGATTCTCCACAATTAATTCAATCAAACGCAAGGTAATTCAATACCGTTATCAGCCTAAATCCACATATACAACCTATAATCATAAATTCATTCGTTTAATAAAACAAGGCATAATACAATTGGAGAATGCTATTTTAACATAGCAAGTCTCGTATCTACATATACCTAAACTTGAAATTCATCCAAAACGACAAATTTAAGTATAATCAGTGTAGATTTAACCTTGTGTATGTATAAATGATTTATAGAAGAAGAATCTGAGATAAAAATCGCATATTAAGCTCGAATTTTCGAACGGGTCGACCTAGGGTTCGAAAGTTCAGTCCTTAATTTCTCCTAGTGTAGTTCATTATTTGTGGTTTGAAACTATAGAAACGTTAAGAATTGAAAAACAAAGATTTCGGTACTAACCTTGCGTAATTTGGTGGAGAATTGAGGAAGTTGTGTTGAATTGAAGAGGAGGGGAGTTGCGCGGCTTGTTCGTTCTCCTCTGTACCGGTTCGAGCTCTCCAATTGGGGAAGAACAGATTGCAAAACGCGGCGTTTGAATCTCTTTTTTTTTTAATTCTGAAGCACGACCGCTCGTTATCAGGCGGTTACCTGTGTGTCGTCCGCTAGTTAAGTGGTGGACAAGAGTGGAGACGTCCGCGAGGCGGTCTCGTGTGTGGCGTCCGCGAGGTAAGTGGCGGACAAGTGTGTGGCGTCCGCATGGTATCTGGCGGACAAGACCTTGTTCGATTTTTTTTTTCGCTTTATTCGTAACAGACCGAAATATAAAGTATAGGTTAGTAAAAATAATGACATAAAATTAGAAGTTAATTTAATTAGTTGACAGAATAATTAACGTTAGTAGTTAGAGACAATGGAAAGAAATGACAGGAAATTAAATGACAGAAATTACAAGTTAGTAGTTAGTATACACAGGAAATTAAATGTTAGAGACAATGGAAATTAAATGACAATAATATAAGAGTTAGAAGTTAGAAGTCCGAAGTTAGATGGCCAAAGTCAGGTGTCCAATTGTCCAATGTCCAATTAATATTACAGATTATTAGATAATTAATATTAACAAAATATAGTAGATAATTAATATTAACAATAAACGAAAATAATATAGAAATATTATTAACATATTTAAGAGAACAAAATATTTATAATTAACAGGTGAATAATCGGGGCTTAGGAACTAGAATAAATCTAGTCCCCGGCAATGGCGCCATTTTGCAGACGTTATATGTGAGTGGTTAGAGCAGGTGTAATTAACATAAAGAAAGAAAAGAAATTAAAACCCAAAATAAACGTCGGGCTGCAAACAAATCCCGGTCGCAGTAGTATAGTGAAATGTAAGCGACCGGATATCGAACCACGGGACTAATGTACATATTATAGTACCTAAGTGTGTCACAGGAGGGGGGATTAATTGACTTGTTTTTTATAAATAAAAGGAAAGATAAATAAACTAAATTAACAGATAAACTAAACGGGACTCTGGTTCAGATTAATATTATCTGCTCTTTCATGCTATTCCTACTGGTTTAATTATAATTGTCTGGCAAAATTCCTTTAATTATCTTAAGGACTAAGTCATAGCCTCATAAGAACTCGTTTACCAGAAATGCCCGGTCTAATCAAGGTTCGAGCACTCTTATGAAAACGGACATTAAATTCGAGGAAATATAATTGCATCTGAAAATACTAACTCATTAAATCATAATAGAGCTTTCTCCAGATTTACGGCTTAATCAACCTATCTATTTATCACCTGGTCTGATCAAAATAGACTTAGCAAGCAATTTAATAAACTCATGACATTTATTAAAGAGGCGAGAGATGAGCTTTAAGCGTAACAAACTTCATTAAATTAAACCAGTAAAAACATTGCAAAATTAATACAGAACATAATAATCATTCGCAAAGCATATGAACTCTAGCCTAACATATTAAATAGATAGATAGAGACGAGAGTAATAGAAATCATCCGTAATCACTCCGTCTCACTCTGCTATTTTGTGTACGTAGGGCTAGAGGTGAATTTGGTGGACTGTAAATAAATAAAATGGAGAAGACGGAAGGAGAGAAATGAGATGGTGTTTGAATTGGAACTCCAGAGGAACCACGGAAGGAGCCTCCGGAAGGACACTGGAGAAGGTGAAATGAGTGTTGTATTTATAGAGGAAGAAGAAGCAGAGCAGCAGCTTCAATCAATTGATTGAGCTCGATGATTGAAGCCTCACTGATTGCAGGGGACAGGAACAACGCGTGATTTCTGGTAGGCGGAGTAGATATATGGCAGTGGAGAGAGTCGACGCGAGTTGCAGATGAAGACGAGCGAAGAAGATAAGGTCGCGCACATTTATACACGACCGCCTGATAACATGCGGTCTCCTCTCTGCTGTCCGCCCATTTAGAGGCGGTCTTGTGTTCCTTGTCCGCCTCCTTGACCGCCCATTAAGAGGCGGTTGCCTCCTTCTCGTCCGCCCGCGGCGGTAGCCCTTAGTGTCGTCCGCCTCGTATGTGGCGGTAGCATGAAAATCATGCATGCATACCCCTCCTCCACGTGACCTTCTTTAATCCCTTATAAATATACGTATGTTTTAGGTATTTTTCCTACTTTAACACATAAAATACATCAGTTAATATAATAATATAATTATAGGAAAAACCCTAGATAAGTGAGAACATTACTAAAAAGCTATAATTAATAAGGTGATTAAACCTTAAATAGTCTATATGTTTTGCACTTATCAACTATGTTAAACGCTTTACCTTAGCATGAATGTGTGTTTTAATTACCACTTTAGATAAACGACTTACCTAGGAAACCTTTTATCTCTTAGGAGACTTCGATATCTGCTATCCACACTCACAAGACCGAGATCACCTAGACCCGTGGAAGAAAGACGGGAATACCCTGGCGAGTTGTGTCATGAGGTCAGACCGGGCATGATACTTCTCAGAGAGTTCTTAACCCTAGATGAGCAATTGCCATAGTGAATGAGTGTAGAGCTTTGGGTAAGGGATGGGAGGATTTTATACCCATGTATTTAGTAGTGGTTCTAAGATGAAATTGCACATGATGTGCTTAGGGAAGGATTGGGATCCACAAGCTAGGGTTTATCGAGAGGTGAGGATGGTAGGTGGCGTATCAATACCTAGTATACCTGAGAGTTTCCTAACCTTGGTGAGAAACGCAATGGATATTGCTCAAAACTATGAGACTTATCCATTACCCGACATGACACCTGACGTTTGCATCATCAACTACTATGAGCAGGGAGGAAAGCTTGGGATGCACCAGGATCGTGATGAGACGACCGAGTCCATCACCAGAGGAATACCGGTTGTGTCATTCTCCATCGGCGATGATGCTGAGTTCATCTATGGAGACCAGAAGAGGATGGATCTAGCAAGCAAGATCATCCTCAAGTCTGGGGATGTGTTGGTATTTGGTGGAGAGTCGAGGCTTGTATACCATGGAATCAAGAGCATTAAGCTCAATACCGCCCCACCAGCTCTAGTGAATGAGACCCACATCCGACCTGGCCGTTTAAATTTGACTTTCAGACAGTACTGATGTAATAGTAGTAGCTAAGTGGGTAATCTTGTAAAATACAGTTGGATGAATGAAATAAGAGTTTTTGTACCTTCAAGTATTTGTGTTCAGTTTGTTGATACCGTTAATTCATAACTTCAGGCCACGAAAATGGAAAGGAGGGTACCATATGCATCCTAGATATGGCGCAAGCCAAGGAGTCCGGTAATATCATCACAGGTATGACAATTACAACCGAAGTAAATTAGTGATTTATTGGGACTCGATGCTAATACGAGAGGTGATCTCAGGTACCTTTCTTGTTGATGGTGTTAGTGCTTCCGTATTGTTCGACTCAGGGGCTTCGCATTCTTTTATTTCCTCGGCATTTGCCCAGAAGCTGGGGGCATCCCCCGACAGCTTTCTGACTTTTCAGTCACCCTTCCTTCGAAGGAGAAAGTAGGTTGCACCAGACAGTACACGGGGTTAGAGACCAGCATCATGACTGAGACCTTCCCCATTGATTTGATCCAGTTCAGGAACTTGGGCTTCGACGTTATAGTGGGCATGAATTGGCTGCAGAAGCATAGGGGCCGCCTTCATTGTGCAGAGCATCGACTACTACTGAAGGGGCCGAGCGGCAAGACAGTGTCATACCGCAGTGTGAGGAGAGAGCCGACTGTCAAGATCGTGTCAGCATTGTCCCTGATGAAGGATGTTAGGAAGGGCCGACAAGCCTTCCTCTGTTATGTACAGGACACGAGACAGAGCGACGTGATGGACTCAGACATTCCAGTCGTGGTAGATTTCCCCAACTTGTTTCCTGATGAGCTGCCAGGCATGCCGCCTGTGCTCGAGGTTGAGTTCGCCGTCGACTTGTTGCCAGGTACGGGCCCTATTGCTAAGGCCCCTACCGTATGGCGCCGGCTGAGATGAGGGAGCTGAAGCTACAGCTGGAGGACCTCTTCGACAAGGGATTCATTCGACCTAGTGTTTCTCCTTGGGGTGCTCCAGTACTGTTCGTCAAGAAGAAGGACGGCAGTATGCGACTCTGCATCGACTACCGTGAGCTTAATGCGGTCACGGTCAAGAACAAGTACCCGTTGCCATGGATAGATGACTTATTTGACCAGCTGAGAGGTGCCAGTGTGTTCTCGAAGATAGATCTCAGATCTGGCTACCATCAGATTAGGATTGCAGAGGGTGATTTGGAGAAGACAGCCTTCAGGACACGGTATGGACACTACGAGTTCACCGTTATGCCATTCGGGTTATCGAATGCGCCAGCCATTTTCATGGATTTGATGAACCGTCTCTTCAGAGGGCAGCTTGATAGTTCAGTTGTGGTCTTCATCGACGATATCCTGGTCTATTCTAAGACCGAGGAGGAGCATGAGTTACATTTGAGGCAGGTTTTGAGTATCATGAGAGAGAACCAGCTGTATGCCAAGCTCTCGAAGTGTGAGTTCTGGTTGGACAGCGTTTCATTCCTTGGACACATCATATCAGTGAGCGGGATATCTGTAGACCCTGCTAAGATAGAGGCAGTGAAGAGTTGGCCGAGGCCGAAGACAGTCACAGACGTCCGCAGCTTTCTGGGTTTGGCCGGTTATTATCGAAGGTTCGTGAAGGACTTCTCCATGGTGGCCAAACCAATGACGAATCTCATGAAGAAGGAGTCCCAGTTCTTATGGTCTGCCGAGTGCGAGCAGTCCTTTCAGACACTGAAGGATCTCCTGACATCGGCACCCGTTCTTACTATCGCTAAGGGCACCGATGGGTTCGAGGTATATTGTGATGCCTCTGGAACCGGTCTAGGCTGTGTGCTTATGCAGCACATGAAGGTAGTTGCTTACGCATCCCGACAGCTGAAGAATCATGAGGTGAATTACCCCACACACGACCTTGAGTTAGGCGCAGTAGTCTTCGCTTTGAAGATCTGGCGACATTATTTATACGGTGTGACAGTCACTATCTACTCTGATCACAAGAGTTTACAGCATCTCTTCACTCAGAAGGAGCTGAACATGTGATAGAGAAGATGGGTCGAGTTCTTGAAGGACTACGACATAGACCTGAGGAACAAAGAGGGCAAGGCGAATGTAGTAGCCGACACCCTGAGCCGCAGAGCTCATTCATTGTTTACATTACTAGCGGCCAGCAGTCTGATTGATGAGATACGAGCTGCACAGGAGAGTGATCAGTATATGCAGAGTATCAGGCAGAGGATGTCAGAGGTTGTTTCGACAGTCAGAAGTATGATTTCGAACAGTGTGATGATGGCATGATTCGACTGAATGGCCAGTTATGTATTCCAGAGTCTTCTCCTGACCTGAAGAAGAAGATACTCCAGGAGGCTCATTGATCATCCTTATCCGTCCACCCCGGTTCTTCGAAGATGTACAAGGACCTGAAGGTCCATTTCTGGTGGAGCGGGATGAAGAAGGATGTAGCTGACTACGTGGCTAGATGCTTGACCTGTTAGAAGGTTAAGTTTGAGCATAGGAGACCCGGCGGTTTAGTGCAGTCTATGCCTATTCCTTGCTCGAAGTTCAAGGACATCTCAATGGATTTCGTTGTCGGTCTCCCACCGACCAAGGGAGGACTGAACACGATTTGGGTCATTGTGGACCGTCTGACAAGGTGGCAAAGTTTGTAGCTATGAAGGATACCTGGAAGGTCCCGAAGTTAGCGGACTTGTTCCAGAAGGAGGTGATCCGGCACCATGGTGTGCCAAAGACCATTGTGTCTGACAGGGACCCTCGATTTTTGTCCAGATTCTGGGGTCAGGTTCAGGAAGCCTTGGGTACGAAGTTGAAGCTTAGTACGGCATTCCATCCACAGACCGAGAGTCATAGGAGTCAGAGGACATCCAGACACTGGAGGACATGCTGAGAGCATGTGTAGCACCCCAACTCAATCCAAATGTGGTTTCGCAACTTAACAACATATAATATACATGTCACAGCGGAATTCTTTACACTCCAGGACCTTGCCACGGTCTGACTACAGAATATACCGAACATTAGTATATACCAACCTTAACCAAATACATATTCTTCTTACAATCCTCTCAACAACCTATACATCTTACTAACTCAATTGCCATACGAGTGTACATGCACAACTCGTAGGTCACACTTAATCCTTAACACTTGTATCCTCTTCTTACTCTTGTGACGGCCGCCTCCTGATGTACACATGTGTAGTAAAAACAGCCCCCAAAGGGGTCAGCACGAATGCTGGTACGATCCCCTCATGGCCCCCAAGCTAACGTGGCTACGACGACTAATTGTCGATAGCATGGAGGTTGATTAAATGCACAACATAATAGTAAATGTGTAAACAACAATCCATACATGAACAATCAAAGTTCACACACAATGAACGACTTAAATGCGTTCCCTTAATTAGAGAGTTAGTTATTTAACTCCTTAAGTAACGTTCCCTCTTAATCTTAGTCCATCCTTATCTCACCTCAATCTTAGTCTTATCTTAATCTTAGAAACAACCATCCTTTAATAAGGAGTGGGTGCAGCTTATCTCAACCTTAATAATACAAACCATCCTTTAAAAAGGAATGGTTGTGTGGAGGGTGATTTTTCGGTATGAGGGGGGGTCTATCTAAATATGGTCTGACTGAGAAGCCCAGACCCTAGAAAAAGCCATTCTGTTGAGGGTGAAAACCCGTTATTCATGGCAGCCCTCAAATACCTACTAAGTCGTCCGTCTTTCCCAGAAAGCATAAGGGGAATGCTAGTGCGCACTACACCCGCTCTCAATGGGCTCCACGCGGACTTATGCCTCTATAAGGCGGAATTGACTAGAGTCGCCACCTAGTTTGACCTAAGGAACTAGGAAGGGAGAAGAAGGGTTCTAAGAACCGTTGATTGACTCTGATGATTTATTGCCTATGGATAAGACTTATCTGATCATTCCAAAGATTCTATTGTGGGTTCGCACTGGGTTACACCCCTTAGAAGTGGCAACGACCACGACTTCGGATTGGTGCCCAAGGAAACCTCGGTCTCCAATTGTCGGGATGCCTTCTTTCAAAACCTTTTTAGAGAGATTCAATTAAAGCCAAAAGATCGGGCTGAGAGAGGAGTGGGGAAAGGATGAGCTCGAAGAGTTAAGAACAGGCTGGTCTCGGAGTTGGTTTGGTTGAAGCGTTGAGAGGTTTTGATTATCTCGAGAGGCTTGAGGTTGTTTTGGACTTCACGGGGATTAAGAGGATGATGGGAGTTTGAGGAATAATTGGTCATTTTTGGTGGAGTTAAGGGGTTTCGGATTACCTGGTGGAATTGAGTTGTTTGTGTTTGTGAAGTTCGGATCTTGAAATGGTCGGGTTTTGAAGTGTTTTGGGAAGTTGAAAGTATTCGAAGAGAAACTCGGGTTTTCAAAACGATCGAGTATGGAAGAGGATGCTTGGTTTGCAAGTATTCGGGTTTTGAAGATGTTTTAGGTTTCCGAGAGTCTTCAAGAATTGGAGGTCCTATGTGACTTAGAGTTAGTCCAGAGGAGGAGTGAGAAGTGTTTATGGGTCCTAGAGCTCTAATGGAAATGTTGGATTAGGTTATTCAGAATTGTCTCTCTTAAAGTTTTTAAAACCGAAAACCATTTTTGTTGTAAAAGGGCGGATAATCCCAAGGGATTACCCTATGTACCCCCTCGAACACGACACTTAACTAATGGTAAGTGCCGAGGCTCGAAAGATGGGGCAATGAATTTATGTCGAAAAATAGGACTCAGAGAGAAACACCATGAATGAGGTGTTCTCGGTCGAATCCTAATAACGTCTCTAACTCCCGGTTTTTAAAACGTTAAAAACCGAAAACATTGAAATCGAATAGAAGGGAGTTAGACGATTCTAAAATCCCGGCTGCAACTAGGAAGGTCGTTACTTCCCTAGCACCCCGCCTTGTAAAAATCTAAGCTGCAATTAGGGGAGGTTTGTCACCCTAATGCCCCGCCTAAAGAGATCCAGACTGCGACAAGGGATATTACGACCCCAGTGCCCCGCCTCGGATTTTTATATGGAGGAGAAACAAGTAATGTCTAACTAGGAAGAAAACATTCTTTGAAGGTGTTAGACATCCTATGTTCCCCGAAAACAATTTATTTTGGATTTGAAAACTAAGTTAGGAAACTTATGAAGTTGTTCGGAATTCTCGATAAAGAAACACTGTTTTTGTGAAATGTTTTTAGGAGAAAACTTTCTGTATATGTGAGAAGAACTTTCTGCGTTTGAGAAGAGTTTTCTATGATGTGAGAAGAGTTTTTCCTTTAAAATTCCACAAAATGGTTTCTTTTGAAAACTTGATGAAGTTTGAATAAAATGGCTGATTGAAATTCGAGAAAGGAGATACTTTGGATTTTTGAAAGGAATTTACAAGTCGGGTTTGAAGTGAATGCGTCAAAATTGAATTGAGTTGAGATTGAAAACGAATTGGATTTGAATTGGATTGGGTTTGAATTGAATGAAATTGGGTTGAATTGGATTTGGGTTGAGGTCGAGTTTGAATTGGATTGAGGTCGAGTTGGATTGAGGTTCGAGTTTGAATTGGATTGAGGTTCGAGTTCGGTTTGGATTGAGGTTCAGGCTTGAACTAGATTAAGTTCGAGTTGAGTCAAAGTTGGGTCAAGGTCAACATTTTTGGTCAAGGTCAATGTTTTTGGTCAAGGTCAACGTTTTGGGTCAAGGTCAACGTTTTTGGTCAAGGTCAACGTTTTGGGTCAAGGTCAACGTTTTTGGTCAAGGTCAACACTTTTTTTGGTCAAGGTCAAAGTTTTTGGTCAAAGTCAAGGTTTTTGGTCAAAGGTCAAGGTTTTTGGTCAAAGTCAAGGTTTTTGGTCAAAGTCAATGTTTTTGGTCAAAGGTCAACCTTTGGTTCAAGGTTTGATTCTTGTGGACTTAACTTGATTTTTGTGGACTTAGGCTTGCTTGATTTTGTGGACTTAGGCTTTGTGGACTTGGGCCTTATCTGAGACATGGGTCTTTTATGGTTTTGGACTTTCTTGGTTTTGGGCCATGGGTTTGGGCTTCGGGTTTTGGGCCTTGGGTTTTGGGCCTTGGGTTTTGGGCTTCGGGTTTAGGCTTCGGATTTTGGGCCTTGAGTTTGGGCCTCGGGTTTGGGCCTTGGATTTTGGGCCTTGGGTTTGGGCCTGAAGGGCCTGGCCGGACTTGGGCTGCTAGGTCTGGCCGGACTTGGGCTGCTGGGCCAAGTATGGGCTAATGTTTGGATTGGGCCGATGGGTCTGGGCTTTTGGACCTCCATTCATAAAACCCAATTCTGAACAAAAGAATTTTGAAATGGCTTTCTCCTTTTTTTTGATGAATTATTGAAAACTAAATGGAGTAATATTTTGAGAGACAATTCTAATTTTGGAATGAGACCAAGGGGTTGAACTTTTGGATGAATTAACGAATGAAAAGACCTAAAGTAGACTGAAGCGAAAAATGAATTCTGAATTCAATGTTCTTTCTTTTTCATTTTTTTTTTTTGGGTAAAGTTTTTTAGTGAAATCAAGGGGTGGTTTGGGATAGGCTTTAAAAGTTTGGAAGGTATTGTTCCCCACCAAGCAAATAGAAATGAGCTAGTTGTGGGGTACCCTCAAAGGCTTAAAAGAAATTCAAAATTTTGGATGGTATTGCTTCCCCACCAAGCAAATAGAAATGAGCTAGTTGTGGGGTACCTTCCAATACTTTGATCAAATGAAAAGGGGTGACCTAAGGGGCTATCTAGGGTTTTAAACAGTAAATATATACAACGAGCAATGAATTAGAAGATTGCGGCAAACTGTAACACGCCAGGCATAAGTACACAAAGTAACAAGAGAATAACCAATGAACAGACTGCATGATGGATAATAAATTAGAAATAACCCGTAAAACAGATCGAATTTCACAGGGTTGGTCCCATTTTAAGGTCATCTATAACCGGGTGAATATCCTAATCCAAAAACCCAGCCGAATGAGGACTGATCTTAAACTAGCTTTCCATATCAGTCTATCAGTTGTCGTTTTTCACTTGTTTTAGTAATTGAATCATGAAAGTAACGCAGAGTCCAACTAGCTTATTCCTACGTTCTCCAAGTTTGGTATTATCATGCACACAAGGCCAGAGCAAGGAATTGAAACCGCATGAACAAAGTGCAGTAGAAAACTAAAATCCAGGGGCTAAGCGTCATTTCCCAGATCCAAACAGTCGAGTTCTACTATTAATTCCTCGCGCCTCATTCGACTACCACATGCTCATTAGACTGGTTTCTATGATATACCCTACTGCTTATTTACCAGTGTGAAGTTTAGACAACATTTTCCTTTTCCATTCATTACTAACAGGTGAATAAGCAACCTTCCCACAAACACACATCATGGACAACAACGAGATAGGTTAATCATACCAACTTAAACAGATGGAATCAATAAGTTAGAGTTTAGTACCGAGATAGAGCATAAGAATCTCCTGCAAATAACACGATAAACTCCAAAGCAAACAACAGAAAGGAAAAAGTTAGTTATACATGACAGGTTATTGATCCGAAACACAGAGTGAACGACAGAGTCCAGCAACTATTAAGACAAAGCAGAAGGAGAGTTGAACCGGTTTAACCCAAGTCTGATAGAGTCTCACCGAAGAGTCAAACGAACAACGACCTTATTAAACCAAATATGTAAGCCAAGAATCCAAAGTGCACAGGGGGTATTCTACTCCTACCCAAACCCAAGAGTAAAAGCGATGAGCAGATCACCAGAAGTTAGCACAAACAAAAGAGGGAAAAGAGGTCATGACTGAAAGTGACCAGTTTGTCCAATATTTGAATAAAAAAAAACAGGAATACGACTGGAGACGGACCAGTTTATTCAACTCGGCTTCAAGAGAAAGTGGTACAAGAAAGGGTCGAATCACAACTGGAAGAGGACCAGTTCGCCATAGTTCTCGAGATGCAATAATAATAAATATAGAGATGAACGGGGAGTGGAACCGGAAGATGGACCAGTTCAATACGCGATGGTAACAACAATGTTCAATCCTTTGCCATGTCCATGGATTTCGAGATCCATACCAGGCTGGATATTTACCCAATGTTAATACGGTGAAGGATACGAGACAAAAACAGTGATCAAACAACCGGAAACACGTAATTGAAACATGGGTTCCTTGTGCCTATCCCTGGAACCAAATGCATGCAAAACCGGTTGTTTGAAGCTTGGTCCCGGGATTTTACTCAGGCGAGAGAGAAAACGGGGAACATCCAAAAGTGGATAGAAGATTTTCTCGGGTGAACTAAATTGAACAATTAGAGAATGACAAAAATAGAGATGGGAGAGAAATGCTTAAGCGCAAACGTGGGAATAACTTGAAACTGAAAACATGGGGAAAACAGGGAGATCGAGAGGAGGGAGATAACCATTTGCATGGGATATCCGATTCCACTTACGCTTACGACCGAAGCAGGTTCTCGAACAGAGACAGCAAAGACAGTGGTGTTGTCGCTTCAAGTGAGGTTTCGAGTGAGGTTTTTTTCGGGGTAGCACTGAATGAATGCAGTGGTGGTTCAAGGTAGGGTGGCGAAGCGTTTTTCCGATGGGAGAATGAGGGATGAGAATTCGAATGTGCTACAGTCTCGGGATTTCAAAACGGAAGAGAATGTTCGAATGCCAGAAGCCGAAGAAATCCCTGCCTGTCTCGTTACTGTTCTCTCCTTTTATGTCAAGGGCTAGGGTTTTTTTTTTGTAGACAAAGTCGGTTGGGCCTCTTCTTGGGCTGTCCCTAAGCGAATGGGTCTCATTTGGGGCACAAGAAACGGGTCCGAGACTAGCACAGGCCACGTTTGGTCTGGGCCGGAACTAAGGCTGCGTCTGGTCAAGATCCGAGCACTCCAAAAAAAAAAACGCCCCTGTGCTCTCCCCATGGTTCGAACCCAGGGCAATTGCCTGCCCTCAGAGCATACTTCCCAGTCACACTATGACAGAACTTGGTATACTAACGTCGAAGGTAAAACTAGAGTTCTACAGCAATTGTTTGGAAATTCATTTTCGGAAAAATCATGTTTTTACGAAATGCTTAAAAAGATTATAAAACAATGGTTTTGTTTTGGCACGCATGCTAATACGTTTTTGAAAAAGAAAGGCGACGACCCCTCTTATTGTGTTTCTTATTCTGGAATTTGCTTTATGAGGTGAGAATTTTTGGTGTCTACAGGTTGCAGCTTATCTTAACCTTATTAATACAAACCATCCTTTAAAAAGGAATGGTTGCAGCTTATCTTAACCTTACCTTATGTATGCCAACCGTTCTCTCATTGGGAACAGGTTAGCCCTTAGTTCGTTTTTATTTTGTAGGGCTTGGTTAACCCTAGCCAGCAGCAGGACACTTACCGGCAATAACAACATTCTTAAATTGTTGGGGATGTAGGCTAGATCCCCCCACGCCATCTTAAAGCCACCTACCTTGGACTGGATGTCCAATGTAGCCGAGCCGTCAACCGACCCAAGGCTACTAGTCCGAGGACTAGTCCTTAATCGGAAGTCGAATCTGCTATAGATACCGACCTCCTTTCCTTAGCATGCATGACCGGAGATCGGTCCCGGGTTTCCTCACTCAAGTTTCAGTTAGTAGTAATCTCAAGGCCATGTTTGTTAGTTAACCTCTTTCGGTTCATATCGTCCCTTATTAGGGAGCGTTCCTTAGTCTCACTCAATTCCTTACGAAACATTGGTTAGTAAGTTCTCACGGTATGTTGTGTTAGTTTTCAAATATCACACAACAACAATAAATAATATATTCCGGTTGCATGCTTTATCTTGTTTAGTGAACACACAAAACAAATAGCACACAAGCCGAGGGACACCTCGTTAGCAAGCAGGTCACAAGAGAACTGTACCATTCACCGTTGGCCGTTCAGTTGCTTAATCTCTTCCGGAGTCCAATTTCCAAGTCCTAAAACATTCATTCAGTTTTAGGTTGTTAATCACTTAACTCAATTCAACTTACTTATCTTACTTAACTTACTTAACCCTTAATGACTCCAACCTAACACCTCTTAAGTCTTACAACTTAATCTTACAAACTTAATCTTAAACTTTTAAGTTTATTCTTAACTTAATCTCTTAGGTGTTTATACCTCCTAATCATCATTGCCCCCTTAATGGGGTACCATTAATAACTACACTAACCTCTTAGGGTTTCTTTCTTTCTTTTTTTTTTTTTTTTATGGTCCGCCGACCGACCGACCCCCCCTGGGTAGGTCGGCTGCAGAGAACATCCAACTTCACAGTTTCAGCCCGACCGACCCAGACTGGGGTCGGTCCCCTGGGTAGGTCGGCTGTAGAAACTCATACATTGTCAAACTTTCTCCAAATTTTTCCTCAAGCCTCCTAATGTGTTCTAACATCATTTGGCACATCAAACACACCTTATAACCTACACCAAACTCATTAAAACAACTTCCAAAGATCTTCTCAAACATTTGCTAAATTCTTACAAACACTCCTAACACTTATCATATAATTCCTTACATTACCAACTTGTATCCTTACCAAAACTTCAACCAACCCAAGTGTTCCCTCCTTAACAGTTTGGGCACTTCATAAACATTATTTTCCATCTTCAGTTCATTTACCAAAACTTCCTCAAGTCATCTTACATAACCATGCACAATTCCTCTCTTTTCCATTTGTTACTCATCATTCCTAAACTCTTGGGCATACCTAAACATTTCTTGTCATCCTCTTAGCACCTTAACCTTGTTCTTCTTTACCTTAACTATACTACACCCTCCTTGGACATTTCCACCTCCTTTTACTCACTTACTCACCATTATCACGATCATACGCTCTTTTACATTCCTAGTCATTTTCCTTGATGACTTACAACATCCTCCTACCTTTTTCACTTCCATCACCCAAGTCCACACATTACCATTCAACTAAACCTTACTAGTCCACCACTAACATCATCACACTTACACAAGGTTCTCAAAACTCTCATTGTCTTACTCTCTAGTTCATACCTAAATCTCCTTAAGGCATTATACACCTTTCCTTAAAACTTATGCACAAGTCTTACATTCCTCATACCATGACTTTGGTGCGTTCAATGCACCCATCTAAACTCTAATTTCCTCATAGGCATCTCTAGGTCATTCTAAACCTCAAGAACTTCTTAGTTAACTCCTTCCACTCAAATTCCTCGTAGTGACTCCTAGTAAATCCTAGGTCATATTAATTCACCACCATCACCTAAACACTTATTTTCTACTCAATTTCGCCATAGCTCCTCTAGTATCTTATCATGCCCAAACACATTATTTTTCCTCATTCAACCATCTCACACACATCAAGTTCTTTCTCATCATATCTCATCACCCAAACCAACTCATTCACAACAACTCAATATATTGCAATAATCTTAAATTGCATAGCACCAAGGCCCTTAAATGACATGGCTCTTAGGCCCTTAAACGACTTAAACTTAAACACTGAATTTCCCACATGTAAAAGCTTTCAACCTGCAAATACACCCATCAATCTCATAGTAATTATAATGCTCTTAAAATCCATCTTAAACTTAGATTACTAACTCATTCCCATTGGCTCCTTAGTCACAAGTTCACAAGCTTATTTAAGTTCTTTTTCTTAGGTTATATAAACCATTACCTAATGTAAGCCCTAGGCTACATTGGTACCCATATAAAACTCATTCCTTAATCTTAAACCACCATTAGGTAAGCAATTTACCTTATTTTCTCAAGCTTATCTTAACTTCCTCCTTAGACCTTCTTCTTGCATGAATCTCGGCCACCACTTAAATTCCCCTTGCCAATGTTCTAATCAATATTCAATGACTCATATGAGTACTAAACAATACACTAACCTCAAGGAATAAAAACCTAGGTTAGAAATGTGTTCTAAGGCATAAAAGTGGATGATTACCTTTGAAGTCTCAAGATAGACTTTGGCATTGAATGAAATAGGACCTCCACTAGTCCTTGGTGAATAAATCAAGCTAGAACAAGGCATAAAAGCAAGGCCCCATGAGTAGAAATTTTCGGCCATGTACAAGAAATGATGGAAACATGGTTTTTCTTACATTTTCTTTACCTTAAGAGAATGGAGAAGCTAATGAGCTCTTCAAACTTGATTTTCCTCCATCAATGGAGTTTCCTCTTGGCACCGAACTTGAGCTTTGAAGGATTTGAAAAGATAGGAATGAAGGCCTTGATCTAACTAAGAGAAATCTATGCTTACTTTTCGATTTGGAGCAAAGATGAACATTTGGTGAGCAATTGAAGGTGGAGGCACCATGGATGGAGCTCTCACGGTTTTGGAGAAGAGAATAGGTAGTAAAACCGATGGTGAAGGTGGGAAATGAAGAAGAGAGGAGAGAGAGAAGGTATAAAGATATTTGTCATTTAAAAGCAAATAGTGAATTCACTCACTTTCCCACCTCTTTCCTTACTTACTAGCACATGTGGTGAGTCACCACTTCAAAAACCGTTCCCCCCTTTAATAATAAGATACTTTTGGTCTTTGTTGACCAGCTAATTGACTTAAGTTGATTAAAACTTAAACTAGTCACTATTTGGCACTATTCACTAATCAGTGCACATATTTCTGAAATTTTTGATTTCCCATTGATTTAGACTTCCTAATGTGATGCTAATTAGTACACATGTTGATTAAAGAGTAATGATGGACATTTAGCCACTCAAAACTCAATTCTAAGACAATTTCTCAAAAATGTGCTTTAAGACTTCTTAAAGCACATTTTGTGTTTTAACTTGTTTTCAAGCTTGGTTTTCCTTGCTAATTGATTTAAAATGACCATTAGAATATTACTAAGGTCTTATCATGATATTTGGGTACTCACTCAAGTCTCTCCAAGCTTAGAGCACATTTTTGCCCTAATTGCCCTTAAGGCATTTTCTTGTGTTTTCCTTGGTTTAAATTGTCTACCAATCTTTCTAAGGCATATTCTAGCCTTACTACATCATAATTTGATGTTTACTTAGCATACTTAGGTTTGGGGTATTTCAATCTACCCCCCTTAAAAGAACTCTGTCCCCAAAGTTCCCATGCGTCTTATCTTATTAGAATACATGTCTTACCTCATTCCTTAGATCATATAGATCATACTTATGTATACTTAATCTCATTGGATCATTAGATCCGCCATATTCTTATACTTAAATATCACACAACATGCTTAAGCATGTATAGCACTCAAAATTCTTTTTGTTTCTTTTGATGATTGAAACATTCACATAATTTCCAACGTATTCTCCCATGTCACCGGTCCGTAGACAATGGCTCATTCGTCCTTGTCACCATGGGCCAGAATACAAAACACGCTGCTCTCCCCATGTCACCGGTCCGAAGACAAAGGCTCGTGCGTCCTCGACTTCATGGACGAGACTCAGTAAAAAGGTAATCCTTTTTACGAGGTCATGTGAGGAATAATTCCTCTAATTAAAAATACAACCAACTCCAATTCCATTTTATCCTAAGGCCTCTATCCATAGTGTGATTTAATTGTGACCACTGGTAGGGAGTTTCAGGAATCATCCAACCCTGATGTGATCAGCATCAGTGTCGAACTATCCTTCCACTCCAATTTGTGTTTGGTTTCCCTTGATCCCTAGAAAATCAAGTTCAACCTCCCACGTCATTTTCAAACATCAGATAATTCACTCATGTCCAATTTTCTATCTTTTTAGTTCTTCTAATCATAATCAATACATCTCCAAAGTGTGGACTCAGTCCATCGACATACCCAATTTGTCTCTTAGTAATTACCCCAAGACTTAAATTCCTACTAAGTTCTATAACTGTCCCATACCAATTCTCACCATCTTATATCTCATAGAATTACAATTTCCTTCCTCATACTCATATCAAATGATATCTCATAGTGTTATCTTATTCTTATCTCACACCTAGTCTCATATCGACTCATACCTCATATATTCCTTATTTCTTAAGTCTCCTTAAACCTCCTCCTTAATTCTCTTAACTTGTACTCACACCGGAGTTAACAAGATAGGTACTTAATATATATGGTATTCACATCTTCTGTGTGCAATAACCATGATTTATCTCAAAATGTTTATATAAAACATATTCTCAAATTATTTTATGCTATGCACACCGTAGTTTATGTACTCAGTACACAACATACGCTAAGCGGTTTTCGCTCTACCCCCCTTAAAATGGATTACGCCCACGTAATCAACATTATATCATCCTTGAACAGAAGTTCAAGATGTCTATTCTCTACCAAGCATTCTAGCTTCCATGTCATCTATCTCACTTACGATTCGATCAGAGGGTCATAACTATCTAATGACAGTTTCTGATCGAGGATTCTTAACGATACTTTAACCGTTTCCTTAACTTAGTTTTGGTCTAATCTCAAAGGTATTGATCTGCTAGCTTTCGCTGCACCACTCTGATGTTCTTAGGCTTAACCTCACTTATCTTTATAGCATGGTATATCCTTCCCCGCGTCCTTACAGTTAGGAATATTGGTCTCTCAATGGACACGTGTTATGTTTATATATACACGGCCTTGATGATTTGTAGCTCGTCTATCCAGTCTCCCTGGAGATCTAATGTTCATACCCTTAGTGTTTTCTCGAATGTCTAAATCGTTCTCTCCAACTGACCTTTGGTCTGAGGATGATTCCTAATCTGAAACTACTGTTTAGTGCATATCGCGCTTTACAGTCTTAATCCCTTACATCTTAAGACATGTCCAATGTCTGTACTTAATAATTCGTGCTCTTCGCACTTCATAGTCCTTAATTATTTGTTCTCTGGTTCCTCTGTGTTGCTGGTTCAACTGAATTCTTCTCTTTGACTGTTTGTGGTAGTAGCTGCTCTCGTGTGATCTTGCGTCGTTGTCCGTGGTACGGAGTCGACTACCTCCAGTGTTCCTTCCACTACTCGTCTACATGCATGGGGTACCTTACTGGTACATTACTACTTACCCAACTAACGCATAAATGAGCGTGTCAGGCCTGCAAGCCCCTGTGGGATGCAGTCGTCCCACGTCTCGTTTTAGTAAACTCATAGTGTCCGTCACACGTTTAGCTATTGCTAATTATGAAGTATTCTGTTGTCGATCTCCTCTTTTATCATTCCATAATAACATTTATTGTTCTTCTTGAAGTTAATCAAGGGAAGTCCATTTACTGTGTTCTTGGGTATGGTATGCTCCAGCTCCTTTCTGCATCCCGTACTGATTCGGTCTCTTAATAATTGAGGTCTCTTTCCGTAGAGCCTCTTATCACGTTTCTCATATTTATGCTACTAGGAATGCACTTCCAGTTCCTTAAGGAATGGGTAGTGTGCTTCCTGCAAAATCTTACCTAACCAGGTCCAGACTACTGGCATCAATGCTCAGTTCGTCTACCTCCTTATTTCCTTACTTATACTGGTCTTAACTCATAAATCTAATTGCCTCAGTGTCAATATTTGACGGCTTATACATAATGGTCGCCTTACCGCGCACCATGACTTAATCCACCTTTCTAACTATTGTACTCACGACCACTACTACCGTGGTAGTTGGCTCTTACTATATTGCCCATTGATGGTGCAACCTCTTACTCATTTATCCTAATGTCTTAACTTATAATCAATCCCTTCTTGGTGTAAACACACTGGGAGTTCTCTCATTCCGGTATTGGCGGTTATCGTACCGTGTTGTAAGATAGTTGACTCTTGATATGAAGATGTTCTGCTCCAATCTCAGATCCGTAAGTAAGGTAATTTCTTTCGCTTTCTTTCATCCTTAGTGATGTTATCTACCATGTAGTTTTACTGGTTACTGAAGAAGTCATCCACTGAATCACAAGCTCTTCTGAGCATTGATTAATTGACGTGCCATAATGTGCAGCCACAATGTTTATCTCTGACCATTACTAATTCTTACATCCTGGGTGTTGGGATATGGGGTCTATCTGTGCAACCTTCCTTATTACTCAAGTGTATCTGGTATGTTCTAAGGTAATCTCAAGGTTCATAGTTTCCATTTTCTAAATAAAGTATATTTTATCTCTAATATGTGAAAGCCCTTTTGAGGGGTTCATTCCCACTCATGGCCTCACAACAAGGAGAGGTATCCCCACCCTAAAAGGCATGGTTCGTTCTCCGCTCCTGTCCTTAGCATTATCTCAATATTCTCATTGGTACCCTTTCTTGGTAATGTTCTTCCCAATCTAAGTTATAGGTTTGGTAACCGTTCATATCTACAAATTGTAGTCCCTTCGTGGCTTAAACAAGCTCTCTTATAACTTATTGCGCCTCGGGCTCTGATGTGGTTAACATCCTTGGCTCGTAGGCTCTTAATGTTTAATGTCTCAGTTCATTATTTGTACTCTTACTCATCTGCAGGTCATCCCTATAAGATTCTGGTTCTTTGAGCACTATCCACCGTTAATTTACATACTAAATGTAGTATCGGGTTTCATGATAAGTTGCTGCATCCTACTTCCTGCTAGGGAAGTTGTTCAGGTGATCTGAGGTTACTTAGTGTCTTTGGCAATACTGTCGTTTTATTAGACTTATATCCTTTAGTAATTAACGTTCAGTTCGTATTAGGCGTTTGCCTTAAGGTGTCCAAGTTGGATATCATTCTATCATCTTACACTCCCATCTCAACGCTTCATTCAACTTCCGTTGACTATGCCACCCGTTGATGATCAATCATACTTGGGTGTTAATGAGTTAGACGAACAGTACTAGCTGTCATTCATCAGTTTGTTCGGCTCGACTATGCCCGCTCTGTGGGGGTAGTCCTCTGAGCTTTCCTCCGTAGGATTCGTATATCCTTAACTCTTGGTAGGTTATACCTTAAGTCTACTCTCTCTGTCCTTGTTTCCGGGGTTTACTAACATATTCATCGAAGTTTGTTGCTTACATATTGTTTTGCTCGGATCACCGAGCGATCTCTTAGGTTTTCGTCGTGGAGTTTAAGGTTGGTGTTCTTACCGTACTGTCGGTTGTTGTTGTAGTGGGTTATACCGTTGCTAATATCCACATGGTCTAATATTTCATCTAAGCTCATCTCCCTGCTGACTGATGTGTCGGTTCATCTCATCATGGTCAGGCCGTCCGGCCCTTCCAAGGTCCTATTTTTCTGTTCTTATGGATTTACAATCCGGTATTAATATATGCTACAACTGTAGCGTTCTCTTATCTTGCCATGATGGCTTTCCGTGTAGCTTAATCGTGGTTGCACTTGCTATGGCAAGTGCGCCATGCAGGATGGGTTATTGGTACATGGTACATCAATAGCGGTACTTCCTTCTATTCTCCATGTAATTGGTAGTCCTCGGGACTCCTTCGATAATTTCTTATTTTGGACAACTGACCATCCGGCAGTTTCCTTGTTGTTTGACAGTACTGTCATTTATCAGGGCGTTCCTCTTTCTGAGGGAACCCCTTAATATTTCCTTATGTCTTAATCCTCGCTCTTGTCTCCACACATCTTGTTGTGGTTACTAAGTAATGATTCTTCTTTAGGCACTATATCGTAGTCCTATTCTGGTATACAATTTGTATGAGTTTTTACCGTCGTCTGCATTATGTCAGCCAGGTCTTGTAACCTTCCTCGTAATATGGGGTTTGGAGTTCCCGTTTCTAACTGGACTTTCCAGTAATCTCAATCCTCATGCTTTGTATTATCCCATTGTTATGCTCACTCGGACCGCTGTCCGGTACTCATGTCTCTTATCATTTCCTTATCCATTGCACGCGTAGTGCTTCCCGTACCATTGGTATCGCGGGTTATTCGACTGCGTAGCATGTCGACCCATGTTGCCGGTAATTTCCGTTCCCTTACTGATAGTATTCCATAGGTAGCGCCTGTTTCTCAGCTACCACTAGTACAAAAAACGCCTATTTCGGCGCCCCTATTTCGGCGGTTGTGGATAAAACCGCCGAAATAGGGCTCCGAGGACACCTATTTCGGCGGTTCCTAGCTAGGAACCGCCGAAATAGGTGTCTTTTTCCAGACTACAAAAATCTTGGAGCCCTATTTCGCGGTTTTATCCACAACCGCCGAAATAGGTTCATTTCCCGGGATTTTTTCCGAAATTTTCAAAAGGCCGCTTAAATTTTAGTCTATTTCGGCGGTTGTTAGTAACAACCGCCGAAATAGACTTTCTTTTATTATATATTGCTCACCGACTGGCGAACTTGCTCTGCGCCTCTAATTTCATATCCCTAACTGGCGAACTTGCTCTGCGCGTCTATCTCTTCATCTTCTTCTCTCTAATTCCGTATCCCTAACTGGCGAACATGGTCTGCGCCTCTCTTTTTCACTGGCGAACTTGCTCTCATGGCGAACATGGTCTGTGCCTCTCTTCTTCACTTGCTCTCACTTCATCCCGTTCTCTCACGGTAAATTTACAACCCTAACTGGCAAATAAACATGCTCTGCACACCTTTCTTCATCCTCTAATCTCACGGTAATTTTGCAGGCGAACTTACATGCTCTGCGCTTGTGTTTTCTTCCTTGTGGTAATATACTCGAACTTATATTCTCTCCGGGAACCGGTAATATACTCGAACTTACATGCTCTGCGCCTGTACGTGTTCATTTTCTTCTCTCGTGGCGAACTTACATGCTCCGCGCCTTCATTCTCGTGGTTGCGCCTCTTGAAAATCGCCGGAACTGCTGCTGTGAGGTTGAAGACGACGCGAAAATAATTTTTTTTAAAAAAAAGGACCTATTTCGGCGGTTGTTAGCTAGGAACCGCCGAAAGAGGTCCTTTTTTTTTAATTTTAAAACGCGCCTATTTCGGCGGTTGTACAACCGCCGAGATAGGGTCTCATCCCTATTTCGGCGGTTCTAGAACCGCCGAAATAGGCCCTTTTTGTACTAGTGTACGCTCCATTAAAACCTCCAAGTTCTCTATAACCGTTGTGCAACAAGATGTTTTTCGTATTGCTCACTGTTAGCTAACTGCCAGATCGGGTTTCCCCGAGTAAGAGAAGGCTTTCTTCTCTCTGGCGTTAGTTCCACATATTTAGGGTTAGGGATGTGGAGGGCGGGCCTAGGTACTATGGATGTCCGGTAAACACCGGGAAGTCCTAACTAACGTTCCCTCTTAATCTTAGTCCATCCTTATCTCACCTCAATCTTAGTCTTATCTTAATCTTAGAAACAACCATCCTTTAATAAGGAGTGGGTGCAGCTTATCTCAACCTTAATAATACAAACCATCCTTTAAAAAGGAATGGTTGCAGCTTATCTTAACCTTAATAATACAAACCATCCTTTAAAAAGGAATGGTTGCAGCTTATCTTAACCTTACCTTATGTATGCCAACCGTTCTCTCATTGGGAACAGGTTAGCCCTGAGTTCATTGTTTATTTTTGTAGGGCTTGGTTAACCCTAGCCAGCAGCAGGACACTTACCGGCAATAAACAACATTCTTAAATTGTTGGGGATGTAGGCTAGATCCCCCCACGCCATCTTAAAGCCACCTACCTTGGACTGGATGTCCAATGTAGCCGAGCCGGTCAACCGACCCAAGGCTACTAGTCCGAGGACTAGTCCTTAATCGGAAGTCGAATCTGCTATAGATACCGACCTCCTTTCCTTAGCATGCATGACCGGAGATCGGTCCCGGGTTTCCTCACTCAAGTTCCAGTTAGTAGTAATCTCAAGGCCATGTTTGTTAGTTAACCTCTTTCGGTTCATATCGTCCCTTATTAGGGAGCGTTCCTTAGTCTCACTCAATTCCTTACTAAACATTGGTTAGTAAGTTCTCACGGTATGTTGTGTTAGTTTTCAAATATCACACAACAATACAATAAATATAATATATTCCGGTTGCATGCTTTATCTTGTTTAGTGAACACACAAAACAAATAGCACACAAGCCGAGGGACACCTCGTTAGCAAGCAGGTCACAAGAGAACTGTACCGTTCACCGTTGGCCGTTCAGTTGCTTAATCTCTTCCGGAGTCCAATTTCCAAGTCCTAAAACATTCATTCAGTTTTAGGTTGTTAATCACTTAACTCAATTCAACTTACTTATCTTACTTAACTTACTTAACCCTTAATGACTCCAACCTAACACCTCTTAAGTCTTACAACTTAATCTTACAAACTTAATCTTAAACTTTTATGTTTATTCTTAACTTAATCTCTTAGGTCTTTATACCTCTAATCATCATTGCCCCCTTAATGGGGTACCATTAATACCACTAAACTCTCTTAGGGTTTCTTTCTTTCTTTTTTTTTATGGTCCGACCGACCCACCGACCGACCCACCCCCTGGGTAGGTCGGCTGCAGAGAACATCCAACTTCACAGTTTCAGCCCGACCGACCCAGACTGGGGTCGGTCCCCTGGGTAGGTCGGCTGCAGAAACTTCCCATACATTGTCAAACTTTCTCCAAATTTTTCCTCAAGCCTCCTAATGTGTTCTAACATCATTTGGCACATCAAACACACCTTATAACCTCCACCAAACTCATTAAAACAACTTCCAAAGATCTTCTCAAACATTTGCTCAATTCTTACAAACACTCCTAACACTTATCATATAATTCCTTACATTACCAACTTGTATCTTTACCAAAACTTCAACCAACCCAAGTGTTCCCTCCTTAACAGTTTGGGCACTTCATAAACATTATTTTCCATCTTCAGTTCATTTACCAAAACTTCCTCAAGTCATCTTACATAACCATGCACAAATTCCTCTCTTTTCCATTTGTTACTCATCATTCCTAAACTCTTGGGCATACCTAAACATTTCTTGTCATCCTCTTAGCACCTTAACCTTGTTCTTCTTTACCTTAACTATACTACACCCTCCTTGGACATTTACACCTCCTTTTACTCACTTACTCACCATTATCACGATCATACGCTCTTTTACATTCCTAGTCATTTTCCTTGATGACTTACAACATCCTCCTACCTTTTTCACTTCCATCACCCAAGTCCACACATTACCATTCAACTAAACCTTACTAGTCCACCACTAACATCATCACACTTACACAAGGTTCTCAAAACTCTCATTGTCTTACTCTCTAGTTCATACCTAAATCTCCTTAAGGCATTATACACCTTTCCTTAAAACTTATGCACAAGTCTTACATTCCTCATACCATGACTTTGGTGCGTTCAATGCACCCATCTAAACTCTAATTTCCTCATAGGCATCTCTAGGTCATTCTAAACCTCAAGAACTCCTTAGTTAACTCCTTTCCACTCAAATTCCTCATAGTGACTCCTAGTAAATCCTAGGTCATATTAATTCACCACCATCACCTAAACACTTATTTTCTACTCAATTTCACCACAGCTCCTCTAGTATCTTATCATGCCCAAACACATTATTTTTCCTCATTCAACCATCTCACACACATCAAGTTCTTTCTCATCATATCTCATCACCCAAACCAACTCATTCACAACAACTCAATATATTGCAATAATCTTAAATTGCATAACACCAAGGCCCTTAAATGACATGGCTCTTAGGCCTTTAAATGACTTAAACTTAAACACTGAATTTCCCACATGTAAAAGCTTTCAACCTGCAAATACACCCATCAATCTCATAGTAATTATAATGCTCTTAAAATCCATCTTAAACTTAGATTACTAACTCATTCCCATTGGCTCCTTAGTCACAAGTTCACAAGCTTATTTAAGTTCTTTTTCTTAGGTTATATAACTCATTACCTAATGTAAGCCCTAGGCTACATTGGTACCCATATAAAACTCATTCCTTAATCTTAAACCACCATTAGGTAAGCAATTTACCTTATTTTATCAAGCTTATCTTAACTTCCTCCTTAGACCTTCTTCTTGCATGAATCTCGGCCACCACTTAAATTCCCCTTGCCAATGTTCTAATCAATATTAAATGACTCATATGAGTACTAAACAATACACTAACCTCAAGGAATAAAAACCTAGGTTAGAAATGTGTTCTAAGGCATAAAAGTGGATGATTACCTTTGAAGTCTCAAGATAGACTTTGGCATTGAATGAAATAGGACCTCCACTAGTCCTTGGTGAATAAATCAAGCTAGAACAAGGCATAAAAACAAGGCCCCATGAGTAGAAATTTTTGGCCATGTACAAGAAATGATGGAAACATGGTTTTTCTTACATTTTCTTTACCTTAAGAGAATGGAGAAGCTAATGAGCTCTTCAAACTTGATTTTCCTCCATAAATGGAGTTTCCTCTTGGCACCGAACTTGAGCTTTGAAGGATTTGAAAAGATAGGAATGAAGGCCTTGATCTAACTAAGAGAAATCTATGCTTACTTTTCGATTTGGAGCAAAGATGAACATTTGGTGAGCAATTGAAGGTGGAGGCACCATGGATGGAGCTCTCACGGTTTTGGAGAAGGGAATAGGTAGTAAAACCGATGGTGAAGGTGGGAAATGAAGAAGAGAGGAGAGAGAGAAGGTATAAGAAGATATTTGTCATTTAAAAGCAAATAGTGAATTTACTCACTTTCCCACCTCTTTCCTTACTTACTAGCACATGTGGTGAGTCACCACTTCAAAAACCGTTCCCCCCTTTAATAATAAGATACTTTTGGTCTTTGTTGACCAACTAATTGACTTAAGTTGATTAAAACTTAAACTAGTCACTATTTGGCACTATTCACTAATCAGTGCACATATTTCTGAAAATTTTTATTTCCCATTGATTTAGACTTCCTAATGTGATGCTAATTAGTACACATGTTGATTAAAGAGTAATGATGGACATTTAGCCACTCAAAACTCAATTCTAAGACAATTTCTCAAAAATATGCTTTAAGACTTCTTAAAGCACATTTTGTGTTTTAACTTGTTTTCAAGCTTGGTTTTCCTTGCTAATTGATTTAAAATGACCATTAGAATATTACTAAGGTCTTATCATGATATTTGGGTACTCATCCAAGTCTCTCCAATCTTAGAGCACATTTTTGCCCTAATTGCCCTTAAGGCATTTTCTTGTGTTTTCCTTGGTTTAAATTGTCTACCAATCTTTCTAAGGCATATTCTAGCCTTACTACATCATAATTTGATGTTTACTTAGCATACTTAGGTTTGGGGTATTTCAGCATATGCCTTAGATTTCAGGGGAGCTGGTTAGAGCGTCTACATCTGATAGAGTTCGCCTACAACAACAGTTACCACTCCTCGATACAGATGCCACCGTTCCAGGCACTTTACGGTAGACCGTGTAGGACTCCTTTATGCTGGGATGAGGCCAGCGAGACTACGCTTCTAGGACCAGAGTACCTAGAGCAGATCAAGGAGGATGTCCTACAGATTCGTAGGAACATGAGGGCAGCTCAGGACCGGCAGAAATCATATGCAGACACCAGGAGGAGGGACATCGAGTTCACTACCGACGACATGGTATTCCTTAGAGTGTCACCCATGAAGGGGATCTTCCGGTTCGGACTGAAGGGCAAGTTGAGCCCGAAGTATGTTGGACCTTATGCGATTAGGGAGCGAGTGGGCCCGTTAGCCTACAGACTGGATTTGCTAGCAGAGCTCGGGAGGGTGCACGACGTCTTTCACGTTTCACAGTTGAAGAGGTATGTGCCCTACCCATCGCACGTTTTACAGCCAGAGACTTTAGAGTTGAACCCCGCTCTACGATATGAGAAAGTACCACTCCGCATTCTCAATACGAAGACGAGGCAGACTAGGAACAAGACCGTTATCATGGTCAAGGTTCTCTGGTCGAACCATGAGGTGGAGGAGGCTACATGGGAGTTAGAGGACTCCATGAGAACAAAGTATCCAGCACTCTTCGAGTAGTGGTTGTGATACTTATACGGGTTCGTGGTCAAACCTTTTTTAAGGGGGGTAGACGCCACTTGGCTTGCGCATATGTTATGCATTAGGTCTTGTTTTTGGTGGTGCATTTTGATGGTATGCTGTGTCATACATGTTTGTTTGGATGATTGTATGTTTGATACATCTGATGTATGTGCCTTAGTGCACCTGTTTGAGTACATATATATAGTACCGCTGTGTACTTTTGTGATGAGTTGGATGTGCACCTTGTTTAGTGCTATGATATGAATGAGTTTATGCCATGAGTTTCGGTTATTTGATATGTGTTGTATCAATTACGATACATATATACTAGGTCTGAACCTAGCGGGAGTTACTCCCTAGCGATGGTCTGTTTGGTTACTTAGTGGAACTGGATTCCTTAGGTGAACTGTAGATGAGTAAGGACTTCGGGACGAAGCCTTTTTAAGGGGGGTAGATTGAAATACCCCTAACCTTAAAAACTTAATTAAATGATCTATTAATGATCTAAGATGGTTAATAAACATCTAAATACCATTGGGGAACAATCTAAAGATCTCAACAAGGCAAAACATGCCTTAAGATCGGTAAAGCCATAAATGTGCTTTAAGACACCATAGAGATTGTATGACCTCAAATAGGATCCAAAGTGGATTCCTAAGCATTATAATGAAGTAATGAACATTATAAAACCATTCTCAAAGGAAACCAAGCTCTAAAACATGTTCTAACACAAAATGTGCTTTAAAATTCCTTAAAGCACGTTTTTGAGAAAATTGACTTTCTGAGTGGGTTTTGAGTGGTGTTAGGCATTGGATTAGACCTTGTTATACTAATGTACTATAATGTACCACATTAGAAGGTCTAAATCCAAGATTTCAAAATAAATCAGAAATATGACACTCATTTGTGAATAGTAATCCAAATAATGCATTTTTAAGCAAAATTGACCAAGTATAGTCAATGGTCAATGAATGACTAATCTATACCCATAAGAGGTCATCAGCATGGAGCAAGTAGGACAGCACATCAAGCTTTATTACTAAATATCTAGCCAATTTGGTGAATCACCATTTACTATTCCAAATCTTACTTTTCATTCATTAAAACTCATTTTCTTTCTTTCTCTTTCCTCTTGTCCCATTCCAGCCAAGCCATTAACTATTCCAAACCCTCTCAAGCTGTGTTCTTGAGTGTTCAAGGCAAATCAATTCCATTTGCACCTAAGGTAATGATTTAAGGCTTATTTTAGCTCTTTTTCTTCTCTCATCTCTTCATTACCTACACTTGGAGCTCATGATCTATCACTTTCCATGGCTCATTCTCATCATTTTAAACCTTGAAAAATAACAGTTCTTGGCTGAAGCAAGTCTTGGGACCAAGGTTTCCAAAATTGACATTAAAAGGTAAAAACATACCTTAAGCATTTCTATTCTCCATCCGGTTTTCTTCTTCTGATTTCTATGAGTTTATGCACTCATTATCTTCATATTTACATTTTTATTCAGTTGGTTAGCCATTTGGAGCAAGGGTGGCCGAAAATTAAAGGAAATATTATTCTTTAAGGCATTTTGCCAAGGTATAATCTATTACCATAGCAGCGTGTTGTTGGCTAGCTATTCCTTATGTTTATATGGTGAATTTAACACCATGTGATGTGGTTAATTCAGGCCGAGACCCTTTGGAAACTTCCTTGCATTTTTAAGGTGATTTTCGCCTTAAATCTTACATTAATTGTTCATTATGGTTAAGCTCATGTTTGGAGTATAACCATATCTTATTTTGGTGTATTAAACATGTCTAAATGATGTGGTGATTTTTCCTCCAAGCTGCCGAGGTGTTACTAGGGTTAAACCAAGGTATAAACACCTTAAACTTATGATTTTATGATATTTAAGCATATATATTATATGTGCCGAGAGTGGAGTTATTAATATGGGTAAATTTAACCTAAGAGTGGAAAAAATGACTAAGATAATTTAAGCTAGTCATTTAAGTGATTTAATTAACATAATGGTCAAATTATGACATTATGTGGAAAAATAAATAAGCTACAGCAAGGCCGAGAGCTTATTGTATAAATTGAGCTATTTTATGTGTAATTTTATGTTATAAAGCAAAGTTGTAATAAGGCCATGTCATTAGGCCATTTTAATTTAAGTTTAAAGCTTATTTAATTTAATTTATGCTTATATAGTAAAGATTGGGGTCAAACAGTAATTACCAGCAAATTAAAAAGTCGTGGGCTTAATTTAGAGGAATTTAGGGTTTTTAAATGAATTTAATAAAAATTATAACATTTTATAAAGTTTTGGGTCAAATTGTAAAAATAGAAAAGTATAGGGTAAGATATGTAATTATCGAGAGTTTAGGTCCCATTTGGCATTAGAAGTCAAAGTTTGGAGAATTTAAGAAGTTAAAATACTACCTTATAATAAGATAGTTATTAAATTGTAAAAGATTTATAAGAGATGGGGTGAAATGGTTATTTCCAAAACTTTGGGGTACTAAATAGAGTTTAGTACAGACCTTAGGTTATTAGGAATTTTTAGAAGTTTATTTGGCTAAATTTGGAGTTAAAATGAATTATATAAGTATAATATATGATATTTCATGACATTGTTACAAATGGGTAACATATGGGTAAAAACTTAGATTTATAGAAAGTATAAGGTTAGGAATGATATTTATAACCTTTTGGTATAGTTTGGTAATTTTTGGAGTTATATATAAGGTTTTATAAAGATATATGTATAATATATAGTTTTAATGACATTAGAAAACTATGTATTATAAATTGGGGAGATTTGGTAAATATACAAAATTAGGTGGTGGAAATTTAATTAAAACAGACCCTAGGGTCTGTTCGATAATTATAGCCATTTAAAACCATAGGTTATAATTATATTAAGGTTTAAGGATTATAATATAAGGTATATAATATAAGTGTAACAATGAAATATAATTTGGGGTTGAATTGTAAATTATGGAAGTATAGTGGAATATAATGAAAGCCGAGAGTATAAGGGCTGTTTGGTAATATATAACAATTTATAACTATATGTTATAATTGTTTTAATGACATAAATGTAATAATAAATGTTATATAACTAAAATATATCATTATATTAATTATGTGGTGGATTTTGTAAATATTTAAGAAACTAGGTGCTGTTCGGTATTATGGGCATTTTTAAATGAAAATTTATAATATGGTTTTAATGTTATAAAGGGTGTAACATTTATAATATAAGAAATATTCATTAAAACAGAATGAATATATTATAAAGACTTACCATATAATAAATAGTCCCATAATACATATATATAAATAAATATATGTTATGGTGTGGAAAATATAATATGGTTCAATAATCATATATTATCATAATTAAAAAAATGATATAAGGTAAAGAGAAAAGAATTATAAACATTAGATATGGAAATTCTAATGTTATGAATTTACATGGAATAATAAGGATTTATATAATTCAAAGTATTTTTACATATGAATTATACTACATTAAACTTGGAAAAACAAACTTTAGGAAAATAAATACTAAGGTGGAATGTATAATATATGATTACGAATTATACATACAATATAGAAACAAACTCTATAATATACAAGGGTATATTGAATTACATGCGATAACAAAGTTCAAACTTTAAGTATAATAATATACAAGACGAGACTACGCATGTAATATAAAGTTTTTCCAATCCCGAGTTAAAGCCGAAAACCCGACAAACATTGATAGTTAATAACGGGGGATTAACCGGGAGGTGTTAGTGACGGTACGGGGTACCGTAGAGTTATGTCGTTACACGGGATTCTAATCAGTAGCGTTATGTATTATTAGCCTGTTAGAGACACTAGTAGAATATAGTTGTTTGGTAACAACAAAAAATCGTTACAAAAAATCAAAATCGTTACTAATCTAATTTATTGTAACGACTTTTGTCGTTACATATCGTTACACGAGATGGCGTAACCAAAGATAAATTTATTTATCGTAACAACTTTTATTCGTTACCAAAAGTTATATCGTTACTAAAAATATGATTTCGTAACATTTATATCGTTACTATAGTCTTAATTTTTTTTATCTTTAGTACTATCTTTGGTAACGGAAAATTTGTCACTAATAACAATTATGGTAATGAATTTAAGTCGTTATCGGAACCTTTGTAACAAAAAATCTTAGTTTTACTAGTGAGACGACACGGGGAGCATCAGATCTAGCTAATTCATACTCCACGGTTACACATTCCGGGTGTATGGTATGTTGTTATGTGTCTCTGATTGTCTCTGAGGGCTTCCTCAGTTCAGACTTCTGTGTAATCTGTGATAAGATTGTTTGTCTAATTGTGTGAATAAATATGCATGGACTGTATATTTTTAGCTGCTTATTTACTGTTGTTGCGTTAACAGTATTGGTTCGTATATATGAACCTATATATATATATATAAAACGAACTAGCGGCTATGGTGCTATCTTATATGTAATATAAGGATCGTCAGAAAAACGTTGTAGCACTAGGATAATAAGATATACATATTATCCAAGACTTTAATACGGAGCATTGGCCTTTCTAACGCCGCTCTCGTATCTGACACTGGATCCCGAGTTTACAGACTCCGGATTTGACTAACGACCTTAGTCTGTTGTGTTGGAAAAATTGGTAATGCGATGCGATGGTATAATTAATTAACATAACAAAGCCAAGAGGATGTGGCTCTTGGTGCGCGCTGTGATCACAAAAACGATACCAGGATGTCCGTGTACGGGTCCGCAAGTATCAAGAAAAGTTCCCGTGAGCTAGGATGGCTCGTTGGTCGGAGACTCTACCGTTGGAGTGGCTACTGCCGTGGGTGACCCGCCATAGTATATGGGTAATTTAGAGACACGTCGTTCTTAACGAGACGTCGTCACTAGGTATAACTGAACACGTATTACAGTTGAGACTTGTACATTGGCGAACAATATTGGTTTTTACACCAAGCACGGGAGTGGATACTTGTTTATTATTCTCGTTGTTTCGCCTTGTTGTTCATTGGTTATACTGTGTGGTTTATATTATGTGTATTGATGGTTGTGTTTTTGTATGGATATTACTGTTAATTGTTTTACAGTTTAAATATTAAGACGGTATTGCATGTAACGAATCTCATGCTCTCAACCAATTAATTGAGGGGTTTGAGGAGGCATGACGGGGCATGTGATAACATACTCAGCAGGTGCTGATTCCATACCACAAACCGTTTTTATTTCAGGAGACTAGCTGGTGGGTCGACGCGGGGCGCGACAGGGTGATTTACTTTTGTTTAGACTTGGTACGGTTTGAGACTAGAGTTATTTTGGACTCGCGTTTTGTAAATCGAGGTGTATATTTGGTTAGACGCTCACGTGTACGGTTTGTATAACACGGTTGTTATTGTATATATTCTAGTTTTATTTTAAGCACTGCTATCTATCTCTTGTGGTCACTACGGGAATACGTTTCGTATGTTGGTCATCATGTAACTCGTAATCACCCGTATGGGCGAGTGATAACAGTGACACCATTAGAACGACAGTCTGATATTTACCGCTGCGATTTACTTACTAAGAACGATGTTTATATTGTGATTAGGAGCCGGATTAGTAGGGGTGTTACACCCAAAACCCAGGAACCCGCGAGGAAAGTTAAACGCAAAGATTTATTCACAAACCCTAAAAAACATGCCGAGACATTGAAACATAATGGTATAAAAATGAATCATAAAAATATTCCTTAAATCCCTGACATGCTATAGGAATACTAAATCATTTTTAATCAAATTTCAAGATTATGAATTATTGTAATATTTTTAATAATAGTACTTAATTATATAGCTTTTATTAATTGTATTTATTAAATTATAATTTTTATTACTAATTTTAGTGATATATTATTGTTTTTACTAGATTGTTTACATTGTAAATTATGTAAATTCAACATTTATCTCTACAAATTGATTTACGGCTTCGTAATTTATCGTATGTGGCATTTGTTTACAAACAAATTTTATTTTAATAATTAAGGTTAATTAATGCATAGAGTATATACTTCATCTTCATTCATATATAAATAAGTTTTGAGATTTAATACTTATACTATTCATAATAATTATTTTATTTATTATCTAGTTAAAGTCACCAAGTTGTCAAAGCATATATACCCTTTACTTACAATTCTTATTATATTTTTAAACTAATGAAATTTAAAATAATGAAAAGAAGACAAAAAAGTCTCGTAAAAAAGATACTACATAATAAATCAACTGTTTTATTATTATATAAGGAAAATACTACATCAACATTTGAATCTACTATAACTTGTTTTGTCATCCACTTTAAGCGTACACATTAGTCCATAGAGAGGAAATGATGAGCAGGAGAAAAAATAATAATAAAATACTAATTTTCAAAGGTTGAGATTAGACAATTAATGGTGTGGATTTGGTCCGTCGGGGACAGAAAATAACCGTCCAACACCAAATCTCCTCTGAAGAGAGAGGATGAGTTACTTTTCAAATGATTAATCAAATTTGTAACTCTGTGGGTTGGTTAGATTAGTAAATCATTAAGTAATAAGTCAATAATAGGAGATTTGATAAGAGGAGTAATAAACAAAGAATTATTAAATGTTGAAAGGGATTAGTAATTTTGGGTTTAAAATATTTAAGTAGTTAAGTTTGTTGGAGAATTAATACTATGGAAAAAATATTATGGTTATTGGGAGAGATTATAGAAGTACTCAATAATTAATTATCAAGAGGTTAAATGATTAGTGATGTTAAAATTTGAAATACATATTTATTGTAACACCCCACTTTTCCTAGCTCTAATTTTTTTCTTTTATTTTTATTTCTCATTTTATACAGTGGAAGACCTACAGAGCTAACCAGGGTGCTACCGTCACACCCACACTCACTATAGATGTTAACGCTAAAAACTACCACTATACCAAAGTAAGTTGAAACCTAAAAACTCTTATATATATATATGTTAAAAAACCACACCTTGACCTTTAACAACTTATATATCCATAGACTAACATCTTCTTTTAAAACTCATCACTAGTTTACACAATGAGTTTAAACCTATTACATATGAGCTTTATGGAAATGCTACATCACCTTCTAACTTCACTCTCTAATCCCCTCTAGCTCCACTCCCTCATGCAAAAATTTTAACATGTACTTGTGGCCATTTCAAACAACACACAAGGGGCCATAGGGCACATGCCAGAAAACAAACGTCAGCAAAGCTGAGTAATTCTTGTCACCACCTGTAAAATTCATTTTAGTTTACAAAACACTTAATCTGCATAATAACACACAAGTAGATACAACAAGTCATACCACACAATAACCTTACCAAAATACAAGATATATACTAACCAAGAAGCTACCACCATAATTTTTAGTCCAAATTTATTATTCCACCAATCCTCGGACACACCGGTCTTTCGACAAAGGGCACTAAGACTGAAATACCCCAAACCTATCTATGGTGTTTATATGTCTAGATAAGATATAATAAGGCTAAATTATGCCTTAGAAACATTAAGAAACAATTTAAACCAAAGAAAACACAAGGAAACACCATAAGAGCAATTTTAGCAAAAATGTGCTCTAAGCTTGGAGTAACTTTGGGTAACACCCAAATATCATTCTCAGACCTTAGTAACATGCTAATGGACATGTTAAACCAATTACCAAAGAAAACTAAGCTCAAAACAAGTTAAAACATAAATTGTACTTTAAGGACTCTTAAAGCACATTTTTGAAAAATTGTCTTAGAAAGCGGTTTTGAGTGGCTAAATGCCCATGATTACTCCTTAATCAACTTGTGTACTAATTAGTATCACATTAGGAAGCCTAAATCAGTGGGAAACCTAAAATTTCACAAATTTGAGCACAAATTGTGAATAGTGCTCAAATAGTACCTAGTTTAAGCTTTAGTCAACTTAGTTCAATTAATTGGTGAAAAAAGATCATAAATATCTTAATAAGCAAGGGGGCCAGTTTTAAGGTGGTGAGTCACCACATGAGCCAGCAAGTATGGGAAATAAGAAGGAAGTTAGTAAATTCACTATTTACTTTTAAAACAAAAATCTACTTTAGCTTACCTCTCTCCTCCTCCTTCTTCATTCTCTTCTTTTCCCACCGGTTTCACCATCTTCCTCTCTTCTCCATTTCACGTTATAACCAGCTCATCCTTGCTCCATCTTACTTTGGCCACCAAATCTTCATTTTAGCTCCAAATTCAAAAATAAGCTTAGATAACTCTTAGTTAGACCAAGCCCTTGCTTCCAATCTTTTCAAAATTGGAAAAGCTTCATTTTGGTGCCATGGGAAATCGCCATTAGAGGAGGAAAAATTAGCTTGAAGAGTTCATTAGCTTCTCCATTCATTCAAGGTAAGGAAAATGCAAGAAAAATCATTTTTCCATCATTTTTCCTTCATGACTGAAAATCATCTTCTCATGGGATCTTGTTTTATCCCTTGAGCTAGCTTGTTTTCATTCTCCAAGGGCTAGAGGGGGTCCTCCTTGATTCATATCCAAGCCTATCTTAAGACTTCAAAGGTAAACATTTATTTTAATACCTTAAAACACATTTTTAACCTAGGTATGATTCCTTAAGGTTGGTGTATTCATTAGCACTCATTATAGTCATTTTATATTGATTAGAACATTAGCAAGAGAATTTAAGTGGGTGGCCGAAAAATGAAGCAAGAAAACCTAAGGAGGAAAGTGTGAGGAAAAGCTTGGAAAAACAAGGTAAATGACTTACCTTAAGGTGTTTTATTGTTTTAAGGAATGGGACCTAGATAAGGGGAATGTGTAGCTTAGAGTTTACATTAGGAAAGGGTTATAAAACCTAGGAGAAAGAACATGATTATATTTGAGAACTTTGATTAAGGAGCAAATGGCAAATGAGTTAGTAAAACAATCACAAGGTGAAATATAAGAACACTTATATTGCAATGGGAGCATTATTGTGTGTATTTGCAGGTTGAAGGCTATATTATGTGGGAAATTCAGTGGTTAAGTTTTATGTCATTTAAAGGCCTAAGAGCTATGTCATTTAAGGGCCTAAGTGCCAAGCAATTTAAGTTTATGCACTATATTATAATGTAGTGAAGCTTGGGTGTAAATTGTGTCCTAAGATTGTGTACTAAGTATTTGTGTGTTCTTGGTTGTATTAAGGATGAAAAACTAAATGTTTGGGTGTAGTAATATACTAAGGAAGCCATGTCAAAATTTGGAGAAGAAACTAAGTGTTTAAGGTGTTCTAAGGAGATTTTATGACTAAGGATGTTCTAGTAAACATTAAGAGTTGTTTTGGTTAAAATGGATAAACTATGGAGTTCTTGAGTACTAGGATGACCTAGGGATGTCTAGGAGGGACTAGGGGTTACAATGGTGAATTTAAGGCACCAAAACCAAGGTTAAGGAAGTGAGGAAACTTGTGCAAAGTTTGAAGGAAAAATAAGGTATAATGACTTGTAAGGATGTAAGCATATGCTAGATTATATAGCTTTAAGAAGTTTGAGTAAAGGAAATTGGGATGGATGATGATGCTTAAGGAGTGGTCAATTGGTATGGAGAAAAATACTTTGGTTAGTTGAGGTCTTAGGTAAAAACACAAGTTGGAAGTGTAAGGAATTAAGTTCTAAGTGTTAAGGATTTAGTAAGAATTTGAGTACATGTTTAAGGAAGTTGTTGGATGATTTAAAAAGGTATTAAGGTTTTTAAATGATGTTAAAACATGTGGGGAAACATGTGGAATGATTAGGAAAAGATTGGGGTGAATTTGGAGTTCAAAATGAGAAGAAAAGCACTTTGAAAATGGGGTCTATTGTGGACCGCCCCTAGGGACCGCCCCTATGGGGAGGTACAGACGAATTCTGTAGGCAAATTAGCCTCTGGTGTGGGCCGCCCCTGGGACCTCCCCAGAGGGGCGGTCCAGTGCAGAACATGTAATTTTTTTTTTAATATTTAAGGATGATAAGGGGCATTAGTAGTAAGCTATTAAGAGGGCAATGATGATTAGATAAACAAGCATTTAAGGACTTAAGGGATTAAGTTAAGTTAAGGTTTTAAATGTTTAAGGTTACGTTTGTAAGGACTTAAGAGGTGTTAGATGGGGATCATTAGGGGTTAAGTAAGTTAAGTAACATGGAAGAAATTAATAGCCTAAATTTGATCAATATTTTAGGACTTGAGAATTGGGATTCGGAAGGAGATTAGACAACGGACACAAATCGACGGTGTACGGTATGGTTTTCTTGTAACCTGCTTGCTAACGAGGTGTCCCTCGGCTTGTGTGCTACTTGTTTACTTCATATGACTAAGACAAGATAAAGCATGCAATCGAACTATTATCTTCTTGTGTGTTTGCCTTACACTAACACACTAGACTTGAGGTTAGTTACTAACATTACTTAGTAACATTGTTTGAGATAAAGAAATCACTCCCATATTGTTGGTTGGTTAATACTCGAGAAAGGTTTAACTAACACTTTGTCTTTGAGACTTTCTACTAACTGGAACTTGGGGGGAGTGGGGAATCCGGGACTGACTCCCGTCATGCATGTTAAGGAAAGGGGGTCGGTATCTGAATCAGATCTGACTTCCGTTTAAGGACTTGTCTTCCGACTTGTCACCTACGGTCGAGAGTCGACTCAGCTACCTTGAATTTCAGTCCAAGGTAGAAGGCAAATTAAGATGGTGCGGTAAGATCACCTAAATCCTAATTTTAAGATAAGATGTAACACCCCATCTCCAAATACAATGATCGTCGCCCTAAGTCCATCTCATACATTAACAACTGTAACACCCCTACATCTTACTTTACAACTAATTGAAATCGCAGCGGAAGTAAACAACTAAACATTAACTAAACGCTTCGGTGCTACAACGCCGTCAACCACCCACATGGTTAACAAGGCAGAATAAATACAAGTGTACCGGTCTGATGATCAGACTCCCGAGCATAGAACTAAAACCATAAATACAACATATACAATACCGAGTATTTAATTACATTCCTTCACTATAAACTGCCAATATACTGCCACAGTAGTATCAACGGAATCAAAATATAATGCCACGGGAGCACAGGCGCATCCCGGGCTCAACATCCAAAATAACCAAAAGTATAACTGCAGCCTAGAACCTACAACCACTCTGCCTCTTCGATCCTCATCCTGCAGTAAAAATATGGAGCCCCCGAGGGGGTCAGCAACCCTTGGCTGGTATGGTTAACGTGCAGCCCATCGGCTACCGGGATACGCGCAACTAATTGTCATGATAACATGGCATTCATTTTAAACATAACATAACATAATATAACATGTGGCATAGCATTATTATTGCATAGCACAACATCACATACACAGTGGATACTCTTTCCACAATAACAAACCAAGAAGGTTAAACAACATAAGAAGCCTAGAGAATGATTCACTCTCATGTTAAGCTCGTTACACACACTCATTACCGTTCTGTTATTCGAACAAGTAACTTAAGTCACAGATGGTTCTGATATAGTGACCCGAACACACCACACAAACACATATTCCCACTAAACCGATCATAAGTCAGAATAGGTAAGCTTTGGAGGAAGCTAGCGGGAGATCGAACGCCAAATTAAGGAGAACAATCTTAACAACATAAGAGTCGAATCTGATTCAGATATCTACTCTTAACTTACATGCATGACCGGACAACCGGATTCCTCACTTCCCAGTTAGCACTTGTTAGAAGTTCACGGTGGAACTTAACAAACAATACACAACATGTGGTAAGTCATGTTAGACACACACAAGGGAAATGAGTCACATCATAACATCACAATAATATGAACAACGGTAAACTCATTACATGTTTAAGTCTTATAACGTCATAAACACACAGAAAAACAAACAACACACAAGCCGGTGTAAACCGGTAGGCAACAGACTGCAAGAAAACCATACCTTGGTCCTTGCTTCGATTGATTTCCACCGTAGGTCACTCCTATACATGATTAATAACGTCGGTTAATTAATTTATTTAACCTCAAATTTATTAAGTGTTTAACATTTTTATATGACATGTTTTAATGTCTTAACTTATACTTGATTACCCACATTACACCCCCTAGGGTTTATTACTTAAGCCATTCTTGTTTGTTTTTTTTTTTACAAATTTTGGTCCGACCGACCTTACCGACCGACCTTACACAAGGTCGGTCCATTCTAGTGACTTCCGGGTTTGAAAATTTACACTACGACCGACCATACAAACTCGGTCCCATGGTCGGTCCATTCCAGAACATATTACCGCTAAAATTTTCTACTCCGACCGACCTTGTAAGTTCGGTCCCAAGGTCGGTCTATTCCCGAGAGTTTTTCCCCTTTGAAAATTCAGGCCCGACCGAATTTGTAAGTCCGGTCTCATGTTCGGTCTATTCCAGAGACTCAATCCGTACTAAAAATCCATGCCCGACCGACCTTGCAAGTCCGGTCCCCAAGGTCGGTCCATTCCAGAAACCAATTCTCGCAGGGTAAACTGGGCTCGACCGACCTTGGCAAGTTCGGTCGTAAGGTCGGTCTGCTCCAGACCCTTATTTTCCATTGCCCATTTAACTCCAAACTTCACCTCATATATCCTAGTATGTCCTAACCTCATTTGGGCACTTCAAACACACCTTAATACCTCCTTAAACACTCATAAACTCATTTTCTAATTCCTTAAGCCTTTACTCATTTCTTCCCAAAATTCCTAACACTTACAATGTTTTCTCCTAGGTCTCTAAGTGGTGTTTCATACCTAATATGATCACTTATGCCAAAATACTCCCTCACCACAACAACATCATCTCTCAAGCATTTATTCTCACAACTAACTCCTTATGTCATTCTTGAAATCCTTGTTCACCAAAGTTTGCATAAATCTTAACACAAGTCTAAATGACTTTGGTGTATCCCAAAACATTCATTTGCATTATAAAATCCTCTAGAACATTGCCTAGGCCCTTTTTACATCTTTAAACACCTTAATGCATGCTTCTTCCACTAGTTGAGCACTTATCCATTCTAAACATTTCCTAACTTACCAAACTCATTTTAAACCCTTAGAACTTCTTGTTTATTACCTAAATTTTGACATGAACTCACCTAGAACATTAGTAACCCAAAACACATTGCTTTCACCATTAAACAACCAAGAACACTAAAAATCCATCAAACACATTCTTATACACAAAACTTCACTCATATAGCACTACATCACAATATAGTGCATAATTTAAATTGCATGGCACTTAGGCCCTTAAATAACATGGCTCTTAGGCCCTTAAGGTGCATAAATCATAAACACTGAATTTCCCACATTATATATGCCTTTGACCTGCAAATACACTCAACAATACATATGCCTCTTACTAAGCCCTTGAGAGCATTCTTCTAAGTCATTTCCCATTGGCTCCTTAAATCATTTTCATAAGCAATACAAGCTCTTTTCTCCTAAGACTTTAAACCATATTAGGTTAGCATATTTACCTCTTTTCCTCACAAACTTCTTTCTTGTTTCCTTGACTAAATCGGCAAGGCTTTTGATTGTTTGTTAACTTCTAAACATTATACAAATGATATAATGAGTATACAAGCTTTAAGCTTCATCTCATTGTAAACCCTAGATTATACATTGTTTTAAAAACATTAAGATAATTGTTTTACCTTGGTATTTGAAGAGAGTTTGAATATCTATCAAGAGAGGACTCCACCTAGTCCTTGAAAGGTTGGAATGAAGCTAGAACAAAGCAATATAATGAGCACCATTAATGGTGATTTTTGGTCAAGATAAAACATGGAGGAAACAACATTTTTCTTTGAGATTCCTTACCTAGAAGCAAAGGAGATCAATAATATGTAGAAATATAAGCTCAAGCTCCTTCAATGGTGGAACTCCATGGCACCGAAATGATGGTCTTGAAGTTTTGAGAAGATAGGAATGAAGAGCTTGATGAGAGGAAGAGAATGGTGGTGTTTGTTTTTTATTTGACAAAATGAGCTAGGAGATACAAGTGATCAAAGATGGAAAATGATGGTGGTGTTGGTGTTGCTGTAGCAAACCGTGAATGAGAGCAAAAGAAGATAGAAGAAAGGTTGAAGACGTGTGAAATGAGAGGAATGAGAGAAATGAGATTGGTTTTGCTTTTTAGAAGATATTTATACCTTAAAGCAAATAGTAACCCTTAGTCATCTTTATTTACTTAACAAGTTACAAGAGTGGTGAGTCACCACACTTAAAAACCGGCCCCTATTATTATAACAAGGGTATTTTAGTCTTTGATGACTCATTTAATTACTTATGACAACATATGTTACAAACTAGCTTATTAAAGTCACTATTCATAAAAACAAGGCACATAGAAGTGAAATTTTTGATTTCCCATTGATATAGACTTCCAAATGTGATACTATATAGTACACATGTTAACTAAAGAGTAATGATGGACATTTAGCCATTCAAAACTCATTTACAAGACAATTTTTCAAAAATGTGCTTTAAGACTCCTTAAAGCACATTTTGTGTTTTAACTTGTTTTCAAGCTTAGTTTTCTTTAGTAATTGGTTTAATATGTTCATTAGTATACAAATAAGGCCTTGGTAAGTTCATTAGGTCTTACCCAAGCTTATCCCAAGCTTAGAGCACATTTTCGCCCTAATTGGCTTTAAGGCATTTATTTGTGTTCTCTATGGTTTAAATTGTTTACTAATGTTTCTAAGACTCTTTTTAGTCTTAATATACCATATTTAAGTGTTTAAACAACATTCTAAGGTTTGGGGTATTTCAATCTACCCCCCTTAAAAGAACTTTGTCATCAAAGTTCACACTTCCACATATCCTAAATGTTAGAACACGGGAATACATATAAACAATATTTCCATACAACATTAACAACACACTTACATAACATTAGGCATAAAGTCCATACAACATAACATCGGACACAAGGTCCATACAACATCACATCGGACACAAGGTCCATACAACATAACATCGGACACAAGGTCCATACAACATATACAACATCATCAACATCATTCAGACACAACGGTCTGTAACATGACAACATAACATAGACGATGTATTTAAATACACGTCGTACACACATAACCGAAACGGCTCTAAACCCCTTAAAAGGGGTACACCTCGTACCCTATACACATAAACACTAAGAAGTAAACAATGACGGGTACTTTGCCTTCATCTTATCTTCCAGCTCCCAAGTGGCCTCCTCAACGTCCTGGTTAGACCAAAGAACTTTCACCAGTCTCACAGACTTATGGCGAGTGTCTCGAGTCTTAGTATCCAGAATCCGTACGGGAGTCTCCACTGATCTCATGGTCGGCTCTAAGGTTAGCCTTTCAGGCTGAAGCACATGAGACGGATGAGATATATACTTCTTCAACTGGGACACATGAAATACATCATGTACCTTGCCCAGCCCGATGGGTAGATCAAGTCTGTAAGCTACCGGGCCGATCCGCTCCGTCACAACATAAGGCCCCACATATTTTGGGCTCAACTTGCCCTTCTGGCCAAAATGAAATACTCCCTTCATGGGGGATACCCTCAAAAATACCTGATCGCCCACGGCAAACTCCAGGTCACGTCTGCGCCCATCTACGTATGACTTTTGTCTATCCTGAGCTGCCTTCATGTTAGCCCGGATCTGGCGAACTTCTGCCTGAACTTGTTCAAGGTACTCTGGTCCTATAATGACCGTCTCACTCGACTCATCCCAGCATAATGGCGTGCGGCATGGTCTACCGTACAAAGCCTGGAAGGGAGACATCTTGATCGAAGCATGGTAACTGTTGTTGTAACTAAACTCGATCAGATGTAACTTATCAATCCAGCTGGTCTGAAAGTCAAGTGCACATGCACGTAACATATCCTCAAGTGTCTCGATGGTGCGCTCACTCTGACCATCTGTCTGTGGGTGAAACGTTGTACTCAGTTTAAGTTTGGTACCCAGTGCTTCTCGCGTAGACTTCCAATACCTCGATAAGAATCTGGTATCTCTGTCAGATACAATTGTTTTCGGTACCCCATGATGTCTTACAATCTCTTTGTCGAAGAGCTCTGCTAGTTTTGCCACTTTCCAGGTGTCCTTCATCGGTATGAATCGAGCCACCTTGGTCAGTCGGTCAATAATAACCCAAATCATATTCAGACCTCCCCTTGTAGGCGGAAGCCCCACTACGAAGTCCATAGAAATGTCATGGAACTTCCACTCAGGCACTAGCATTAGCTGTACCATACCACCAGGCCGTCGGTGCTCAAACTTGACCTTCTGATAAGTGAGACACCTCAACACATAGTCATTCACATCCTTTTTCATTCCAGTCCACCAAAAATATCTTTTCATACCCTTATACATCTTTGAAGCTCCGGGGTGAATCGAAGTAGTAGAATAATGGGATTCACTCAGTATGCGCTCCTTCAACTCAGCGCTACTCCTCGGAATATACAGTCGGCCATTAAGCCTAATCAGGTCATCATCGTGGAGTCTGAAGTCGTACTTCTGACCCTCGAATGTGCCATCAATAAGCTTCTGTCTAATCTCCATCATATACTGATCCGTCATCTGAGCACGCCGCACCTCTTCAACCAAGCCAGTATGAGAGACTAGCGAATGGAGAGAGTGTGCTCGGTGACTCAATGCGTCAGCTACCACATTTGCCTTACCCTCTTTGTACTGTAGATTAATGTCGTAGTTGTTTAGAAACTCAACCCACCTTCTTTGCCTCATGTTCAACTCCTTCTAAGTGAACAAGTACTTTAAACTTTTGTGGTCCGAATAAAATGTCACACTTACCCCATACAAATAATGTCACCATATCTTCAGTGCGAAGACAATGGCACCCAATTCTAAGTCGTGGGTAGGGTAGTTCTCCTCATGCTTCTTCAGCTGTCGGGAGGCGTAAGCCACGACCTTCCCGTGTTGCATCAACACACAACCCATACCTCTGCCTGATGCATCGCAATAGACCTCAAAACCATCTGGACCGTCTAGTATAGTCAGGACTGGTGCAGATGTCAGAGCATCCTTGAGACTCTGGAAAGAACTCTCACAGTCGACTGTCCACTCGAATGGTGCATCCTTTTTCATCAAGGAAGTCATCGGCTTCGAGACACTAGAGAAGTCCTTTACAAACCTCCTATAATAACCTGCCAGACCGAGGAAGCTCCTGATATCGGTAACTGTCTTCGGCCTAGGCCAGGTGCGCACTGCATCAATCTTTGCCGGATCAACAGCGATCTCGGCTTCAGAAATCACATGACCAAGAAAGGATACTTGGTTCAACCAAAATTCACATTTCGAAAACTTAGCATATAACTGATTCCTCCTCAATGTTTGTAACACATTTCTCAGGTGGCTTTCGTGCTCACCTCTCGATTTCGAGTACACAAGAATATCGTCGATGTAGACTACCACTGACTTGTCCAACTGATCTTGGAACAAGCGGTTCATTAAGTCCATGAACTTTGCTGGTGCATTGGATAAACCAAACGGCATAACCGTAAACGCATAATGTCCATACCTAGTTCTGAATGCTGTCTTCTCAATATCACTGTCACGAATAGCAATCTGATGGTATCCGGATCGTATATCTATCTTGGAGAATACTGATGCTCCCTTTAACTGATCAAATAAGTCGTCGATGCGTGGTAAAGGGTAACGGTTCTTCACCGTAACTACATTCAGTTCTCGATAGTCAATACACAGGCGGAGACTACCGTCCTTCTTCTTCACGACGAGGACCGGTGCTCCCCATGGTGAAACGCTAGGGCGGATAAATCCCTTGTCGAGCAGGTCTCTCAGCTGCTCCTTGAGCTCTGTCATCTCTGCTGGAGCCATACGATAGGGCGCCTTCGCAATTGGTCCGGTACCCGGAACCAAATCAATTTCAAACTCTACTTCCCGTGCTAGCGGCATGCCCGGTAGTTCCTTAGGAAATACATCAGGAAACTCCGACACTACCGGCACATCTGGGCTAAACTCTGGATCTCTCTCTATGTCCTGGACATACCAGAGGTATACATCACTCCCTCATCGTAGTTCACGATACATAGTCATGGCGGTGATGTTCTGAGTCGAAGGCTCCCTGGGCCTCTGGCGGTAAGATATGGTAACCCCAGATAGACTCCGAAGAAGCAGTCGATGCTCGGCACACAGGATTCTGCCCTTGTACCGCTCCAACCAGTTCATCCCGACAATCACGTCAAAACCAAGTCCGTCGAACTATATCAAGTCGATCGGAAACTCTTCACCTCTGATTCGTACAACAACATCTTGGTGGTAGCGGGTACACCTGATCTGCTCTTCCGACGGGAGAGTGACTAGGAAGTCTGGCATCTCCTCACCGTCTAACCCCAGCCTCTTCGCAAAGGATAGCGAAATAAAAGTATGTGAGGCTCCGGAGTCGAACAAGATCGAAGCGTCCACGCCATTGACTGGAAAGGTACCGGTGAGGATTGTGCCGCTCTTGCCGGCTTCTGCCTCATTGCAGACACTCAGTATTCCTCCCATTCCGAGAGCACAACCTAATTCATTGGCAAACTAATAAGTATTGGGTAACAACACGGTTGATATACTTCAAACAACTCCACTTTATTCATTAACACATTCTCCTTACAACATTGTTGGTTTACACTGTTGACATAACATAACACATATATAACATCCTTAACATACACTGGCTTAACACATTACATAATTATACAAGGTTTTAAAACTGTCTGAAGGTCAAATTCAAACGTCCGGGTTTCATGTGTGTGGCATTGATCACTGCCGACGGTGCGGTATTCAGTTTGATCTTCCTGATGCCATGATATAGCATCCTTGACTGCCCACCCATGATTAACACATCTCCTGGCTTTAGTACTAACTTCTTCGCGAGATCAGCACGCTTCTGCTCGCCATATATAAACACTGCGGTATCACCAATGGACCAAGACACCACGGGTACTCCCTTACTTAGAGACTCGGGTGACTCGTCCTTATCTTGGTGTAAACCTAATCGTCCACCTTTCTGGTAGAAGTTCACAATACACAAATCTGCTTTAACACTTGGAATTGAATCCGTTTCAACTTGCTGAGCAATTCCCACGGCGTGGTTAACGACCGTAAGGAACTCCTCAGGTATCTTTGGTACAATTGCTCCGTCTTCAGCTCGCACTTCTTGATATGCCTTGGTGTAAGGATTCCAGTCCTTACCCATGCACATCATCTTCAATTTCATTCTTGACCCATTCAGGTATTCAGGTGTGTAGAATCCTCCTGGTGTTGCTCCCAGTTCATTGCATCGTCTGATGATATGGATTTGTGCTTCTGGTGTCAGGTATCCATTTAAGAGTATCATACCTGGCTGGATAACCTGACATTGCTCCATAGGAAAGTCGGTGATGTCGATGGTAGTTTCTTCAGGGTTTGGTGTGGGTGGGATTGGATAACATATATTGAAGGTTCCTTTAAGTTCAGAGTTATCTAATTAGGTGACTTTCACACTATACTTTAACTCTTTACTCACATAATAATACACTTGGACTCACTAATACACACATGCATGAAATGCGGTATGCATTGACTTATTTCATTCAACAGTTTAGGCGGTACCTGGTCTAGAAGAGGGCCCTGGCGCCTCTGACTGGTCCACCACATTCAGGGTGGCCTTGCTAGGTCCCGACCCCTTCCCCTTCTGGGAATCAGTGTGCCTCTGATCTGTGGGTGGCTGGTTAGCCGTCTTCGGGCCATCAATAGTCGTTGTGGCCTTACCCTTCCACTGCCCCTTGGGCTTGTTGACTCTGCTGTTGGGGTTCCGGTAACACTCGTAGTCACGGTGACCCCACTTCTCGCAGTAACGACACTGCACGTCATTTCCCTTGCAGTCCTTGCCGGGGTGGTCTCCGTTACACCACTTACAGTAGTAGTGGCGTTCTGGTCCAGAACCCGTGCTAGCTGCTATCACAATACACAATCAATACTTATTTCACAACTTAACAACATATACTTCAACTTGTTACACATGATTAAATAATTACCCTTAGGTGGGTAAGAGCGTAGGGGTTTCGCCGCATAAGCATATGTGAGCTTCAATGGCTCCTCAGCTGTGGTGGTCTGGGCTTGGCCCTTGTCACCCTGGTGCTGACTCTTCTGGGGCTGGGGATAAGGCTTCTTCTTCTTCTTTCCTCCCCCGTACCCCTACGGACTCTGGCCCTCGCTCGTGGCCTTGCGCTTGTGCGCATTCTCCTCGTCCTTCAGACGGACGGTAATCTCAACCTTAGCAGCGGCATGGTAGCACTCCTGAATTTAGGATGTCAGTTATGCCCCGCAAAACATACTCACAAACTCACATTAATACTCTCTTATGGATTACACTTATTCATATCACACTTCATTTAAATTACCTGCAAGTTAGTATACTCAGCTGGCCCTATCCCATAGCGAAGAAGGTGGCTGAGACCGTTGTAGAAACGGTTTACCAGCACCCGGTTCGAGTATCCCAGGTCCGGTAACAGGTGGACAAGGCCGGTGAAGGCAGTGTAGTACTCATCAACCGACATCTTGTCCCCCTGCCTCAGACTATCCAGCTCCAGGCGCTTGGCCTCTTGAACATGCACAGGGTAGTATTTGGCTCGCAGTAGTGCCGTGTACTCCCTCCAACCAAACTGAGGATCCGCCATCCGGTCCTCTCTCACAAGCTTCCACCAACTCTGTGCCGAACCCTTCAGGTAGTAAGCGACAAGACGGACCTTGGCCCCAGCAGGCACATCCAAGGTCTCGTAGGCGGTCTCCAACTCAGAGATGTATGCCTCCAGCTTACGTGGGTCGGTCTCCCCATGAAACGACGGGGGTCTCAAGTCTGCCAATGCCTTGACCCAGTTGGTCTCTCGAGGCGGTGGCGGTGGTGGTTGAACTTCGGGCTGTTGCCCCTGTTGAATTGCAGCTACAAGTTGTGGGACCATTTGGGCTACGGCGGCCGCTACAGCTTCGGCCATAACCTGAGCCGTAGTATTCTCGCCCTGGTCATCCGTATCTCCAGTACCGCTTCCGCGGCCTCTACCTTTCGGTCTACCTGACATCTGAATTCACACGAACATTATTAGCATTATGCTTACACACTTATCGGTTCCAACGGTTGTAACGTTTTCCCGACAATAAGGTATCTCCACACTTAGTTAGTGGTTAACCTTTCCATAACTGCTCACTTAGGTAACTGTAGTTAGGTTTCCTAACTCGGTATATTCCTAAGCTCGGTATTCTAGTCATCAGAGCGATACTTCGCTCTGATACCACTTTTTGTAACACCCCTACATCTTACTTTACAACTAATTGAAATCGCAGCGGAAGTAAACAGCTAAACATTAACTAAACACTTCAGTGCTACAACACCGTCAACCACCCACGTGGTTAACAAGGCAGAATAAATACATGTGTACCGGTCTGATGATCAGACTCCCGAGCATAGAACTAAAACCATAACTACAACATATACAATACCGAGTATTTAATTACATTCCTTCACTGTAAACTGCCAATATACCGCCACAGTAGTATCAACGGAATCAAAATATAATGCCACGGGAGCACAGCCGCATCCCGGGCTCAACATCCAAAATAACCAAAAGTATAACTGCAGCCTAGAACCTACAGCCACTCTGCCTCCTCGATCCTCATCCTACAGTAAATATATGGAGCCCCCGAGGGGGTCAGCAACCCTTGGCTGGTATGGTTAATGCGCAGCCCATCGGCTACCGGGATACGCGCAACTAATTGTCATGATAACATGGCATTCATTTTAAGCATAACATAACATAATATAACATGTGGCATAGCATTATTATTGCATAGCACAACATCACATACACAGTGGATACTCTTTCCACAATAACAAACCAGAAAGGTTAAACAACATAAGAAGCCTAGAGAATGATTCACTCTCATGTTAAGCTCGTTACACACACTCATTACCGTTCTATTATTCGAACGAGTAACTTAAGTCACAGATGGTTCGGATATAGTGACCCGAACACACCACACAAACACATGTTCCCACTAAACCGATCATAAGTCAGAATAGGTAAGCTTTGGAGGAAGCTAGCGGGAGATCGAACGCCAAATTAAGGAGAACAATCTTAACAACATAAGAGTCGAATCTGATTCAAATATCTACTCTTAACTTACATGCATGACCGGACAACCGGATTCCTCACTTCCCAGTTAGCACTTGTTAGAAGTTCACGGTGGAACTTAACAAACAATACAAAACATGTGGTAAGTCATGTTAGACACACACAAGGGAAATGAGTCACATCATAACATCACAATAATATGAACAACAGTAAGCAACAGACTGCAAGAAAACCATACCTTGGTCCTTGCTTCGATTGATTTCCACCGTAGGTCACTCCTATACATGATTAATAACGTCGGTTAATTAATTTATTTAACCTCAAATTTATTAAGTGTTTAACATGTTTATATGACATGTTTTAATGTCTTAACTTATACTTGATTACCCACATTACATCCCCTAGGGTTTATTACTTAAGCCATTCTTGTTTGTTTTTTTTTTACAAATTTTGGTCCGACCGACCTTACCGACTGACCTTACACAAGGTCAGTCCATTCCAGTGACTTCCAGGTTTGAAAATTTACACTACGACCGACCATACAAACTCGGTCCCATGGTCGGTCCATTCCAGAACATATTACCGCTAAAATTTTCTACTCCAACCGACCTTGTAAGTTCGGTCCCAAGGTCGGTCTATTCCCGAGAGTTTTTCCCCTTTGAAAATTCAGGCCTGACCGAACTTGTAAGTCCGGTCCCATGTTCGGTCTATTCCAGAGACTCAATCCGTACTAAAAATCCATGCCCGACCGACCTTGCAAGTCCGGTCCCCAAGGTCGGTCCATTCTAGAAACCAATTCTCGCAGGGTAAACTGGGCTCGACCGACCTTGGCAAGTTTGGTCGCAAGGTCGGTCTGCTCCAGACCCTTATTTCTCATTGCCCATTTAACTCCAAACTTCACCTCATATATCCTAGTATGTCCTAACCTCATTTGGGCACTTCAAACACACCTTAATACCTCCTTAAACACTCATAAACTCATTTTCTAATTCCTTAAGCCTTTACTCATTTCTTCCCAAAATTCCTAACACTTACAATGTTTTCTCCTAGGTCTCTAAGTGGTGTTTCATACCTAATATGATCACTTATGCCAAAATACTCCCTCACCACAACAACATCATCTCTCAAGCATTTATTCTCACAACTAACTCCTTATGTCATTCTTGAAATCCTTGTTCACCAAAGTTTGCATAAATCTTAACACAAGTCTAAATGACTTTGGTGTATCCCAAAACATTCATTTGCATTATAAAATCCTCTAGAACATTGCCTAGGCCCTTTTTACATCTTTAAACACCTTAATGCATGCTTCTTCCACTAGTTGAACACTTAACCATTCTAAACATTTCCTAACTTACCAAACTCATTTTAAACCCTTAGAACTTCTTGTTTATTACCTAAATTTTGACATGAACTCTCCTAGAACATTAGTAACCCAAAACACATTGCTTTCACCATTAAACAACCAAGAACACTAAAAATCCATCAAACACATTCTTATACACAAAACTTCACTCATATAGCACTACATCACAATATAGTGCATAATTTAAATTGCATGGCACTTAGGCCCTTAAATAACATGGCTCTTAGGCCCTTAAGGTGCATAAATCATAAACACTGAATTTCCCACATTATATATGTCTTTGACCTGCAAATACACTCAACAATACATATGCCTCTTACTAAGCCCTTGAGAGCATTCTTCTAAGTCATTTCCCATTGGCTCCTTAAATCATTTTCATAAGCAATACAAGCTCTTTTCTCCTATGACTTTAAACCACATTAGGTTAGCATATTTACCTCTTTTCCTCACAAACTTCTTTCTTGTTTCCTTGACTAAATCGGCAAGGCTTTTGATTGTTTGTTAACTTCTAAACATTATACAAATGATATAATGAGTATACAAGCTTTAAGCTTCATCTCATTGTAAACCCTAGATTATACATTGTTTTAAAAACATTAAGATAGTTGTTTTACCTTGGTATTTGAAGAGAGTTTGAATATCTATCAAGAGAGGACTCCACCTAGTCCTTGAAAGGTTGGAATGAAGCTAGAACAAAGCAATATAATGAGCACCATTAATGGTGATTTTTGGTCAAGATAAAACATGGAGGAAACATCATTTTTCTTTGAGATTCATTACCTAGAAGCAAAGGAGATCAATAATATGTAGAAATATAAGCTCAAGCTCCTTCAATGGTGGAACTCCATGGCACCGAAATGATGGTCTTGAAGTTTTGAGAAGATAGGAATGAAGAGCTTGATGAGAGGAAGAGAATGGTGGTGTTTGTTTTTTATTTGACAAAATGAGCTAGGAGATACAAGTGATCAAAGATGGAAAATGATGGTGGTGTTGGTGTTGCTGTAGCAAACCGTGAATGAGAGCAAGAAGAAGATAGAAGAAAGGTTGAAGATGTGTGAAATGAGAGGAATGAGAGAAATGAGATTGGTTTTGCTTTTTAGAAGATATTTATACCTCAAAGCAAATAGTAACCCTTAGTCATCTTTATTTACTTAACAAGTTACAAGAGTGGTGAGTCACCACACTTAAAAACCGGCCCCTATTATTATAACAAGGGTATTTTAGTCTTTGATGACTCATTTAATTACTTATAACAACATATGTTACAAACTAGCTTATTAAAGTCACTATTCATAAAAACAAGGCACATAGAAGTGAAGTTTTTGATTTCCCATTGATATAGACTTCCAAATGTGATACTATATAGTACACATGTTAATTAAAGAGTAATGATGGACATTTAGCCATTCAAAACTCATTTACAAGACAATTTTTCAAAAATGTGCTTTAAGACTCCTTAAAGCACATTTTGTGTTTTAACTTGTTTTCAAGCTTGGTTTTCTTTAGTAATTGGTTTAATATGTTCATTAGTATACAAATAAGGCCTTGGTAAGTTCATTAGGTCTTACCCAAGCTTATCCCAAGCTTAGAGCACATTTTCGCCCTAATTGGCTTTAAGGCATTTATTAGTGTTCTCTATGGTTTAAATTGTTTACTAATGTTTCTAAGACTCTTTTTGGTCTTAATATACCATATTTAAGTGTTTAAACAACATTCTAAGGTTTGGGGTATTTCAACAACGCAGCGGAAAAGTTCTACTAAATTGGTGTTACCGCCGTTAGTCACCCACGTGACTAACTAGGCATATTCTCTTATGTTGGAACCCAAGGTTTTGCTGATAATGGCAACAGAGTAAGTCTGGTGACAGAAGAAGTATCACTGATAATAGCATCGGAGCAAGTCTGGGTGACGAAGGAGTCCGACTGCGGAAGGAGTCGTTCTGCGACATAATATTCTCCTGGAACGTTCTAGAAGTTATAAGGCGTGCCTCTACTGTTAAACGTGGAGACAAACATGGAAAAAACCGTCACACACGTTCACCTATGATCAGGCCTGAAAATCAAGGCGGTCAAAGGTATAGAGCGCCAGAGCGTGTCCCTCTGCAGAGTAGTTGCGACAATTTCGGAGTATGTTTGACCAAGAGGACGTGGAGCACCATCCTGAACGTTATGGCTACTAAATAGGAGCAGTTACTTCGGGTATTATCACTATATAAGCAGGGAGAAGTCATTTGTAATAGTTGGAGCTCTTCACTTCCATATTTCTAGAGAGAGAGAGTCATCTTGAGAGAGATATCATTTTCAAGAGATTCTAGTGAGACTTAGTCAATCATCTTAGGTATTTATTACCTATAGAGCACACTAAACACTCCCCCTTACTCCTTGTTACACATTGATCAAAGCCGAGAGTAGAGCGAGTGTTGGATGAGACAGAGTACCTCTGTCGAATCCCAAGATAGGAAGCTAGGTTGTAATTCACATTGAATTTCAATATAAGTAGAATCCTATCTTGTTAAATTATATACAAACGCTTCCGCATTATCTCCTAGGCAAATACTTGTCTCCAAGTAGGGTTGGTCTGAGACTAACACCTCAGACCTACTCGGTCAGCACCCCGATCCCATCAAGTGGTATTAGAGCCTGTGTTGGCTGACAAATCTCTCAAGATGGAAGATCTTATCGACTTAGAGGAGCCCGAGTCATGCACCACCAGTATGACGTGCTTGATGGCTCACAATGGTAAGAAAACCGCTCATGATTAGGTAAGTGAGACTCCCTCTACAATGAAAATTGCCGGATATTTTGGTTATGATGGTCATACGGACTATTCTTGTAATAAACTTCATGATTTATCATTTAATATATCTTGTGTGTCTGCGATTATCAAAGCTCGTGATCTTTACTATAATAGTTCTTCATCATTGTCGAAGAGGGGACCCAAGTATACCTGGGTTCCCAAAACTAACTAGTAGCTTTTTGCAGACAGAGTGGCTCGGAACAATGACTCTTGGTTTCTAGATAGTGGTTGTTCAAGATATATGATAGGAAACCAAGTTGAGTTTATGACTCACTCTGACCATCAAGGGGGAAAGGTTACTTTTAGAGACAGCATGCACATAAAAATCATAAGAATTGGCTCCATTGGTAACCCCTCTTAATTTAAAGTTCACAATGTTTACTTAATTGGTATTTTAAGACATAGTCTCTCTAGTGTCTCTCAAATTTGTGATTTCTCCAATCTTATGTTATTATCTACGGACAATATGGTTTATGACTCTAACAATGGTGATCTTAAGGCTATATGGCAGTGTGATGATAGGGATTTTTGCTATATATATGAGAATCATGTGCAGAAAGCAAGCAGACTCCGTCTGTGAATCATGTGCCGAAGCAGGCAGACTCTCTCTGCAAATCTTGTGTAGAAAGCAAGCAGACTCGCTCCAGCTTCAATTACTTTGAAGACTACGGTATTTCTGATCAAAATGTTACCATTATGTATGATAATACCAGCTAAGGTCGTCAAGTTCTCTAAATTCCATGCTCGCACTAAATTTATATACTTGAGTTCTCATTTGTTACGAGATCATGTGGAGATGAACTTAATCTAATTAAACTAAGTTTCCATAGACCCTAGCTTGCTGATATCATCACCAAGGCATCACACATGGTTGCATTTGAGATTTTTTCGTACACAACAAGGCATGAATCGTTCTAACTGAGGGTGGTTGTATCTCCTCTCCCTCTTGGAGATAGAGTCTGGGTACTCAGGTATAGTCTCTCTGGCACCATACTCTCCTTGGTTAAGTAGTTCAACTAAACTTTGTCTACAAATGTTTTTTGAAAACCCGCCAAGTTTTTCTTTACCAATTCGACCAAAGCACCCACATCAACCATCCCACAATCACAAAGCTTATATTCTCCTAACCCTCAAACCACTCCTACTCACTCTCCCACTCAAAGACGAAAACCTTCCAAACAAGACACTATTGTTGTCCCAACTCCCGAAACCATCACTAAGTCTCCCATGGCCGTCTCACCATACAAAAATCCCATCCACTTTGGGTCCATCATTACTAATTCCCAACTCACCCTACAGCCCTAGTCGATTACCCAACCTACCTTACCCAAGCTCCACTACTATCTCAGCCGAAGCCCTTGCCACTCCTACCAAACCCACTACCACTAAAGCTAAACCACTACCTCTTACTACCTAAATCCATCACAGCCCCTTCCCTTCATTCGACCAAGAAATACTGCTAGAGTCAATCTGCAAACAAAATCGGTCTGGCAAAAATACCCACGTAGTTGAAGTGAATTTCCAAAAAAAAAGGGAAAGAAAAGAAAAAGAAAGAAAGACAAAAATCCCATGAGAAAGAAAAACAAAGCAAATTACGACCGTCTCTTCAACTTATATTCATTGAAGAAGACCTGCTCTTGCTCCAGCCACCACTTCCAAGAGTGGAACTTGCGTGACTCTAGTTTGCGCTTTACAATAACGCTAGCTTGCACATATGGGTATGAATACTTTGACTGATATGCTTCACTACCACGGTTAGCCACATCTAGCACTCTCTTGAGATTCAAAATGAATGGGTCAATACCAAGATGCAAACCAAGTCCCTCTCCCCATTTCCTAGCCTACACCCTTGACCATACTTTCAACCTATCTCAAACTTTGTTTATCTTGGCGATGTTTTTATCAAACTTTAGTAGACTTTGTTGGTTGACTATTTAGCCATCTGATTGCTTCTGGATGTCAGGAAGACTCACCCTGTGTTGCCAGATGATGTCAAAAAAGGGGAAAAGCGGTGAATCCCATTCTTAGGAAGACGAATTAATGTTTTTGGTTGTAGGAAGACTTAAATTGCACTTATGGATTTTGCCCTGCTTGATGGTCAAGTAGACTGTTTCTGTTTAAGCTTAGTTTAATTCTATTATGCTCTTCTCTTACTAGTCTTGTCTTAAATGGCGTGCTCAAATTTAGGGGGAATATTGGACTAAGGGGGAATCAGTCAAATGACGTTGGTTCTTCCAAGCTTGTTTGCTTGTATGTCTTTTTTGCAGGTTAACTCTTGCTACGGGATTCACTCGAGTGATTTTTGGCATCATCAGCAAAAAAGGGGAAAATGTATGAAGATATTAGAGTTTGTTGAGGATTGCGAAAGATGATGCCAGCAAGAGTCGGTCCGAGATTGATGCAATGAAAAGAGACCAAATAAAAGAAAGTATGAGTTTCGCGAACAGTAACTCCCACTGTAGAACAAGTCATCCAGAGCCTGCCCATAGACAAAGAGTCTCGACATACGTAGTTTGGTTGTCAACCAACTCGATCTGTCAAGCGGATTGCATTCATATCATCTTATAAATGACGCTCAACTTAAGGGGGAACTTTATCTCATTTTGACTGAGTCGGTTCCCTTTGCCATCATCAGCAAAAAGGGGGAATTTGTTGGAACCCAAGGTTTTGCTGATAATGGCAACAGAGTAAGTCTGGTGACAGAAGAAGTATCACTGATAATAGCATCGGAGCAAGTCTGGGCGACGAAGGAGTCCGACTGCGGAAGGAGTCGTTCTGCGACATAATATTCTCCTGGAACGTTCTAGAAGTTACAAGGCGCGCCTCTACTGTTAATCATGGAGAAAAACATGGAAAAAACCGTCACACACGTTCACCTATGATCAGGCCCGAAAATCAATGGCGGTCAAATATAGAGCGCCAGAACGTGTCCCTCTGCAGATAGTTGCCGACAATTTCGGAGTATGTTTGACCAAGAGGACGTGGAGGCACCACTCCTGAACGTTAGGCTACTAAATAGAGCAGTTACCTCGGGTATTTCATATATAAGCAGGGATAATCATTTGTACTAGTTGGAGCTCTTCACTTCCATATTCTAGAGAGAGAGAGTCATATTGAGAGTTCATTCAAGAGATTCTAGTGAGACTTAGTCAATCACTTAGTATTTATTACCTATAGAGCACACTAACACTCCCCTTTACTCCTTGTTACGCATTGATCAAAGCCGAGAGTAGAGCGAGTGTTGGATGAGACAGAGTACCTCTGTCGAATCCCAAGATAGGAAGCTAGGTTGTAATTCACATTGAATTTCAATATAAGCAGAATCCTATCTTGTTAAATTATATACAAACGCTTCCGCATTATCTCCTTGGCAAATACTTGTCTCCAAGTAGGGTTGGTTTGAGACTAACACCTCAGACCTACTCGGTCAGCACCCCGATCCCATCATCTTACAAGTCACGGTCTGACTAACCGGATAATTACTCGAGCATCTATACATTACAATTCACAAACCACAACTTATACCGAGTATCTCATATCCTAATACATCATACTAACATCTCATCAATATACTAAACGAGTGTACATGCACAACTCGTGTAACAAATGTAAAAGCAACCCGGAGTACTCTACCCGCTCCTACTCTCAGGTTGAGTCCTCGTCCGGTACCTACCTGCAAAGTTTAAATCACAGGCCCCAAGGGGCTCAGCATATTGCTGGTACAGAAAACGTGCAGCCCACAAGCTAGCAGGGTTACACACGACTACTTTGTCGTATACATGCAATTGTTTATTCATAAAAGTAATAATAAGAAGTACGATAACAAACAACACATTTATGTGAAACATTCACAGCTCAAATAAATCGAACGTCGTAATGGACGCCCATTAATGAGTAAGTTAGATTGCTAACTCCTGAGGCCTGAGAATTGTTTAGTTCTCGTGTTTGACCATACCTTATAAGTGTCAACCATTCTCCTATTAGAACTGGTTGTTCTCTAACTGAATTGTTTATTTTTGTCGGGTCAAGGTAACCCTAGCCAATGAGTTATTAGCTTCAGTGGGTTAATAAACATTAATTCTTAAGTTATGAGGGGTGTAGGCTTGACCCTCCCGCGCCACCTGAATTTGCCTCCCACCTCGAACTGTTCACTCGAGATGGTCGGGTCTGTTTGTCGACCCTAGGCGACAAGTCGTAGACGAGCCATATGCGGAAGATAGCTCTGATACAGATGCCGACCTCCTAACCTAAACATGCATGACCAGAGTCAGTCCCGAATTCCTCTTCCCCAAGCTCCAGTTAGTTGAAGTCTCAATGACAATTTGTTAGTTAAACCTCTCTCGGTAGTAACCAACTAACAACGGGGAGTATTTATAACCTTATACAATTGTTACTAAACATAGTTAATCAACAAGCTCTGAATCAAGTTGTGTTAGTGTGCAATGGACACACAATAACAATACAGTAAATCGGTTTCATGCTTAATCTTGTTTGGTCGTATCACAATAACACATAGCATACAAACCGAGGTAGACCCCGTTAGCAAACAAGCTACAAGAATCCCATACCGTACACTGGAGACTGGCTAGCTCTTAATACCACGTTCACCTAATCCGCCGAACGCCTCCGACTATCTAGATTTGTAACCAGAACTAGTATTAGTATCCTGTGTCTTAGAACTAATTTGGTTATCTTTTCAACTTAAACCTCTTCCTAGGTTAACCCAAGTATAATAGTTTACCGTTAAACGGGTTCGTTCATTTAAGAGTGTTTTGAAGCTCAATTCTAATTCATTAACATACTAACGTCGTTAGTAGTTACTTAGTTGCACAGTTAGCAACTTTAGACTTATACGGACCTTGTATTAGGTTTTAGTATTTTTCATTATTCATTTATACGGTCTCATATTCTACTATTCATTTATACGGCCTCGTATTTTACTATTCACCGTATTTCACTATTTACGTATACGTATTTTACTATTCACATATACGTCTCGTATTTGGCTATTCATATATACGCAGTTACTATTCATGTATACGTATTTACTATTCATGTATACATATTTACTATTCATGTATACGTATTTACTATTCATGTATACGGATACTATTCACGTATACGAGCACTATTCATGTACACCAAAAATTTTCGTATACGTCCGTATGATACTCCGTATCATACGTATTTATTTCTTTTTCCAATGTAACTTGTGTTTTCATTAAAAATACTTTAAGTATTGATTTCTACTATACTTATTAAATTACGGGTATACCCCTCGTATCCCTTAAGTTATATACGGGTCTCGTTTAACCCCGTCTTAACTCTGTTTGTTTTACAACTTGTTTCTAAATTCTTTATTTAACTTCCTTAACTTTCTAAACACATAAAAATGTGTTATTTACATTACTTACCCATAGTTTTCTCTTAATCTCTATTTTACTCATAATAAGTTCTAAACTTGTTATTTTTATTTCTAATTTCTTCCAAAGTCTTACTTAATTAATTTCTTTTATACTTTTGGTCAAATACCAAAATATACCCAAGTTTGACCAGTCTTTTATGGTCAAACCCCTTAACTTTCCATAATTTACAATATTACCCCTAAAGTTAATTTAACTTAACTTTTTATTCCTTTATCCTTTTAATATCTAATCTTTTGCTACAAATTTTATTCTAGCTCCTCTAAACATTTTATAAACTGCCATTGACCAAGTTTGACCACATTTGACTAGGGAAATTACCATTATACCCTTGTGGTCTTTTCTTTTATCCTAACTCATTTATTAACCAATTTAACTCTAATTAATTTCTAATTTTTGTAACTAATTTACCTACAGATTTTTGAACATCAAAAATCATTTTAAACATCTCTAAATCACCAGATTTAATTATCTAATGTTATAGTATATATATACCATCCTTTATTAACTTTTAAATATACCAAAAACCTTATAAATTCCTTATAACACTTATAAACTCTTTATAAATTGTAAACTTAATTCTACAATTATTTTCTCATCGTCTAAACTCTCAAAAATTACATATTGACCCCATTAATTTTTGGTATTCACCTTTAGGTACCAAAACTTCTTAAATTTTACATATTACTCTTAATTACTCTAATTCCTTTAATTTAACTAAGTTAGATAATTTTTCTAACTCATTAATAAGCCCTTAATTTTCGGCCATATTGAAATTCATAGTATATGAATTTTTCTTGTATATTATGATAGTTTATATTGAAGCTTATATCATAAGGAGTATAAATCTAATTTTAGATTTATAAAATATTAACATTTAATGTGTTAAAAATTGAATCTAACACATCAATAATTTTGGTAATCCTAAACAAAATAAATAACATGTTAGATAATATATAGATCAACAATTAGAACCTTGAAATAGGTAGTTATAGGATTTACCTTGTATATTAACCTTTAGCTTAATATTAAGCTTGATTTCCTTAGAAATTTTGACAGCAATTTGCTAGAGAAATTGGCTCCAAAATCATATAATAAGATGAAGAATAAGAAGGGTTAGTAACCCTAGGCACTCGGCCTTGATGAAAATCAAAGAAGGAAGAGTTTCCAAGAAGGCAATGTTTTACCTCGAGAATCAAAGGCACTTCTTCGTGGTTTTTCCTGAGAATCTAGGGGCTCATGAGCTATGGTTGTAAAGCTCTTCGAAAGAAAATTCCAACGAGCTATCAAGCCTAGAATTTGGACTTAATATGAGAAAGTTATGATTTCTACAAGGCAAGGTGTTCTTTAAGGCACTAATCTAAGAACATTGGAGTTTTTTGTGTTGTTTCTTCAAAGAGAGGAGGAGCTACGAATTTGGGAGCTCTCATATGACAGGTAAGTGTCTGATTAATGATTTACTCAGGGGATAAGGTGATAAGGCAATCAAGGAAAGTCATGGTAAGTAAAAAGTAAGCAAAATTGAATTTTAACACCTTTAATGACTCATCATGAAGTAGGCAGCCTTAGTCATGATTTTGTCTGATTTTTTTTTGTTTATTCCTTATATTTATGTAATATTAGATGCCTTAAACTAGTTCATAAGGACTTATACCATGTGTTAGGTATGTTACATAGCCAAAATGCCTTAAAACACCATTTTATGTGCTTCCGGGTTCACATTGATTATGCAATTTGTTTTGGCTAGTTTAAATGTGTCCTTAATATATTTACAACCTTTAAAAACTTTGTTCATGAAATAGCATGTTGCTCATTCCAATTTAAACCAAGTCGTTTAGTGGTTTCTCCTTGACTTTCGTCAGTTTAGTACCTGTTTACTGTGGACTTTGTATACTTAATTTGTGTGTATACGCAATGGCTCCTATGACCATTTAATTGTTGTTCCCTTATTTCTTTATGGTATTTTGGCTCATTAGCCTTTTCGTTCCATATATACATGCTTAAAGCACATTTTTTCTTTAAAGCACATTTTTGTGCTCTAAGGTGCGTTTTCGGTTTAAACGCTAATTCCGCTTAATGCGTATTACTACCTTAGAGTTTCACATTTGAAATCTCTTGGGAACTTATTGTAGTTCCCTAATTTATTGTGCTCTTTAAAACACTTTTGCTCTAATTGTTCCTAAAACATGTTTTGGTGTAAATTGTTGTTTAACACTTCTTCTAATGTTTCTAAGGCATGTTCTAGCCTTAGTATATCCTAATTAGATAGTTCATTAATATATTAAGGTTTGAGGTATTTCATAAGATGTTTATTCAACCAATGGAGTTAATAGCTCATGTACTAGGGTTGCTTTTGACCCGACAAAAATAAACATTGAGTTAAGATACAACCATTTCTAATTAAAGAACGGTTTGTATATCAAGATTAAGGTAAGAATTAAGGTTGAGGTAAGGTAAGGTTGGAATAAGATTAAGAGAAGTCTAACTTAAGGAGTTAAACAATTAACTCACTTATTAAGGGAACACCTTTAAGTCGATCATTGTGATTGAACTATATTTGTTCATGTGTGGATCGTTGTTTATTGCACTTCTTATTTATGTTGTGTATCTAATCAATCTCCATGCTATCGACAATTAGTCATCATAGCCCCGTTAGCTTGGGGGCTGTTGTTTACATTTTGCAGGTAAGTGCCCTATGAAGACTTATCACGAGAGTAGGGGTGGTTAGCCTTAGGATGGGTTTTATATTTTAAGTACGGGATGCGCATGTGCACCCGTCTGTTGATAGTTGAACTTGTGGAGGTTGTGTTGATACTTGAGATACTAGCAAACTCGGTTGGTGTGTATATTTGTAACACCTCCACTGTAAACTTAAACAATAATTCTAACTGCAGCGGAATATATATAACTTAACAATAACTAAACGGGTTGGTGTTACACGCCGTTAGCCACCCACGTGGCTAACAAGGCAGAATACTTACAAAACGTATCGGTTTGATGCAAAGACTCCCGAGTATAGTACTAAAACCATAAATACAACCTACAATACCAAGTATTAATATTTATATCCATAACTATATAACCGTCAAACCATAATATACCACCACGGGAGCACAGGCGCATCCCGGGTCCAACATCCAAAACTACCAAAAGTATTTCATAACTCCTACGATCTAGAGCCACTCCACTTCCTCGATCCTCATCCTACAACAATAAGAATATGGTGCCCCAAAGGGGCTCAGCAACTCATGGCGGGTATGGCTAACATGCTGCCCGTCGACTATTGGGATACATGTAACCAATTGTCATGATGACATGGCATTGATTTTCTTACATACAATTTACATAACATAGCAACAAGAATTGCATCACAAAATTAACACATAACATAACGGGAACGGTCCTCTTAAGGAACCGAACCAAACATAGTTAGTCCACTTGGAGAGCCTAGAGAATGCTGTCAAACTCATGCTAAGCTCGTTACATAAATCGTTACCGTCCTGTTAGATGAATGAATAACTTAACCCCAAGGTGCGTCGGATATAGTGATCCAAGCACACCGAACATAGTATGCCCCATGGCCCGACGTGAGTCAGTAAAATAGCCTTGGTTAAGCTAAAGGGAGGTTGGAAACCAAGAAGAAAAACAACCATAACATACAAAGAGAGTCAAGCCTGATATGATATCAACCCCCATACTCACACGTGTGGCCGGAACGACCGGACTCCTCACTCCCCGGTTAGCACTTGTTAGGAGACCCATTATTGAAACTTAGTACATTGATCCACAAGTAGGTGTTTAGGTCCAGTTAGACACACAAGGGAGATGAGATATAGCTTAACAACACAAACCACAATTAATTCATACATAGCCGTTGTGAGAATGTTCCTTAAGTTGAAAAGTTATAACCGGGAACCGCTCTCTTACGTATCCTGGTTTAGTTAACTAACCGGTTAGCATGTATCCGAGGTTAACAGTGCCGGTACACCCACATCACAATAATAACAATGACTGTAAATTCATTTCATGACTTAAATCTTGCATGGTCATAAACACACAGAAGAGCAAACAACACACAAGCCGGTGTAAACCGGTAGGCAACAGACTGCAAGAAAACCATACCTTGGTCCTTGCTGCTTTTGTGTTCCACCGTATGTAGTTCCTATACATAATTAATAAGGTCGGTTAATTACCTTAATTAACTTCCCATTTTACTAAGTGTTTACATACTTACATGACATGTTTTACAATTAAACTTACACTTGATTATCCCCATTGTACCCACTAGGGTTTACTACATAAGTCACTTTTCTTTTCTGTTTTGTTTTTTTTTTCAACAAGTATGGGTCGACCGACCCACCGACAGACCCAACCCCTGGGTCGGTCCATTCCAGTAACAATTCCGGGTTTAAAATTTTACTCAGACCGACCCAAGACTATTCTGACCGACCCAAAGCCCTCTAGGTCGGTCCATTCCAGAAACACTTTTGTTCTTCATTTTTAGCCCGACCGACCCACCGACCGACCCAGAAACATTTCCGTTGCCTAATTACAGTCCACCAACCCAGCCAGGGTCGGTCCCCTGGGTCGGTCGACTGCGGAAACTTCCCATACATTCTCAAATTTTCTCCAAACTTGTCCTCAAGCCTCCTAATGTGTTCTTACATCATTTAGCACACTTAAACCTTCATATAACATCCACCAAACTCATTTTCTAGCTCACTTCTAAACTCCCTAAACACTTACTCATTTTCGCACAAAATTCTGAACACTTGTAATGTTTTTCCTTAAGTTCCTAAATGGTATCCCATGCCTAAAATCTCAACTAACCAAATTGTTTCCTTGTCATCGTTACAATTTCTCCAAAGGCATTATTCTTCCTTACACAAACTCTCAAGACTTCTTTCACAAATTCAAACTTCCTCCTTTACAAGACATCATTCTTCCCTTGTTTACCCAAGTTTGCACAAGTCCTAAATATATTCCCACCATGACTTTGGTGTATCCCAAATCACTCATTTCCACCCAAATCCTCCAAAATAGGCCTAAGTCATTTTAATGCTTATGAACACTTAAATTCCCATCTCTTTCATCAAATCAACCCTTAACATTTCCTAGCACAACCTAGGGCACTAAGCTTCACCTAAGCACCTAAACTTCTTGTTTCTTACCTAAATTTTGACATAGCTTTGCTAGCACTTTCTTACACCCAAAACACAGTTTTTTCACCTTTAAACAATCAAGAACATTTATCCACACAAGGATGTTCCTTACACACAACTAAGCCTTAAACTACAATACATCACAATATAGTGCATAATTTAAATTGCTTGGCACTTTGGCCCTAAAATAGCATGGCTCTTAGGCCCTTAAATTGCATAAACCTTAAACACTAAATTTCCATATACTAATCTCCTTATTGGTATCTTTCTATCTCATTTCCCATTGGCTCCTTAGGTAGTTTTGACAAGCAATTCAAACTCATTTTTCCACAAGGCTTTATAACTACGTTGAGATAGTTCATTTACCTCTTCTCCTTCCAAACTTCTTTCTTGTTTCCTTGGATTAAAGATTAGCAAGGAACTTGATCACTTGTCAACCTTCTATCCACACACACATATAAGGGTAATGAGCTTAAGAATTCATACTTAAACTCATATACAAACCCTAGTTTACATAAGTGTTTTAAAACATTAATATAGAAATTAACCTTGGAATTGAATGGGAATTGGATTAAGTATCAAGAGAGGGCTCCACCTAGCCCTTTGAAGTTTGAAATGAAGCTATGAAAGATCAAAAGAAGACACCATTACATGGTGATTCTCGGTCAAGCACAAAAAATGAAGGGAAATGTTATTTTTCTTTGGTTTTCCTTACCTTGAAGCAAAGGAGAACAATGAGGTGTAAAAAGATGAGTTCAAGCTCCTTCCATGGTGATTCCTTTTGGCACTGAAATGGTGTTTTTAGAGATTTGAAATGACAAGATTGTAGAGCTTGACTAAACTAAGAGAATGGTGGTCTTGGAATTAATTTCGGAGCATAGAGCTAGGAGATATAAGCAATCAAAGATGGAGAATGGTGATAAACTGTAGCAAAACCAATTGGAGAAGGGAGGAGAAGGTTGAAGACGGTGGGAAACAAAGAGAAAAGAAGAGAATAAGGTGAGAGGTTATTTTGTGAGATATTTAAACCATAAAGCAAATAGTGAATTTACTTATCTCTTCTTCTTTTCCTTAACAAGCTAGTCAAGTATGGTGAGTCACACTTAAAAACTGGCCCCCCTTTCATTACTAGGATATTTATGGTCTTTGTTGACCATTTAGTTGACTTATATTGACTAATGTCTTAAACTAGCACTATTTGGTCACTATTCACAAATTAGTGCACATAATTGTGAAATTTTTGATTTCCCATTGATTTAGACTTCCTAATGTGATACTAAGTAGTACACATGTTGATTAAGGAGTAATAATGGGCATTTAGCTACTCAAAACCTATTTACAAGACAATTTTTCAAAAATGTGCTTTAAGAAGTGATTAAGGAGATTTGTGTTTTAACTTGTTTTCAAGCTTGGTTTTCTTTGGTAATTGATTTAACATGTTCATTAACATGTAAAAAAGTCTTGGTAGGCTCTTAGAGTCTTAACCAAGGTTATCCCAAGCTTAGAGCACATTTTTGCTCTAATTGTGTTTATGGTATTTTATAGTGTTTTTCATGGTTTAAATTGTTCACTAATGTTTCTAAGGCACTTTTTAGCCTTAATATACCATAATTTAATATTTAAACAACATGTAAAGGTTTGGGGTATTTCAATCTACCCCCCTTAGAAGAACTTTGTCCCCAAAGTTCACACTTCCCACACATCTTTAATATTAGAACACGGGGATTACTTATATAACAATACTTTCATAACAAACATACTTTACATAACGTTGGACTCGAGGTCTTGGTAACACAATATCACTTAGATTCAAAGGTCTATAACAAAACAACATAGACAATGTATTTCAATACATGTCGTACATACATAACCAAAACAGCTCTACCCCCCTTAAAAAGGGGTACGCCCCGTACCCTATACATACAAATACTACGGAGTAAACAACGACGGGTACTTCGCCTTCATCTTATCTTCCAGCTCCCAAGTGGCGTACTCGACTTCTTGGTTAGACCAGAGGACCTTCACCAGTCTTACAGACTTATGGCTAGTGTCTCGAGTCTTAGTGTCCAGAACCCATACGGGAGTCTCCACTGATCGCATGGTCAGCTCTAACATTAGCCTTTCGGGCTGAAGTACATGAGACGGATGAGACATATACTTTTTCAACTGAGACACATGAAATACATCATGTACCTTGCCCAGCTCAGCAGGTAAATCAAGCCTGTAAGCTACCGGGCCTATCCGCTCAGTCACAACATAAGGCCCCACATATTTTGGGCTCAACTTGCCTTTCTGGCAAAAACTAAACACTCCCTTCATGGGTGAAACTCTGATAAACACCTGGTCGCCCACAGCGAACTCCAGGTTACGTCGTCGCACATCCACAAATGATTTTTGCCTGTCCTGATCTGCCTTCATGTTAGCTCGGATCTGGCGTACTTCTGCTTGTACTTGCTCCAGGTACTCATGTCCTATAATGACCGTCTCACTCGACTCATCCCAACATAATGGTGTACGGCATGGTCTACCGTACAAAGCCTGGAAGGAAGGCATCTTGATTGAAGCATGATAACTGTTGTTGTAGCTAAACTCAATCAGATGTAACTTATCAATCCAGCTGGTCTGAAAGTCAAGTGCACTTGCACGTAACATATCCTCTAGCGTCTGGATGGTGCGCTCACTCTGACCATCTGTGTGTGGGTGGAACGCGGTACTTAGCTTCAGCTCAGTACCAAGCGCTTCCCGTGTAGTTCTCCGGTACCTCGAGAGGAATCTGGTATCCCTATCAGACACGATAGTCTTTGGTACCCCATGGTGTCGTACAATCTCTCGGTCGAAGAGCTCTGCTAGCTTTGCCACTTTCCAGGTGTCCTTCATCGGTATGAATTGGGCCACCTTGGTCAGTCGGTTAACAACGACCCAAATCATACTCAGACCTCCCCTTGTAGGCGGAAGCCCTACTACGAAGTCCATGGAAATATCATGGAACTTCCACTCAGGCACTGGCATTGGCTGCACCATACCACCAGGCCGTCGGTGCTCAAACTTGACCTTCTGATAAGTGAGACACCTAACCACATAGTCATTCACATCCTTTTTCATTCCAGTCCACCAAAAATATCGTTTCATGTCCTTATACATCTTTGATGCTCCGGGGTGAATCGAAGTCGTAGAACAGTGGGATTCACTTTGTATGCGCTCCTTCAGCTCTGTGCTACTCCTCGGAATACATAGTCGGCCATTAAGCCTAATCAGGTCATCATCGTGGAGTTGAAAATCATACTTCTAACCCTCGAATGTGTCATCAATAAGCTTCTGCCTAATTTCTAACATGTACTGATCTGACATCTGAGCACTCCGTACCTCTTCAACCAAGCAAGAATGAGAGACTAGCGAATGGTGAAAGTGTGTTCGGCGACTCAGTGCATCAGCTACCACATTTGCCTTACCCTCTTTGTACTGCAGGTTGATGTCGTAATCGTTTAAGAACTCGACCCACCTTCTTTGCCTCATGTTCAACTCCTTATGAGTGAACAAGTACTTCAAACTGTTGTGGTCAGAATAAATTGTCACGTTTACCCCATACAAATGATGTCGCCATATCTTCAGAGTGAAGACGATGACCCCCAACTCTAAGTCGTGGGTAGGGTAGTTCTCTTCATGCTTCTTCAGCTGTCGGGAGGCGTATGCTACGACCTTCCCGTGTTGCATCAATACACAACCCATACCTCTTCTGGATGCGTCGCAGTAGACCTCAAAACCATCTGTATCGTCTGGTATTGTCAGGACTGGTGCAGAGGAAAGAGCATCCTTGAGACTCTGGGAAGAACTCTCACAATCGTTTGTCCACTCGAATGGTGCATCCTTCTTCATTAAGGAAGTCATCGGCTTCGAGACACAGGTAAAATCCCTCACAAATCTCCTGTAATATCCTGCCAAACCGAGGAAGCTCCGAATTTTGGTAACCATCTTCGGTCTAGGCCAGGTGTGCATTGCATCTATCTTGGCCGGATCAACAGCGATCCCAGCCTCGGAAATAACATGACCAAGGAATGAAACTTGGTTCAACCAGAACTCACACTTAGAAAATTTTGCATACAACTGATTTTCTCTCAACGTTTGCAACACACATCTGATAAGTGTAAAATATATCTATTCCTAGGACTTTAATTCTTCCTATTTTTATAACAATGTATGTCATATTTTACATTTATCATATGCTTTTCTTAGATTTAAGTTTTAATGTCAACTCATATATCTTATTTTATTTATATAGGAAAATGTATCACATATTATATATATATATACTACATATATATATATAACATGTATATATATATTATACATACACGCACACAAGAGGACTGCTGGGCTTTTGGAGAGGCGTATGTACACACACGGGAGATGGGCCAACAAATTGTAGGCGCAGACATTGGAAACAAACTGGGCTGATTTAGTCCCCTGTTGACATGGACCGACAATGACAGAGACAAAAAGACATTAGCAACATTTTTTATATTGTGTAACCCATGCATATGATATTACGGGATCGATCGCACTATTTTGACAGTATCCTCATCATCCATCACGGTCGTCTCCGCTACTATATTACCACATCCAGACCACCGAGATCGGTACGCTTCTTCCACAGAACGTCACCTCACCACGCTCCACACCACACCATCTCACCCATACACCACCGCCTCACTCGCCTTCTTCACCATCGACCCAACGCCACCATTTCATCCACATCCTCGCCATTCATCACCATTCACACCGACGAAACACCAGCGTCGCCCCATCTTCTTTCACTTACGCCACAACTCACAAGATTCCATCGTCATGCACGCATCATCCTCGCTTCACTATCGCTTCATCCCCATTTCACGCCTCACACCACTAAAACCATTCACGCTTCATCTTCAACTTCATCGGACCCGTACCATTCACCACGCCTTCACCATTGCCTTTCATCGTCGACACCCCATATCACCATCGCCTCACTCGACCAACATCGTCATGCTTCACACCACCATTCACCACCATCTCCGCATCGCCTCACCATTCACGCCTCATCAGACCACTACCACCAACGCCTCGCACCACATCTCACTCGCATTGTCATTCACCACTCACGCCACACCTCATCTCACCTTCGCATCACCATTCATCACCATTCGCACCGATGACCGCCATTCACTCCGTCTCCATCGCTTCAACTCTCACGAATCGCCATCGACCATTCCTCCATCTCCATTTCGGAACATTACACCATCCATCTTCACCGCCTCGACACACCACCGCCATCGAATCGTCGCATCCATTCATCATTCTGCCATTTAAATTCCAGTTATTTAAATTCCTGTCATTTAAATTCCAGTCATTTAAATTTGTCATTTAAATTCCAGGTATTAAATTTCTGTTATTTAACTTCTTCTGTCATTTAAATTCGTTTCTTTATTAATGTCCTTTGCATTCCAGTTATTTATTTACTACGTTCATTTAAAATTCTAGTTATTTATTTCCAGTAATTTATTTTTGTCATTCAATCAGTAATTTATTTTTATTTTTTCGTCATTTGTCAAATTCCCGTCATTTAAATTCCTTTTATTTATTATATCCCTTACTTTTTATTTTATTTTTTAGGCTCCATTTTCTATTTACTACTTAATTATTTTTGATAGTATTTTTTCAGTTGTTTAATTTATGTTGTATTTATTTGCTTTTCTTTTTATTCTTTTATTTATTTATTTATTTTTGGTTAGTTTGTTAAAACTGAGCAATGGATTTGGTTGTCAATTATTATTATTTTGTTTTTATTAGTTCATTTTTGTCTTAGTTTTTATTATTTCTAATAATAATGGCAAGTGAGGAACAATTTCATATGGGAATCCTTTTATCCCAAGATTATATTGCTCGTATTGTAGGGGCCCTCACGAGTCAATTTTTGTCCCAAAGTTGAAAAATGTGGCGAATCGAATCCAACAGCAAATTGAAGAAGTGAGTTGATCGAGAATCATGCTTACTACTCACAGACATGTGTAGGGTTAGCTCGGTATGTGGGGAGATCACGAGTTTGAGGACTGTCTCGTAGTACAAGAGCAACTATGTTTAGAGGATCAACCATACACCTGGAGCGAATCGGTGTTGCACAACACAATACGATCATGAGCAATGTTTCAAGCACTGGTTGGAGGAGATCATGAGAGTGCTCATTTCGACAATCATGCTCCATAATTAGCTCAACAAGCAACAACGGAGAATGAAATGATACCAGAGGGGGGAAAAAGACCTCGACATAAACCAACTACAGCTCTACTCCACATTAGTAAAGATAAATGCAATGATGGAAGATCCACTTGCATCGCAACGACTGGAGAGCGAAATGGTTCATATATTGGATCACCTTACTGAGGACTTAAGTTGCTCGCTATCACCTCCCCCGTTCGAACCTGAGCAAACAGCATCGAACCATCTGCCTGAGCTTGAAGACAAGCCATCAGAGGACCTTGACTTCATGGAACCTCCTCCCTCTGAAGTCAACTGCTGTTATTTCCCCTCCTTCTCCGTGCTATATCCAGAAGATAATGATACTTCTCACCTCAAATTAGAGAATAAGGAACCGCCATCACCTCCCGCCAAGTCATCCAAACAAAACACCACTATCACCTTCGAGGAACCAATTCCCTCTGAAGTTGATTTCCACCAAGGCTCTTCCTATGAACCTCTCCAAGAAAATGAGGATAACTACGTCCTCAAATTTGAGGAGGAGCCATTAAACTTTGATCTTCATCTGGAGGATCAAGGCCTTCCCCACCCGTGCACCAAAGCAGTAGGATGGAAACTCGAAGTCCACTCACTAAGTGTGGAGGCCACCTTCCCTTTTGATCCAGGACCAGAGTTTGAAGATACAACCCGCCTCAGAGTTCTCCCTGCACCGCTCAACGAAGATAAGGATGTCTTCATCCTTAAATTTGAAGATGAGTCTCCACCACCTTGCCAGTATCACAACCTTTTCGAGCCTCACCTAAAGGAGGAAGATGTTTACATCCTCTAATCCGAGGAAGAACAGCATTCAGCACCTGGTCTTCTGCTTGAGACCCGTTACCATCAATACCTCCTCAAGAACCAGGTTTTGTGGAGCATTTATTTTCATATTTTATTTGTTGAGGTAACGTTGTGTTTTGATCCAGGTGGTTTAATACTGATTGCTGGCCACTTCGTATCTCCTTTGGCACCATTATCAACTTTTATTTTTGATCCGGGATAACGAAGCAGAAGTCTAGCCAAAGACTATAAAGAAGGGCAGCTTATTGGGAGGCAACCCAGTGGTTAAATTTATGTTTAGTATTTGTTTTGTTTTTATTTCTGGTTTATTTTTGAAATACCCCGTAATTAAAAATAGTGATTAATTAGGCTAATGAATAATTTAGAAGCTTAATTAAGTGTAAATAATCATAAGGGAACAAATCCCGAAGAAAACGGACCTTTAAAACGGTTTAAAAGCACTACCGAATCTTAAAGCACGCTTTTCGAGGTAACCGGGAAAACGTGTCTTTAAGCGGGTCAAATAGACTCGTAACAATTTTAGTCAACTAAATAATCATTAATAATATTAGTGAAGCTGTAGGACCAATAAAATCAATAAAACGAGAGATTAGTAAAAACTGTCAAAAACGGTAAGTTGTGGGGTAGAAGTAAAAATAACTGAAACTTATGTGTCCACTTTTTAAATAAAAAGTGAAAAGTGTGTGTGTGTGTATAGGCCAGCCGGCCCCCCCTCTATTTCACTCTCTCACACACACTCCACTCTTATACACAAACAAACAAAACAATTAAAACTACCCCACTCCCCCACACTCTCTCTCCTACTCTCATTTCCCCTCTCTCACGTGAACAAGCCCTCACTCACTCCCTTTTCTTCTTCTTCCCCTACCTCCATCGATTTCCATGTTGAAAGAAGAGAACCCACAAAACCTCTACTTCTCTCCTTTGTAACTCTCTCCCAACTCTTCCAAAAATTATAAAAATACCACCATTGTGATCCTCTCACCAAGAGCTACATTTTCATCTTTCCAAAATTCGAAAACACCCACTTTCGATTTTATGGGTATATCCCATTTGGAGTTTCAACACCACCATTAGAAGGCCCTTCTTCTCCTTGTTCTTCTAAGGTAAAAATATTTCGAAAACTCCATCTTTTTCTAGCCCTTATGGGCAAAACGAGATTCATGAACTAAACCCTTGTTCTTCCTCTTGTTCTAGCCGATTTTGGCTTGTTGGTGGAGTTGGAAATATTGTTCTTGAGCCACTCCAAGCTCCATTTGAACCCTTGCAAGGTAATATAAATTCTAAACCCTAGAATGTGCATTAGAACTTGGTTAATGGTTAGGGTTAGTTTTAAATATTGAATGGTGTATATGAATGGTTGTAGTGTTAGAGGATTGAGTTACTAAAACCGGTAGAGAGAAGGAAGGAGGAAGAAACAAGAAGAGAAAGAAAATCTAGAAGGAAAACAAGGTAAGAACACTCATTGTGTAGCTTGGTATATATTTGTATATGTAACAGATTTTTAGTAATGAAAATTGGTATTGAAAAATGGTAATGCATTAGTAGTATAATGTGTAAGAGAATACAAGTATTTTGAAGCTCTAAAAGACATGTAAAACTGTTACAAAACAGATTGGGGATTAGTGTTTGTGTGCAGGAAATTTTGTAGTGCTTTTAGTGTTGTTTTAGTATTGGTATTGTATATGGGAGCTTGTGTATTTTGGTTGTTGAAACAGGTGAAATAAGTGTTGAATTGTGAACTAGATTGAGTGGTGAGAGTGTAAAAATATAGGGGAGGTTATGGCAAAATTTGCCTAGGATTAGAACACTTAGAAAATTAAAACTAGGTGAATAATGTGAGTGTGTAACAGATTTTGATTAAGGAAGATAGAGGATAAGTTGAGGGAGATAGATGATGTATTCGAGATGTATTAGGAGTGTTAGGAATGACATTAGAAGAGGGAGTTGTAGATGGAGAGTGTTAGTGCTAAAATCTGTAGCAAACACAACTAGGGAAACAACTAGTGTAAGTGTGAGTTGAAACTTAGAAAATTAGATGAGTGAATGAGTATGAAATTGTGTAAGGAGTTAGGAAATGAACTAGGGTGTATTAGGAGGTTTAAATGGTGTTAAAATGTAGGATTAAGTGTAGGAACAATGGGGAAGTATTGGGTAAAAAGAGGACTGAAAACAGAAATTAAAATGCAAATACTGGGCCGGACCGGACTTGCGACCGGACTTGCAAGTTCGGTCGAGCCCAGATTTACAAGACGGGAAAGTTACTGGAATCGACCGGACTTGCGACCGGACTTGCAAGTCCGATAGAGCAGAAAATTTTCCCGTCAGAATGCTACTGGAATCGACCGGACTTGCGACCGGACTTGCAAGTCCGGTCGGACCAGAAAAATTCCCCGATGAAACCTTCTGGAATGGACCGGACTTGCGACCGGACATGCAAGTCCGGTCGGCCAGAAGAATTTCCGTAACCTGAGCTACTGGAATGGACCGGACTTGCAAGGTCGGTCGCAAGTCCGGTCCGGTCAAAAAAAAATATATATATATATATGTACATGTATGAAAACATGCCAAAGTTAAGTAAGAAAGTAAAACCTAAGCAATGAAAAGTAAGTAAGTAAAGTATAAGTGTAAGAAGTATAAGGACATAGTAAGTATGAGTTAAGTAATGATAACTAGATTAATCATTCAATTGTATGTATGTAATAGGACTGATTTGTGACATCGAAGGACGTTTGGAATTACGTACAACAGTGAACGGTATGGATTCCTCATGCCCCGTATGCTATCTTGGTTACTCTGATTTGTGTGTTGTGTGCTAATTGATCACCAAATAAGATAAATGCACGAATCGGAGTTAATATGCATACTTGTGAATATGTAGTGTTGTATGTTGTGAATATTGTTCTTAAATCATAGTTTGTATAATTCATGAAATGTATGGATGTATATGAATGCTTGTATGAATGTTGTAGTGTACTGTGACCGTTTATTATTGTGTTTGGACTTCTAACTTATTCCTAACAAGCTAACCATCCTAACTTAAAATGGTAATTAAATTGGAATGAGTAGAAGTCTGATATAGTTTCGGCCACGCGTGAGGAGGCGGAGTCACGAGAGGTTGGCTCCAATTCCTGACTCTTAAACTGGTCCGCGGCCCAAATCCCTTAAGTGGGTAGCATCCCGGATTGGTGAGTCAAGTAAATCCCGGATGTGGGACGGTGTAGTCCCCAAGGCCGGAGGTCCCGACGACTTAACTTGAGTATAAGTAAGTAAGTAAGAATGAGTAAGTAAAGTAAATGAAAGTAAGTAATTGTAAGTAAGAAGAAGTAAGTAATGAGTAAAAGAATAAAGCATTCCGATTAACCCGGATGCATAATTTGGCTAACCTTGTGAAGGTAAGTAAGATGTGTACTTGTAATGTTGCCTTGATTTGTGTAATGAATTGTATAGCATGTATATTGTATGAAGAGCATGTATGTATGAAATAAATGAACTGCATGTTTAGTGGACGTCAAATAGTCGGCGTGCCCTAGCTAGCACGCGGTATATGCGGAGTCCATATGCAGCGTTTGCTGAGCCCCTTGGGGCACCATTTTTACTACACGCAGGTACCCGCGAGGGATGAAGATGTGAAGATTGAGTTCATTTCTTTTATCTTCTTTTGCAATGTAAACAATGAATTTATGATGGGTGTACTAAGTAGTACATGGCTGTAACTTTTGATTAGCCGGTGTACCATGGGGTACACCTTTTTGGATATTAATGGAAGGGAATTGGTATAGATGAGCAAAAGATAGAAACTCATTCTTTTGGGAAGTGTGGTAAAGGATGTAAAGTAATACTTTAAATACTCGGTGATCCAAGAATGTAAGTAGGTTATTTTGTATTCAGTATGCATTATATTAGTAGCTCGGTACACTATGTTCATCAGACCGTTACTGTAAGTATTAGTAGCCTAGCTAGCCGTATGGGCGGTTAGCGGCATTGTTTCACCCGCCATAGTAAGTATGTAATAATTCCGCTGCGAACTCGTAGGATTACTAGGACGATTAGACGGTAAGCATAGGATTAGCGGTTGGGGTGTTACAATTTTTGTTTTTCTTTTATTGAGAAGTGAAAAATGGTGCCCGTGCTTTAATGCAACGCTTTCACCGTTTTTGTGGGAGTTGTGAGTGTGTGCAGGTGACAATTGTTGTGATGTTTGATGCTCTCCAAGGCTGGATACTTGCATGAACGCAAGTGTGAGTAAAGATACTACCCCATGCACGAGCTTAAGTGTGAGGAAGGAAATCTTCCTCAATCTACGATATCAGGGGAGTTTCAGTTTTCCTTTATTTAAATGTTTGTGTTCAGCCTATCATGCTTAATGCTTATTCTATAACAGTCCATGATTGTCCTGAATGAAATTCTTTACGAGTCTGGCATATTTTGAAAGGTCTTTTCTTGATTTTATTTTTGAACAATGAGGACATTGCTCCTCTTAAGTGTGAGGAAGTAGGACCTTTCCCTGAAAATATGCCAGTTGCACTTAATGCCACATTTGTTTTTGTTTGTCCTCTTATTTTGAAAGAACTATCTCTTTTAAGTGGCCGAAAAATAAATAATAAAATAAATAAATTTTTGGAAGTGTTGAAAACGAGCCTGATGGCCACCTCAAGAATCTTTCTGCTCTAGGTTGTTTGTTTATTTAGTTTTATTCAAATTATATCTGTTTTCACTGAAATTTGGTGGATTAGCTGCTTATGAAAAATGAATTGGTCTAGTTTGGGGTCTTAAGAATAATGTGAAAGTTTGGAATGAAAGGATAAGGCAAGGTACTCCGCTGATCTGAATTAAAATTTCTAAACCAAAACAGGCCTCTTCATTCGGTTATTAAGTCCTTGGGGTGCCTTATCACCCATCTACCTAAGGTCTTGTGATCTGGGATAGAAGGCCCAAAACCGCTACATGGGTGAAGAGAAAAGTCTGAGGGGATGAATGAAATATGTGAATGGCAGAATGTTAAGGAAAATGAACTTTGGAAAGTTAAATGTGTAATTCATCTTGCTTATTCTGAACATGAGTATGTGGTGTTGAAAGGTATCACAGAATAAGGTGTTACTTCACACCACTTGTCATCCAAAGGTTAGAGGAAAGAAATGATGGAGGATCCCAAATTATTCTGTTTCAGTTTCTATAGTCTAACTTCTCCATGCTTTTTAACTTCATTCTTTTTCACTGTTTGCGAAAACCTACAGCTAGTAGCAGAACTTTTCTTTTGATTGTCATTTTGCTTGTTTTTCCCTCGGGAGTTGTTTAATCCTGAGTTTCAATACTTCGGCCCTTAAGAGTAGTCATATTCTGTATTTGCTTGAGGACAAGCAAAAGCTAAGTGTGAGGAAGTTTGATAAGTGTAAAATATATCTATTCCTAGGACTTTAATTCTTCCTATTTTATAACAATGTATGTCATATTTTACATTTATCATATGCTTTTCTTAGATTTAAGTTTTAATGTCAACTCATATATCTTATTTTATTTATATAGGAAAATATATCACATATTATATATATATAATATATAATACTACATATATATATAACATGTATATATATTATACATACACGCACACAAGAGGACTGTTGGGCTTTTGGAGAGGCGTATGTACACACACGGGAGATGGGCCAACAAATTGCAGGCGCAGACATTGGAAACAAACTGGGCTGATTTAGTCCCATGTTGACATGGACCGACAATGACAGAGACAAAAAGACATTAGCAACATTTTTTATATTGTGTAACCCATGCATATGATATTACGGGATCGATCGCACTATTTTGACAGTATCCTCATCATCCATCACGGTCGTCTCCGCTACTATATTACCACATCCAGACCACCGAGATCGGTACGCTTCTTCCACGGAACGTCACCTCACCACGCTTCACACCACACCATCTCACCCATACAACACCGCCTCACTCACCTTCTTCACCATCGACCCAACGCCACCATTTCATCCACATCCTCGCCATTCATCACCATTCACACCGACGATACACCAGTGTCGCCCCATCTTCTTTCACTTACGCCACAACTCACAACATTCCATCGTCATTCACGCATCATCCTCGCTTCACTATCGCTTCATCCCCATTTCACGCCTCACACCACTAAAACCATTCACGCTTCATCTTCAACTTCATCGGACCCGTACCATTCACCATGCCTTCACCATTGCCTTTCATCGTCGACACCCCATATCACCATCGCCTCACTCGACCAACATTGTCACGCTTCACACCACCATTCACCACCATCTCCGCATCGCCTCACCATTCACGCCTCATCAGACCGCTACCACCAACGCCTCGCACCACATCTCACTCGCATTGTCATTCACCACTCACGCCACGCCTCATCTCACCTTCACATCACCATTCATCACCATTCGCACCGACGACCGCCATTCACTCCGTCTCCATCGCTTCAACTCTCACGAATCGCCATCGCCATCGACCATTCCTCCATCTCCATTTCGGAACATTACACCATCCATCTTCACCGCCTCGACACACCACCGCCATCGAATCGTCGCATCCATTCATCATTCGCTCCACTCACTTTGACGATACATTAGCGTCGACTACCATTCTTCGTTTCGCATCACTAACCAACCACCATCACCGTCGTGAGGGAGAACGGAGCGAGACTGAGTAATTCTCATCTTCGGCGTGAATAAACAGAGGAGTAAATCGGTGTGAGTTTAACGGGGAGAGAACGATAGATCGGAACCGGAAGAAATAAAAAGACAAAACCAACCATGAACCGGTTGGGCAAAAACAAATTGAACCGGACCGGTTAATTATAATGGTTTTGCTAAAACCAACTTCATTATAATTGTTACATGTCATTTGTTTCTTATTGCATTTTTGGTTATTACATAACATTCTATATTGGTTTTAAACGTTTACCTTTATTGAATTTTTATTTTTACTGGTTTAATTAACATATAGATTGTTACAATTAATGTGCTTCCCTACAATAATTATGATCGCTTAATTGCATTATCTTTATAAATCTATTTTGACCCGATCCAGTGAAAAATAGATAGGTTTGATTAATTCGTAAATTTGTGGAAAACTTGTTTTCATCAGACAAGTTAATACTTCATCTGCATAAATATTATCTCTCAAACTTATTTTGTTTACATGTGTTTTGCTGGTCTAAAATCAAGTCATAGCATGTTCTGGTAAACAAATTCGTCAGAGTTATTATTTTTGCCAATCTATAAACCAGAAAAAATAACATAATTAACCAAACTATAATAACCGGAACACGGAGTCCTGCTCAATCATATCATCCATCATTTTAATTTATCTGTTATTTTATTTATCTGCATTTGATCAGTTTCATTTAAAATTCAGTAAAACCCCCCTTTTGTGACATGCTTAGGAATTAGACATTTTCGCTTAAGTCCCACGGTTCGATTACCCGGTTGCTTCAATTTCACTATACTACTGCGACCGGGATTGTTTGCAGCCCAATAGATATTTTGACTTGCTCTTTATTTACTATTTTTACCAGGTCGAAAATCTAGTCTGCAACATCTGAGGTGGCTTTCATGCTCACCCTTTGACTTGGAATACACAAGAATATTGTCGATGAAGACTACCACTGACTTGTCCAACTCATCTCTGAACAAGCGGTTCAATAAGTTCATAAACTTGGCTGGTGCATTGGATAAACCAAACGGCATAACCGTGAACTCATAGTGACTGTATCTGGTTCGGAATGCGGTCTTCTCAATGTCACCTTCCCGGATAGCAATCTGGTGGTAACCGGATCGTAAGTCAATCTTGGAGAATACTGATGCTCCTTTCAACTGGTCGAATAGATCATCAATGCGTGGTAAAGGATAACGGTTCTTCACCGTAACAACATTCAGCTCTATGTAGTCGATGCAGAGGCGGAGGCTACCGTCCTTCTTCTTCACGAAGAGTACCGGCGCTCCCCATGGTGAAACGCTCGGGCGAATAAATCCCTTGTCAAGTAGGTCTCGCAGCTGCTCTTTGAGCTCTTTCATTTCGGGTGGAGCCATACGGTAGGGCGCCTTCGCTATTGGTCCAGTTCCCGGCACCAATTCAATTTCAAACTCCACTGCCCGTGTGGGCGGCATGCTCGACAGTTCCTTAGGAAAGACATCAGGAAACTCCGACACTATCGGCACATCTGGGCTAAACTCCGGGTCTCTCTCTCTCTCTATGTCCTGGACATAGTAGAGGTATACATCACTCTTCATTGGTAATTCACAATACATAGACATAGCGGAGATAATCTGAGTCGAAGGCTCCCTGGGCCTCTGGCGGTATGAAATGGTAACCCCAGTCGGACTCCGAAGAAGCAGTCGATGCTCGACACAGAGGATTCGACCCTTGTACCGCTCCAACCAGTTCATCCCCACAATCACATCAAATCCCAGTCCGTCGAACTCTATCATGTCGATCGGAAACTCTTCATCCCTGATTCGTACAATAGCATCACGGTACTAGCGGGTACACTTGATCCGCTCTCTCGACGGGAGAGTGACTAGGAAGTCAGGCATCTCTTCACCGTCTAACCCCAGCCTCTTCGCAAATGAAAGCGAAACAAATGTGTGTGAGGCTCTAGAGTCGAACAAGATTGATGCGTCCACGCCATTAACTAGAAAGGTACCAGTTAGGATATTGTCGCTTCTACCAGCTTCTGCCTCATTACACACTCCCAGTATACCTCCCTTTCCGAGTGCACAGCCTAATTCAGTACACAAACTTATAAGTACACAGTAACAACATGGCCGACATACTCCAAAACAACATCTCTTTATTCATCAACATACTCTTTACACCATAAGTTGGTTTACACTATCAACATAGCTAATACACATGTAGCATCCTTAACATACAACTGGTTTCACCCATTACATGGTTACACAAGCCTTAGAACTGCCGAAATGTCAAATTTAAACGTCCGGGTTTCATGTGTGTGGCATTAATTACTGTCGATGGTGCGGTATTCAGTTTGATCTTCTTGATACCATGATATAGCATCCTTGACTGCCCACCCATGATTAATACATCTCCTGACTTCAACACTAGCTTCTTTGCGAGATCAGCTCGCTTCTGCTCGCCATACACAAACACTGCGGTATCACCAATTAACCAAGACACCACGGGTACTCCCTTACTCAGAGACTCGGGTGTTTCATCCTTATCCTGGTGTAAACCCAACCGTCCACCTTTCTGGTAGAAGTTCACAATACATAAATCTGCCTTAACACTCGGAATTGGATCCGATTCAACTTGCTGAGCAATTCCCATGGCGTGGTTAACGACCGCAAGGAACTCCTCAGGTATCCTCGGTACGGTTGCTCCATCTTCCGCTCGTTCATCCTGATATGTCTTGGTGTAGGGATTCCAGTCCTTACCCATGCACATCATCTTCAACTTCATCTTCGATCCACTCGGGTACTCCGGTGTGTAGAAACCTCCAGGTGCTGCTCCTAGTTCGTCGCATCGTCGGATGATGTGGATTTGTGCTTCCGGTGTCAGGTATCCATTTAATAATATCATACCTGGCTGGATAACCTGACATTGCTCTATCGGGAATTCGGTGATGTTGATGGTTGTTCCTTCGGGGTTCGGTGTGGGTGGGATTGGATAACAAATATTGAAGGTTCCTAAGGTTTAGAATTATCTAACTTAGGTAAATTATACATTACACTTTAACTCTTCAGTTATATGGTTGTAAACTTAGACTTGCTAACACTCGTGCATTAAATGCGGTAAGCAGTCAATTACTTCACTCAGTGGTTCAAGTAGTACCTGGTCTAGAAGAGGGTCCAGCAGCCTCTGACCGGTCTACCACATTTAGGGCGGCCTTGCCAGATCCTGACCCTTTCCCCTTCTGGGAGTCAGTGTTCCCCTGAGCTAAGGACGGCTAGTGAGTCGCCTTCGGGCCTTCAGTGGTCACGGCAGCCTTACCCTTCCATTGCCCCTTAGGCCTGTAGTTTCTGTCGTTGGGGTTCTGGTAGCACTCATAGTCGCGGTGCCCTATCTTCTTGCATTAGTGACACTGCACATCATTTCCCTTACAGTCCTTGCCGGGGTGGTCTCCGTTGCACCACTTATAGTAGTAGTGGTGCTCCGGTCCAAAACCCGCGCTAGCTGCTATCACATTACACCATTAATACACACTTCAAAACATAACAACAATCATTTAACTTGATACATGAAATTGGTAGTTACCCTTGGGCGGGTGAGAGCATAGGGGCTTTGCCGCATAGGCATACGTGAGCTGCAGTGGCTCCTCAGCAGTGGTGGTCTGGGCTTGGCCTTTGCCACCCTGGTGCTGGCCTTTCTGGGACTGAGGGTAAGGTTTCTTCTTCTTTCCTCCCCCATACCTTTGTGTGACCTGGCCCTCGCTCGAAGCCTTGCGCTTGTGCGCATTCTCCTTGTCCCTCAGACGGACGGTGATCTCTACTATAGCAGCGGCATGATAACACTCCTATTATTTAGGGTGTTAGTTATGCCCCGCAAACCAAACTCACAATCACATTCTCACATCATACATACTTATTCACATCACACTGTAGTTCAATTACCTGCAAGGTAGTATATCCTGTTGGCCCGATCCCGTAGCGTAGGTGGTAGCTGAGTCTGTTGTAGAAACGGTTTACCAGGATCCGGTCTGAGTAACCCAAATCTGGTAGCAGGTGGATAAGGTCGATGAAGACGGTGTAGTACTCGTCTACCGACATCTTATCCCCTTGTCTCAGGCTGTCCAGCTGAAGGCGCAGCCTCTTGTACATGTATCGAGTAGTACTTGGCTCGCAGCAGAGCCGTGTACTCCCTCCACTCAAAGGCAGGGTCAGCAACTCTGCCCTCCCGTACCAGCTTCCATCAGCTCCTTACCGAACCCTTCAGATAGTAAGCGGCAAGACGGACCTTGGCTCCAGCAGGCACATCCAAGGTCTCTTAGACGGTCTTCAGCTCGGAGATATACGCCTCCAGCTTACCCGGGTCAGTCTCCCCGTGAAAGGATGGTAGTCTCAAGTCTGCCAACGCTTTGACCCAATTGGTCTCGCGCGGATGTAGTTGCGGTTGTGGGCCTTGTTGGTCCCCACCGCCTTGCCGCTGCTACCCTTGTTACATCGCAGCCACCAACTGTGGGACCATCTGGGCTACGGCAGCTGCGACAGCGTCAGCCATCACTTGTGTCGTAGGGTTTTCCTCTGGGTCTCCAATACCGCGCCCGCGACCTCTACCATGTGGTCTACCTGCCATCTGATTTTCACACGAACATGTGTTAGCATTGTGCTTACAAACTTATCGGTTCCAACGGTAATAACTGAAATACCCCAAACTTATTAAACATGGATTAAATATCTAATCACATTAACCAAGGCCTAAACATGCCTTAAAAGTCAACTGAGCACAACAGTGGTCAACACAAATCAAGATGTTGCACCCTTTGACTGTTAAGGGTAAATAAATACCCAAATGAACTTCTTAGGACCTGAAAATTTGTCCTAAGTATATTAACACATTACTAAACACATTACAATCGTTGGACAACACTCCAACACAAAGAACAAGCACTTTCATGCTTCAAGGTCAAAAAGGGAAAAAATGTGCTCTAAGAATACCTTAAAGGTCTAATGACCTCTAAATGATATAAAATTGGATACCATGATCAAATATCTTGTAAGTAACACAACAAAACCGTTGTCAAAGAAAACCAAGCTCAGAAACTCCTTGAGACACAAAATGTGCACTAAAACTCCTTAAAGCACGTTTTTGTGTAATTGTCTTCTAAATTGGTTTTAATTGGGCTAAAAGGTTATAAATACCTTTAAATATGATAAAATATCATATTATAACATGTAAGGAGTTTAATCCCAGAAATTAAAATTTTACAAATTTAATATTAAAATATTAATAAAACCTAACAGGGGGGCCCGCTCTGAGTCAAACATTGACTAAGAATGGTCAAGAGGTCAAAATTTTGACCCCTTGGACCACATGAGGTCGACAATACACAGGCTGGGGAGTCAAATTTCGTCACTTGCTAGCTTAATAAACAAACTCCACTTGTTCCCTTAATAAGGCTTACTTTTGCTTTTACTTTTATTAGTTTATACACTCCACTAGCTCCATTATTTGAATTCTCCAGCTGGAAAAACGTGTGAGGAGCCTCTCCTTTCTTCAATCAGCCGGCTCCTTACTCCCTCCTTATCCCTTGATGAGTCACCTTCAATTATTAGACAATAAACTAATCTAAAGCACATTTTCAACCTAATAATACCAATTCTAGTCACTCTCTCTCTCCTAGCTGCATTCAATTCGATGAAGCAGCTCCTCCAAGCTCTCCCAAGCTCTCTCAACCGAACTTCTTCAGTTGGGAAGGTAAACCTAACTTCTAAGCTTCGAATTAATGGTTTAAGGCTTGTTTTTGGCTCTTTTCCTTCATCTCTTCACCACCTATGCTTAGATCTCGTGACTAATCAGTTCCTATGGCTTATTCTAAGTGTTCTAAGGTTAGAACATCAATCAAATTCGAATGAAACAAGTTTAGAGACCAAGGTTGCTCAAAATCTCATTTTAAGGTAAAAACATACCTTAAGCTTCTCTACTCTTCATCCGATTTTCTTCCTCTGATTTTTGTGAGTTTATACACTCATAATCTTCATATTTACATGTTCAATCAGTTGGTTAGCCATTTGGAGCAAGGGTGGCCGAGATCCAAAGGAAATACCTTCTTTTAAGGCATTTTTCCAAGGTAAAACCTAATAACAAGAGAGCTTGTTGTGATCTAGCTATTTCCTATGTCTATATGGTGAGTCTAACACCTTGTGGTGGTCTAAAACAGGCCGAACCCATCTTGAACTCTCCTTGCATTTTTAAGGTGATTTTTGCCTTAAATCTTACATAAATTATTCCTTATGGTTAGATCTTGCTTGGAGACTAACTATGCCTTGGTTTCTGTTTGAAACATGTAAAACAAGCTGTGGAGAATTTCTCCTTAAGGTGGCGAACCCAAACAAGGCTTTACCTAAGCTAAATCAAGGTATAAATCACTTAAAACCTTAACTTGATACATTAACACAAGTTTAAGTGTGTGTATATACTAATTGCCGTGAGTGAATGATTAAAATAAGGTCTTGTTTGACCTTAAAATGTTTAAGGAATGGTTTAATAAATTTTATAACTAATTAAACAAGCATAAATGTCAAATTTAAGACATTATGTGGAAGTTTGGTAAATAAATGAAAATTATATGGTGAGGCCGAAATTTATAAGTGTTTTTGGGACATTTATGTGTAATTTATTTTGCAAGCCAATGTTTGTAATAAGGCCATGTATTTTAGGCCATTTTATTTATGCATTTACAAGCTTTTAATTAAGTTTAAGTAGTATAAATGCATTACCGAAAATAAATGGGGTATTAGGTGTAATTAAATTAAATTTAAGGGCTTTATAAAAATAAGGCCGAAAATTAGAGGTAAAAAGGAGTTAAAATAAAGTTTATAAGATTTTATAAAGTTTTGGGGTTAAATGGTGAATTTTGGAAACTTAGGGGTTAAAACCGTAATTACAAGGAATTGGTGGTCAAGGAAATATTAAGGTGGTCAACCTTGACCATATGCTAGGTTTTGACCAAAATAGATAAGTTAAATAACTTATTTAAGGTTGTATAATAAGATAAGTATCTTATGGTAATATTTTATAACATATGTGGTAAATATGTTATTACCAAAATAAAGGGTGTACAATGGTATTTTAAACACCCATGGGCTATTAGGAATTATTGGAATGTTTTTGGAATTAAAATAAACTATATATGTATAATATATAGTTATTATGTCATTATGACACTTTGGAGAAATATAGGAGGTGGTATAGTAAATACCGATTATATATGGGTTAATAAAGGTAATAATAACCCTTTGGAGAAATTTGATGATTTTTAGAATAATATAAGAGTGTTATTAAGATATATATGTATAATATATAGTTTAATGAATTATGAAACTATGTGTTATAAATAGGGCCGAATGGCAATTATGGAATAGCACAAGGGCTGTTCGAAAGTTACAAAAAAATAACCATAGGTTATACCCTTTTTATAAGTTAGAAATGTTATATTAAATGGAATATATAACATGGTATAAATTAAGGGGTGATTTTGTAGATAAAGGAAACTATGGTTTATGAAAAAGAATATGGTTTTGATATGGTGCCCATGTGGCAATAATAAATAGTTTGGTATAAAAACCATAGGTTATTAATTAAAGGAAATAAGAATATCATGTCAAATGATATTAGCATATGGAATAGCATTACATAATGTTATGTGGTCAAAATAGAATTTAAATAAATTCAAGGGCTTTACCGAATTGATAAAGTTTGGAAAATGAATTTTAGACTAAGGTCTATAATGTTATAAATGTTATAACAATTATATGGTTTAGGTGGAATTAATATGAGTAAGGATATTCACATCAAAGAATGTGACAAACTATAAATAAATGGGATTTATAAACTAAGGTGTTTATGGAATAAACTTAGGAGTTGTAAATTTAACAACATAAATGTTACATAATATTAGGATAATAATCTTAATATGTTGTATAATATAATACAACTAATGGGAATAATCATCTAATAAAAGATGATAAAATGTAACATAAAATAAAGAGTTTATGAAACTCATGAGAATTACCTACGTGGTAAAATATATACATACACAAGAATAATGTATATAAGGTGGATATATATATTTTGGTTGAAAACCATATGATTTAATGGTGGTGGTTATTTAAAAAAATATAGTTACGAACTATAAGTTATGAATTTTGGATGCAAATATTATTTGCTAAAGATAAATGGATCATATAATACATTGTATTATAGTGGATGGTGGGAGAATGATACAATATAATAAGTGATACAATACAAAAATAACAATATAATACAATCATGCATGCATACATGCAACTATAGGTTATGTACCTAAACTAGATGGTGGATAAGATTAAAAGAAATGTAACGAATTAAACTTAACAGTTGAAATGTTTTGACGTACGCGTTTTAAGTAACAAAGCCGACTGTTTTAGAGAAACCTGTAACAAACAACTGTAGAAAACAGGGGTGAACTGTCGGGGTTACTTATTATTCGGAAATACCGGATGTAGTTAGTCATGGAGACTGACTTATAGTTTTAATACCGTTTAGATTATACTTCTGACAAGGACGCTTGACAAGCTAGCGGACTACAGAGCATAGGATCTTGCTGATTCATACTCCACCGTAATACGATCAGGGTGAACGGTATGTAAAGGGGTTTGATCCGAGTTGTCCTAAGGTTGCTCCTTGGGCTCGGATTTGGTTGACATAACTTGTATGTTGTTATGTGTCCCTGATTGTCTCTGAGGGCTTCCTCAGTTCAGACTTCTGTGTGATCTGTGATAAGATTGTTTGTCTGAATGTGTTAATTAATATGCATGAATTGTATATTTATAGCTGCTTGTTATTTACTGTTGTTGAGTTAACAGTATTGGTTCGTATATATGAACTATATATATAAAACGAACTAGCGGCTATGGTGCTATCTTATATGAATATAAGGAACGTAAGTAAAACGTTGTAGCACTAGGATAATAACATATACATATTATCCAAGACTTTTATACGGAGCATTGGCCTTTCTATACGCCGCTCTCGTATCTAACACTGGATCCCGAGTTTACAGACTCCGGATTGGACTAATGACCTTAGTCTGCTGTGTTAGAAAATTTGGTAATGCGATGCGATGGTATAATTAATTAATTAATGGAATGGAAGTAAAGCCAAGAGGATGTGGCTTGGTGCGCGCTGTGATCACAAAAACGATACCAGGATGTCCGCGTACGGGTCCGTAAGTATCAAGAAAATTTCCCGTGAGCTAGAATGGCTCGTTGGTCCGGAGACTCTACCGTTGGAGTGGCTACTGCCGTGGGTGACCCGCCATAATATATGGGTAACTAGAGACATGTCGTTTTAACGAGACATTGTCACTAGGTATAACTGAACAACTAAAACAATTGAGACTTATACAGTGGCGAACAATATTGGTTTCTATACCATGGACGAGACTTAATACTTGTTTATTATTCTCGTTGTTTTCGCTTTGTTGTTCATTGGTTATACTTGTGGTTATTTTATTGTGTGTTGATGGTTGGATGGAGCCTACAAGGCTAAGGTAAGTTAAATATGAAAACTGTACGCTACGGCAAATGTACATTGTACATTATATTGTTATTACTCGATACGTTCGATATATAAATGTTGTATGGAATATTAAATGAATGTTTGGATATTTGGATGGATGGTTGAATGTTTATGGATATTTGGATGGATGGTTAAATTTATTATGCATGTTTATTACAGTATTGAATATATCTATAAAGTGGTAAAAATGCAAACAAACCAATAATAAGATGGTTAAAATGACAAGTGACCATTAGGGTCCAGGCCCGGCATACACAGCGTCTATCGCTGATACTACACTCATGCAGGTTGTTGATTATCGCCGGAGCTGAAGTGCGGGAACAGGGTAATTAGAGTTTACTTTAATTACGCACATGGAGTTTGTTTGGTTAGCAAATGAAGATGGTGAATGGTATTATGGTAAGGTTATGTATATTCAGGTTTGGGTAGACGCTCACTTGTCGTGTTTATGATTTATGGTCTTAGAATGATGTATAGGAGTTTCTCGTTATCACGGCGGTTAGCAGTTTGTTTATGTTGGAAGTTGGATGTAGTTTGGCTTCGTTGCTCGCATGGGCGAGTAATGGCCGGTGACACCCGAGTGAGTTTTGTAATTGTTATTTATTTTCGCTGCGAGACGTTTTATTTATTGCTACGTGAGAGATTATATCGTGTTTATGGAGAGGGGTGTTACAAAAGTGGTATCAGAGCGGAGTACCGCTCTGATGACGAGATAATAGGTTAAGACAGTGAGCTTAGGACTTGGGAAATATGGGAAACATTTGGGAGATATGAGACGATTCGTCTTAGGAAGATATTGTGTCTAGTAACGCAAATTGCGTGATAGCTAGCCTTTAAGGCAATTCAATATCTACTGGTTGTGTACGGTAATTTACCGAATATTATGTGACATACTGTACTACAGATGTCTGGTGGAACTAGAGGGCGTGGTACAGGAAGAGGTGGAGGCGGTGACCCCGGCATTCCAGGAGTTGCTGAGACGGTTGCAGCCGTTCTTGCACAGCTGGGTACTCAGATAGGAGGAGCACCAGCCCACCCGCCACAGCCCAGGGAAACGAACTGGCTGAAGTCAGTTAGCGAGACCCGACCACCTACGTATTCAGGGGAACCAGACCCCGTAGCTTTGGAGCGTTACATTGTTGAACATGAGAAAGCATATGAAGCTTTACAAGTACCTGACGACAAGAAGGTCGCCATTGCTGCTTTCCATCTGAAGGATGCAGCCAGTACTTGGTGGAGGTTGGTCAAGGACCAGCACCTGGCTACGCCCGACTTTTCGTGGGCTGCCTTTGTCGAATTGCTAAGAGGGAAGTACTACCTGGCGCATCTCAAACAGAAGAAGCGCCATGAGTTTGAGACACTGACCCAAGAAGGTCTGACCGTGGACGAGTATTACGCTCGATTCATTGGTCCGCTGGACTTCATTCCCGGTGTGGATTACTCAGAGACCGTGAAGGTCGAGAAGTTCGGGGAGGACTATTGTTTCGCATCCAGATGGCGATGGGTGCTACCCTCTACACTACCATCCAGGTATTAATATGGAAGCCGTGAATTCTTTACTTACTACATTACCAATTAACTTTGTGAGAACTTACCAAGGAGATTCCAGGAGTGTTATGAGGCTGCCTCGAGGACGGAGCTAATGCTCCAGACTCGGGAAGAGACTCTAGGGGGGCAAAGAAGAGAAGAACCCTGAGGGAGAGTCTGAGGGTGGAGGAGCATCTCCAGGCGAAAGCCAAGAGAAGGGAAAGTAAGGACTTATTCCATTTCAGATTATTTATCATATTAAATACCTTAGGAATGCTGACCCGAAACCTTAAATAGGAAATTCTTTCCAAAGAAGAAAGGGCAGCAGGGTCACCAGGGAGCAAAGGGAAAAGAGCCCGTCCTTTGGTTGACCGGCCCAGCACCTTCTAAGGGTGAGAACACCTACCTCTTAAATTGAATTGTGACCTTAACCTTTAAATCATCAGATTGTAACTTAAACTTAATTACTACCATTAGGCACCAGACAGCCCCAACGCCATTTTACTGTAAGCGTTGTGGGAAAGACCATCCTGGGGTCGATTGCGAAGGCCGCAAAGTTGTCTGTCGGTGCTGCAAGAAAGAGGGCCATAGGGAATTCGAGTGCTGGATGAACCCTGAGAGCCGTAACTACAGGCCACCAAAGAATACTCAGAAGACCTCAGTTGAGGATCTGGAGTACCACGAGGCGGTCAGGATGGCCAGACATCTACTGATGCTGGAGCCTGAAGGGCAAGGGAGTAGATAGGGCATGAGTACCCTAACTCCATGAGACCGCTGGTGGAAGACTTGATTACTATGTTGTATATTTACTTTGGATGTTAGACAAAGACTTGTTATAAGTATGTGGGAGTGTGTCATTGACCACTCGCCTTTTGTGTAAGACTTTGGATTAGTTGTGTGTACTCAGTACTAATAAGCTTTAAACCTTGACGGATATATATATGAACAGGATGTTAATGCTTACATTATCATGTAGCCATACTAGACGACACAGAGTCAATGAGACAAAGGGATTATTGAACCAGAATTTCCACCTGCATGGCGCACTTGCTATTGCAAGCGCTATGACAAAAAAACCACTGAAATTTCCATCTGCCTTGCGCACTTGCTACAGCAAGTGCAGCGACAGCAACAAACAGCAACTGCAAATGCAACTGCAACAACTACTACTTTTTAGTTTTATTATATGTAAAAAAACAAAAATGCTTTTCAAACTTTTTCATACAAACCTTGAGGTTAGAAACCTATACAACACTTGGAAGGACCGTTAGTCCAACCACTGCAACTGGAGAAACTATACAACCACTGTGATTGTAAACCAACCAGTTTAAACATTTAGGAATTTTCAGACAAGGCTTATTAGCCAAATACCATCAGTGTATACCCGCATTTAATGCTAATCACTACGAGTGATAAATGTTTAGTCCTATGGACAAGCATACCCTTTGTAGATGCACCACCGTCAGTGAGGATGGTTGGGAAGTGGAGAGCCAAGTTGCTCAAACTATTATGCAATCTGCAATAATCCAATTAAACGGAATGAAGGAACAAATATGAACTATGGAGGTGATATGATCATGATAAACAGGAAGAAAAGGAATATGTATTGTACTCAATGAGACCGAGTTAGGAGAACCGGGTTTGCTAAATGTAGCACAGATTTTACTTACACCGAGAAAATAACGCCGGCTAATGACACGAATTACCACTGATGCCACCAAGGCAATAGCACTTATTACTAGATAACCGATACCATGAACTATTAAACAAAAAAAAAAATGGGAAGAAGAGAAGAGAAAAGAAAAAAGGATATCCATCAGAGGGAGATTGACAACAGAATACTTCACAACAACCGTGTGACAGACATTACCAGTTTACTAAACGAGACATGGGACGACCGCACTCCGTTAGGAGCATGTGGGCCTGACAGACTTATTTATGAGTTAGTCAGGTAAGTAGTAATGTATCAGTACGGTACCCCATGCAAGTAGACAAGTAGTGTTAGGAACACGAGAAGTAGTCAACTCCATACTACGGACAGTAAGACGGATTACCTCGAAGATGGACGAGAAGAGCCGCAGTTAAACCAACGGGCTAGAGAAATCAAGAACCTTCAGCAGATAGCAGTAGACAGTATACAGAGAAGACAAGGAAACCTTTCAAGGACATGAAACCTAATGATAAGAACATGGAAACCCATTATGGACGAATAATATGTAGAACCCTCATAAGGATCAAGCAAATGCTTGCAATCCAGAGGAAATCTACCAGATGATATGGACATAAACGCGTGACTACGCGAGGATAAAAGACAAAGCTATATATAGCAGACACCGAAGCAAGGAACAGTGGATTTGGAATGTACCACTCACAGGATAATTCGCACATCTTATCTGTTTGACTCACGAGATATTAGCTGTTGAGCGTTTACGCCTCTGCACTCTGTATGACTGAGTGTTTTGGTATTGCACTCGTGCAGTTATTAATCTAGTGGGAATGCAGAAAGATAAAGTGGATATCAACACGAGTGTGTAAAAAAACAAAAAAGAAAAGAAAGAGAACTACAACAGTGTGTTACTCCGGAACAAAACCACCAGGAGACATGGATGACAAACATCATCTTTATGGACATATAGGCTGGTACGTCTTAGTATGACAAGACGAGTGCAAGAGCACTAAGTACTAACAGTAGCCAATGTCACATTATACCTCAACTAAGCTGAATATCAGTGAGAGAAGACACACGCATGTTTGCTAGTGATCCAAATGAGAGGAGACACAGCAATGGAAATAGGCAAATTGAGCCTATGATTCATGGGTCTACGCCTCATACGGAGCGAGTGGGCCCATAAGAACGAACTTAGAGAGAGCACAAATAGTTAGTGCCTCACCCTTTATATATTGTGGAGCCAGAAGGGCTAGAGTCATACCCGTCTCTCTGATATGAGGATAACCCACGAGTTGGTGAACTCTTTGAGAGCCAAGTATCCAGCGCTCCTTGTTGAGCGGCTGTTGTATACTTGTGGGGTACGGGGGCGTAACCCTTTTTAAGGGGGTAGAGCCTCTTGGCTGTGCACATGTGTGCACTAAGTTTTGGTTGTTTAGTATGCATTGCATACAAAGAATTGGTGGTGTGCGGGGCATACGAGGTTGTTTGTTTAGTATGCATGGTATACAGTGAATTGTTTCGTATGCATGGCATACAGTGAATTGGTTTTGTTGGTTATGGTTGGTACGCGGGGGTGCGTGTTTGGTTGTTTGTGTGTGATGTGCACTTGTATGTATGTATCTTACGAGATACTTGTTTGAATGTTGTGTATTACGCCATGTGTGTAGTACCCTTTCTTATGCTATTTGTGATATGTATTCATATTGCTTTATAGAATGATTACATATGGTATCGCCTAGATACGAAATGAATCATTAGATATGGAATGTGGAACAATGGAATGTTATGGACACCTTGGGAGGTTGTCAGGGTTGGTAGAACTGATAGGAAATGGTGGTGCTGATGGATCACCTATATCCATATATGATTGAACTAACACCACAACGTGATGGCTATGTGCTGTATAAGCGCAATACGATGTGTGTAAATGATATATCACATAGATATACATTATGGGAACAATGGGTAGTATACATTTATATATACTTACCTATTTGATTAAGAGACTTCGGGACGAAGTCTTTTTAAGGGGGGTAGATTGAAATACCCAAACTTATTAAACATGGATTAAATATCTAATCACATTAACCAAGGCCTAAACATGCCTTAAAAGTCAACTGAGCACAACAGTGGTCAACACAAATCAAGATGTTGCACCCTTTGACTGTTAAGGGTAAATAAATACCCAAATGAACTTCTTAGGACCTGAAAATTTGTCCTAAGTATATTAAACATTACTAAACACATTACAATCGTTGGAAACACTCCAACACAAAGAACAAGCACTTTCATGCTTCAAGGTCAAAAAGGGCAAAAATGTGCTCTAAGAATACCTTAAAGGTCTAATGACCTCTAAATGATATAAAATTGGATACCATGATCAAATATCATGTAAGGAACACAAAAAAACCGTTGTCAAAGAAAACCAAGCTCAGAAACTCCTTGAGACACAAAATGTGCACTAAAACTCCTTAAAGCACGTTTTTGTGTAATTGTCTTCTAAATTGGTTTTAATTGGGCTAAAAGGTTATAAATACCTTTAAATATGATAAAATATCATATTATAACATGTAAGGAGTTTAATTCCAGAAATTACAAATTTTTACAAATTTAATATTAAAATATTAAAAAACCCTAACAAGGGGCCCGCTTGAGTCAACATTGACTAAGAATGGTCAAGAGGTCAAAGTTTGACCCCTTGGACCACATGAGGTCGACATACACAGGATGGGGGAGTCAAATTTCGTCACTTGCTAGCTTAATAAACAAGACTCCACTTGTTCCCTTAATTAAGGCTTACTTTTTGCCTTTTATTAGTTTATACACTCCACTAGCTCCATTATTTGAATTCTCCAGCTGGAAAAACGTGTGAGGAGCCTCTCCTTTCTTCAATCAGCCGGCTCCTTGCTCCCTCCTTATCCCCTTGATGAGTCACCTTCAATTATTAGACAATAAACTAATCTAAAGCACATTTTCAACCTAATAATACCAATTCTAGTCACTCTCTCTCTCCTAGCTGCATTCAATTCGATGAAGCAGCTCCTCAAGCTCTCCCAAGCTCTCTCAACCGAACTTCTTCAGTTGGGAAGGTAAACTTAACTTCTAAGCTTCGAATTAATGGTTTAAGGCTTGTTTTTGCTCTTTTCTTCATCTCTTCACCACCTATGCTTAGATCTCGTGACTAATCAGTTCCTATGGCTTATTCTCAGTGTTATAAGGTTATAACATCAATCAAATTCGAATGAAACAAGTTTAGAGACCAAGGTTGCTCAAAATCTCATTTTAAGGTAAAAACATACCTTAAGCTTCTCTACTCTTCATCCGATTTTCTTCCTCTGATTTTTGTGAGTTTATACACTCATAATCTTCATATTTACATGTTCAATCAGTTGGTTAGCCATTTGGAGCAAGGGTGGCCGAGATCCAAAGGAAAATACCTTCTTTTAAGGCATTTTTCCAAGGTAAAACCTAATAACAAGAGAGCTTGTTGTGATCTAGATATTTCCTATGTCTATATGGTGAGTCTAACACCTTGTGGTGTGTGTCTAAAACAGGCCGAACCCATCTTGAACTCTCCTTGCATTTTTAGGTGATTTTTGCCTTAAATCTTACATAAATATTCCTTATGGTTAGATCTTGCTTGGAGACTAACTATGCCTTGGTTTCTGTTCGAAAACATGTAAAACAAGCTGTGGAGAATTTCTCCTTAAGGTGGCGAACCCAAACAAGGCTTTACCTAAGCTAAATCAAGGTATAAATCACTTAAAACCTTAACTTGATACATTAACACAAGTTTAAGTGTGTGTATACTAATTGCCGTGAGTGAATGATTAAAATAAGGTCTTGTTTGACCTTAAAATGTTTAAGGAATGGTTTAATAAATTTTATAACTAATTAAACAAGCATAAATGTCAAATTTAAGACATTATGTGGAAGTATGGTAAATAAATGAAAATTATATGGTGAGGCCGAAATTTATAAGTGTTTTGGGACATTATGTGTAATTTATTTTGCAAGCCAATGTTTGTAATAAGGCCATGTATTTTAGGCCATTTTATTTATGCATTTACAAGCTTTTAATTAAGTTTAAGTAGTATAAATGCATTACCGAAAATAAATGGGGTATTAGGTGTAATTAAATTAAATTTAAGGGCTTTATAAAAATAAGGCCGAAGATTAGAGGTAAAAAGGAGTTAAAATAAAGTTTATAAGATTTTATAAAGTTTTGGGGTTAAATGGTGAATTTTGGAAACTTAGGGGTTAAAACCGTAATTACAAGGAATTGGTGGTCAAGGAAATATTAAGGTGGTCAACCTTGACCATATGCTAGGTTTTGACCAAAATAGATAAGTTAAATAACTTATTTAAGGTTGTATAATAAGATAAGTATCTTATGGTAATATTTTATAACATATGTGGTAAATATGTTATTACCGAAAATAAAGGGTGTACAATGGTATTTTAAACACCCATGGGCTATAGGAATTTTTAGGAATTTATTGGAATGTTTTTGGAATTAAAATAAACTATATATGTATATATATAGTTATTATGTCATTATGACACTTTGGAGAAATATACGAGGTGGTATAGTAAATACCGATTATATATGGGTTAATAAAGGTAATAATAACCCTTTGGAGAAATTTGATGATTTTTTTAGAATAATATAAGAGTGTTTATTAAGATATATGTATAATATATAGTTTTATGAATTATGAAACTATGTGTTATAAATAGGGCCGAATGGCAATTATGGAATAGCACAAGGGCTGTTCAAAAGTTACAAAAAAATAACCATAGGTTATACCCTTTTATAAGTTAGAAATGTTATATTAAATGGAATATATAACATGGTATAAATTAAGGGGTGATTTTGTAGATAAAGGAAACTATGGTTTATGAAAAAGAATATGGTTTTGATATGGTGCCCATGTGGCAATAATAAATAGTTTGGTATAAAAACCATAGGTTATTAATTAAAGGAAATAATAATATCATGTCAAATGATATTAGCATATGGAATAGCATTACATAATGTTATGTGGTCAAAATAGAATTTAAATAAATTCAAGGGCTTTACCGAATTGATAAAGTTTGGAAAATGAATTTTAGACTAAGGTCTATAATGTTATAAATGTTATAACAATTATATGGTTTAGGTGGAATTAATATGAGTAAGGATATTCACATCAAAGAATGTGACAAACTAAATAAATGGGATTTATAAACTAAGGTGTTTATGGAATAAACCTTAGGAGTTGTAAATATACAACATAAAATGTTACATAATATTAGGATAATAATCTTAATATAGGTTGTATAATATAATACAACTAATGGGGATAATCATCTAATAAAAGATGATAAAATGTAATATAAAATATAAGAGTTTATGAAACTCATGAGAATTACCTACGTGGTAAAAATATATACATACACAAGAATAATGTATATAAGGTGGATATATATATTTTGGTTGAAAACCATATGATTTAATGGTGGTGGTTATTTAAAAAAAATATAGTTACGAACTATAAGTTATGAATTTTGGATGCAAATATTATTTGCTAAAGATAAATGGATCATATAATACATTGTATTATAGTGGATGGTGGGAGAATGATACAATATAATAAGTGATACAATACAAAAATAACAATATAATACAATCATGCATGCATACATGCAACTATAGGTTATGTACCTAAACTAGATGGTGGATAAGATTAAAAGAAATGTAACGAATTAAACTTCACAGTTGAAATGTTTTGATGTACGCGTTTTAAGTAACAAAGCCGACTGTTTTAGAGAAACCTGTAACAAACAACTGTAGAAAACAAGGGGTGAACTGTCGGGGTTACTTATTATTCAGAAATACCGGATGTAGTTAGTCATGGAGACTGACTTATAGTTTTAATACCGTTTAGATTATACTTCTGACAAGGACGCTTGAAAAGCTAGCGGACTACACGGAGCATAGGATCTTGCTGATTCATACTCCACCGTAATACGATCAGGGTGAACGGTATGTAAAGGGGTTTGATCCGAGTTGTCCTAAGGTTGCTCCTTGGGCTCGGATTTGGTTGACATAACTTGTATGTTGTTATGTGTCCCTGATTGTCTCTGAGGGCTTCCTCAGTTCAGACTTCTGTGTGATCTGTGATAAGATTGTTTCTCTGAATGTGTTAATTAATATGCATGAATTGTATATTTATAACTGCTTGTTATTTACTGTTGTTGAGTTAACAGTAGTTGGTTCGTATATATGAACCTATATATATAAAACGAACTAGCGGCTATGGTGCTATCTTATATGAATATAAGGAACGTTAGTAAAACGTTGTAGCACTAGGATAATAACATATACATATTATCCAAGACTTTTATATGGAGCATTGGCCTTTCTATACGCCGCTCTCGTATCTAACACTGGATCCCGAGTTTACAGACTCCGGATTGGACTAATGACCTTAGTCTGCTGTGTTAGAAAATTTGGTAATGCGATGCGATGGTATAATTAATTAATTATAATGGAAAGGAAGTAATAAGGAGAGAGATGGTGTGAGCGCATGCGTGTGATCACAAAAACGATACCAGGATGTCCGCGTACGGGTCCGTAAGTATCAAGAAAATTTCCCGTGAGCTAGAATGGCTCATGGTCGGAGACTCTACCGTTAGAGTGGCTACTGCCGTGGGTGACCCGCCATAATATATGGGTAACTAGAGACATGTCGTTTTAACGAGACATTGTCACTAGGTATAACTGAACAACTAAAACAATTGAGACTTATACAGTGGCGAACAATATTGGTTTCTATACCATGGACGAGACTTAATACTTGTTTATTATTCTTGTTGTTTTCGCTTTGTTGTTCATTGGTTATACTTGTGGTTATTTTATTGTGTGTTGATGGTTGGATGGAGCCTACAAGGCTAAGGTAAGTTAAATATGAAAACTGTACGCTACGGCAAATGTACATTGTACATTATATTGTTATTACTCGATACGTTCGATATATAAATGTTGTATGGAATATTAAATCAATGTTTGGATATTTGGATGGATGGTTGAATGTATATGGATATTTGGATGGATGGTTAAATTTATTATGCATGTTTATTACAGTATTGAATATATCTATAAAGTGGTAAAGCATGAAACCAATCTAATAATAAGATGGTTAAAATGACAAGTGACCATTAGGGTCCAGGCCCGGCATACACAGCGTCTATCGCTGATACTACACTCATGCAGGTTGTTGATTATCGCCGGAGCTGAAGTGCGGGAACAGGGTAATTAGAGTTTACTTTAATTACCGCACATGGAGTTTGTTTGTTTAGCAATGAAGATGGTGAATGGTATTATGGTAAGGTTATGTATATTCAGGTTTGGGTAGACGCTCACTTGTCGTTGTTTATGATTTATGGTCTTAGAATGATGTATAGGAGTTTTCTCGTTATCACGACGGTTAGCAATTTGTTTATGTTGGAAGTTGGACGTAGTTTGGCTTCGTTGCTCGCATGGGCGAGTAATGGCCGGTGACACCCGAGTGAGTTTTGTAATTGTTATTTATTTTCCGCTGCGAGACGTTTTATTTATTGCTACGTGAGAGACTATATCGTGTTTATGGAGAGGGGTGTTACATAACGCCTTTCCGACATGAGGTAAATCCACACTTAGTTAGTGGTTAACCTTTCCCTAACTGCTCACTCAGGTAACTAAGATTAATTTCCTAACTCGGTATTCCTAAGCTCGGTATTCTCGTCATCAGAGTGATACTTCGCTCTGATACCACTTTTTGTAACACTCGTACTGTAAACTTAAACAATAATTCGAACTACAGCGAAAAATATATACTTAACAATAACTAAACGGGTTGGTGTTACACGCCGTTAGCCACCCACGTGGCTAACAAGGCAGAATACTTACAAAACGTATCGGTCTGATGCACAGACTCCCGAGCATAGTACTAAAACCATAAATACAACCTACAATACAGAGTATTAATATTTACATCCATAACTGTATAATCGTCAAACCATAATATACCACCACAGGAGCACAGGCTCATCCCGGGTCCAACATCCAAAACTACCAAAAGTATTTCATAACTCCTACGATCTAGAGTCACTCCGCTTCCTTGATCCTCATCCTGCAACAATAAGAATATGGTGCCCCAAAGGGGCTCAACAACTCATGGCTGGTATGTCTAACGTGCAGCCCGTCAGCTACCGGGATACACGCAACCAATTGTCATGATGACATGGCATTGATTTTTTTACATACAATTTACATAACATAGCAACAAGAATTACATCACAACATTAACACATAACATAACGGGAACGGTCCTCTTAAGGAACCAAACCAAACATAGTTAGTCAACTTGGAGAGCCTAGAGAATGTTGTCAAACTCATGCTAAGCTCGTTACATAACTCGTTACCGTCCTGTTAGATGAATGAATAACTTAACCCAAGGTGCGTCGGATATAGTGATCCAAGCACACCGAACATAGCATGCCCCATGGCCCGACGTGAGTCAGTAAAATAGCCTTGGTTAAGCTAAAGGGAGGTTGGAAACCAAGAAGAAAAACAACCATAACAAACAAAGAGAGTCAAACCTGATATGATATCAACCCCCATACTCACACGCGTGGCCAGAACGACCGGACTCCTCACTCCCCGGTTAGCACTTGTTAGGAGACCCATTATTAAAACTTAGTACATTGATCCACAAGTAGGTGCTTAGGTCCAGTTAGACACACAAGGGAGACGAGACATAGCTTAACAACACAAACCACAATTAATTCATACATAGCCGTGGTGAGAACGTTTCTTAAGTTGAAACGTTATAACGGGTACCGCTCTCTTACGTATCCTAGTTTAGTTAACTAACGGGTTAGCACGTATCCGAGGTTAATGGTACCGGTACACCCACTTCACAATAATAACAATGACTGTAAATTCATTTCATGACTTAAATCTTGCAAGGTCATAAACACAGAAAAGCAAACAACACACAAGCCGGTGTAAACCGGTAGGCAACAGACTGAAAGAAAACCACCTTGGTCCTTACTGCTTTTTTGTTCCACCGTATGTAGTTCATATACATAATTAATAAGGTCGGTTAATTACCTTAATTAACTTCCCATTTTACTAAGTGTTTACATACTTACAAGACATGTTTTACAATTAAACTTACACTTGATCATCCTCATTGTACCCATATGGTTTACAACATAAGTCACATTTCTTTTCTGTTTTGTTTTTTTTTGGTCGACACGACGACCCACCCGACCCAACCCCTGGGTCGGTCCATTCCAGTAACAATTCCGGGTTTGAAATTTTACTCAGACCGACCTAAGACTATTCCGACCGACCCAAAGTCCTCCGGGTCGGTCCATTCCAAAAACATTTTTGTTCTTCGTTTTTAGCCCGACCGACCCAGCCCCCTGGGTCGGTCGATTCCAGAAACATTTTCGTTGCCTAATTACAGTCCGACCGACCCAGCCAGGGTCGGTCCCCTGGGTCGGTCGACTACAGAAACTTCCCAAACATTGTCAAATTTTCTCCAAACGTGTCCTCAAGCCTCCTAATGTGTTCTAACATCATTTGGCACACTTAAACCTTCAGATAACATCCACCAAACTCATTTTCTAGCTCACTTCTAAACTCCTTAGACACTTACTCATTTTCTCACAAAATTTTTAACACTTGTGTTTTTCCTTAAGTTCCTAAATGGTATCCCATGCCTAAAATCTCAACTAACCAAATTGTTTCCCTGTCATCATTACAATTTCTCCAAAGGCATTATTCTTCTTACACAATCTCTCAAGACTTCTTTCACAAATTCAAACTTCCTCTCTTACAAGACATCATTCTTCCCTTGTTTACCCAAGTTTGCACAAGTCCTAAATGTATTCCCACCATGACTTTGGTGTATTCCAAATCACTCATTTCCACCCAAATCCTAAAAAATAAGCCTAAGTCATTTTAATGCTTAGGAACACCTAAATTCCATATCTTTCATCAAATCAACCCATAACATTTCCTAGCACAACCTAGGTCACTAAGCTTCACCTAAGCACCTAAACTTCTTGTTTCTTACATAAATTTTGACATAGCTTTGCTAGCACTTTCTTACACCCAAAACACAAAGTTTTTTCACCTTTAAACAATCAAGAACATTTATCCAAACAAGGATGTTCCTTACACACAACTAAGCCTTAAACTACACTACATCACAATATAGTGCATAATTTAAATTGTTTGGCACTTAGGCCCTTAAATAGCATGGCTCTTAGGCCCTTAAATTGCATAAACCTTAAACACTGAATTTCCACATACTAAATGCCTTTGACCTGCAAATACACACAACATAACATATGCCCTTAATAATCTCCTTATTGGTATCTTTCTATCTCATTTCCCATTGGCTCCTTAGGTAGTTTTGACAAGCAATTCAAACTCATTTTTTCCTAAGGCTTTATAACTACGTTGAGATAGTTCATTTACCTCTTCTCCTTCCAAACTTCTTTCTTGTTTCCTTGGATTGAAGATTAGCAAGGAACTTGATCACTTGTAAACCTTCTATCCACACACACATATAAGGGTAATGAGCTTAAGAATTCATACTTAAACTCAAATACAAACCCTAGTTTACATAAGTGTTTTAAAACATTAACATAGAAATTTACCTTGAAATTGAGTGGGAATTGAATTAAGTATCAAGAGAGGGATCCACCTAGCCCTTTGAAGTTTGAAATGAAGCTATGAAAGATCAAAAGAAGACACCATTACATGGTGATTCTCGGTCAAGCACAAAAATGAAAGGAAATGTTATTTTTCTTGGTTTTCCTTACCTTGAAGCAAAGGATAACAATGAGGTGTAAAAAGATGAGTTCAAGCTCCTTCCATGGTGATTCCTCTCGGCACCGAAATGGTGTTTTTGGAGATTTGAAAAGACAGATTGTGTAGAGCATGATGAAACTAAGAGAATGGTGGTCTTGGAATTACTTTTGGAGCATGGAGCTTGGAGATATAAGCAATCAAAGATGGAGAATGGTGATAAACTGTGGCAAAACCGATTTGAGAAGGGAGGAGAAGGTTGAAGACGGTGGGAAACAAAGAGAAAAGAAGAGAATGAGGTGAGAGGTTATTTTGTGAGATATTTAAACCATAAAGCAAATAGTGAATTTACTTATCTCTTCTTCTTTTCCTTAACAAGCTAGTCAAGTGTGTGGTGAGTCACACTTAAAAACCGGCCCCCCTTTAGTACTAGGATATCTATGGTCTTTGTTGACCATTTAGTTGACTTATATTGACTAATGTCTTAAACTAGCACTATTTGGTCACTATTCACAAATTAGTGCACATAATTGTGAAATTTTTATTTCCCATTGATTTAGGCTTCCTAATGTGATACTAAGTAGTACACATGTTGATTAAGGGTCATGATGGGCATCACTTAAAACCCATTTACAAGACAATTTTTAAAAATGTGCTTTAAGACTTCTTAAAGCATATTTTGTGTTTTAACTTGTTTTCAAGCTTGATTTTCTTTGGTAATTGATTTAACATGTTCATTAACATGTAAACAAGGTTTTGGTAGGCTCTTAGAGTCTTAACCAAGGTTATCCCAAGCTTAGAGCACATTTTTGCTCTAATTGTCTTTATGGTATTTTATAGTGTTTTCCACGGTTTAAATTGTTCACTAATGTTTTTAAGGCACTTTTTAGCCTTAATATACCATAATTTAATATTTAAACAACATGTAAAGGTTTGGGGTATTTCAATTTTGGATTTATAGTGTTAAGTATTTAAGTTCGATATATTCTGTTAGTTCAGACCATGGCAAGGTCCTAGTGATGGTTAAATTCCGCTGCGACGTTTATTTATGCTTAGTTAAGATACGAAAACCACCATTGGATTGAAACAGGGTGTTACAAAGACCCTCGACCCCTTGGGCAATTATTTCCACCTAACCCCATGTCCTTAAGTGTGCCTACAGGTCATTAGCCCATAGAGTAGATCATGATGGCTTGCTCACAATTCATTGGTAGTGAGAAAATTAGCGTCTGGCCTCCGAGGGCTCATAAGCTTGTGTAACCAGATTCCATAGTGAGTACCAAGTGTTTAGGTTGTCCAACCATGCCATTAACCTTTTAAAAATATCTAAACAACTAAAACAGTGCATCAATCCTAGTAACCTTCGGTCTGATCTTAATGAAACAGTACATTTATCCTAGCATGATCCGATCTGATCCTCTATCCTACATTACCTGGTCTCAATCACAGAGTCTCACACGAGTAGAGAGAGAGAGAAAGAGAGCTTCTATTGGAATTGAATGTAAGTTCGACTACCAAATGTTGTGGGGTTATTTCATGGGGGTACACCCCTATTTATAGTATTTTGGGCCTGGTTTTATGGTGTCAGCCTGTATTTTACATGTATAAGTACGGTTCTACCCTCTCTTAGTATTTTTGACTGACCATAGACGGTCAGTCGTACAATACTTTGCTTTGCCTAAGTCATATCCCCATCCGGTTGGAGACGGCCGGATGCCCTATGCGTTTCCACTTCCATCCGGCTAAAGCGGCCGGATGCTCTATGTATCCCGTTTTGGCTTGACACCATTTCTTCCCTTCTCATCAGTCCCACAAGTTCTATCTTTATGAATTTTGGTGAAGAAAATAGAACTTCTGTGTCTTGCGTTTTGACGAAAAATTTTGCGACTGCGGCTAATTCCGAGGCTTTTGGTCCGTCTGTGCTTCGTCTTTTCCTTATCCCAGTCCCACAAGTTCTTTTTCTTCATACTTGGAGAAAAGGAACTTCTTATCGGTCACGTGCATAGGTCGTGGTACGAACCTGCGTCGTACCCCCTTTTTGAATTTGCTCCGCCTGTTCTTGGTGTAGAATACGTTTTTCTTTTGACTAAAACATCGGAAGCGTCTTTAGGAAGCGAGTGGCTCTTTCTCTTCCCCTGCAAAGAAAGGATACTTTCTGTTCGCACATGTATATATATTATTTATTTGAGCGGGAAAAAACTTTCCTTAAAGCCCGATTTTTGAGTTTCCTCTTCTTTCTTCTACTACCCCTTTGCTTCGACTGTTCTTCTTCTCTCGCCCCCCTTGTCGTCGTGTGCTACCTCGTCTTTCATTGCCGCCGCCCTCTGATCCTTCGTCAAGCTTGACAATGTCTTTCCCCTCCGCAAAACAGAGTAAACTCGCTACCAAATTTCCGCCCGCCGTCGAGGCAATTCAGGGCTCTCGCTCCTCTAACGGCTTTCGCCCCTCGTATCTGAAGTCCACAAGACCCTTCCTATCTGGGCGTCAACCTTCTCCTTCCTCTCTCAATTACTCCTCCTTTGTGATTGTCTCAGGGATGTCGAAGCCCCGCTTGGCACGCAGATTTTCCTGCCATCCTCCGACTCTCACCCTAACGACGACTTTGGCCGTGGGTACGTAGTTCTCGCTGATTTTTTCCGCTCCGGTATGACCATTCCCCGCACCCTTTTGTGCTGGGCTTCCTCCTTCGCCGCTGCTTGATAAGTGTCCAAATGAGCATGTTTTATAGGTGTATTTCATATATTACATTAGCACTTTTCTTGCTCATTTCTCCACTTTGGTTAGTTTTTCCTCTAGTTATATTTTATTGATTATCTCACAAATTTATTGGTTAAACATGAGGAAAACCAAGCCAGGAGCAAAGTACACGAAGAGACGAACGCGTAGGTGAAAACGGGGATCAAATCGGAGCTAAAACGAATATTTTAGAGGCAATTGAAGTTGGGCCCGTACAGAAAATCGACATGTCCGAACCAGTCTGGTCCGGACAGTGGTCCGGACATGTCGATTTTGCCAGCGTACAGAGCGCAACAGCAGCGTGTGAAGAGATAAAATCCTTATCTCTTCACACGCAAATACAAATTACGCACGCTTTACCCCCCTTAACCTATAGTTCTCTATAAATACCCTCCAAACCTCCAATAAATCATATCTCATTCCACCCCAAACTTAGCCATTTTTCCGCCATAAAAATACCAGTAAAACTCTCCAAAAAGCATACATCTCATCCACATATTATCCCATAAATTCCATACAACACCTCATTTCATAAAAACATTCCATTCCATACCGTTGTTCTGTCCAACCTCTGCCCGAATATTAACGGTCAAGATAGTGGAGCTGAATTAATTATCTTCCCAGATGATTTCTTTACTTCTCATTCTGTCTTTTTAATTATGTTGGGCTAAGAGGATTTACTCCGGGCGAAGGTTTAGCCGTAATTTGTTTAATTATGTAATCTATATTTCTACCGGTTAAATTAAATACAGTTTGTTACGATTAAAGTTTTTCTCTCACCTTTTTAAAAATTTCATCGATTTATTAAAAAGCTTACTAAATCTGTTTTTAATTGATCGGTGACAAACAGATAGGTTAATTAAGCCGTTAAAACTGTAGGAAACTTGTTTTCATCGGATAAGTTAGTACTCAGTTGCAAGAATATTATTCCTTTTACAAAGCTGTTCACTAGTGCCTGCTTGAGTTTTCATCGGACCTTGCATTTCTGGTAAACGAGTTCTTATGAGTTCATCGGACTTAAGATAATAAGAGGAATTTGGCCAAACTATTATAATAAACGGTAGTAGAGATAGCATAATTAATCGATATATAAACCTGAACCGGGGTTCTCGTTTAATTTATCTTCAACTCAGTTAATTTTATCTGTTGTTTTACTTTACGAAAACAAGTCAATTAATCCCCCTCTTGTGACAAAGCTTAGGTACTTAATAATTCCCCTTAGTCCCACGGTTCGATATCCGGTCGCTTACACTTTACTATACTACTACGACCGGGATTTGTTTGCAGCCTGACTATTATTTTGAGTTTTAATTTCTTTTCTTTTGTTTTAATTACACCAGTTCCAACCACTCACAATATACAGTCTGCAAAATGACATCGTTGCCGGGGACTTGATTTATTCTAGTCCCTAAGCCCCGGATTATTCACCTGTTATACTATAATAATCTGTTACTATTAATTGGACACCTGACTTTGGACATCTGACTACGGACATCTGACTTCTGACATCTAATTACTAACTCTTTATTATATTGTCATTTAATTTCCATTGTCCTTCAAATTTCCAGTATACTAACTTATAATTTCCAGTATACTAACTTATAATTTCCAGTATACTAACTACTAACTTATAATTTCTGTCATTTAATTTTCTGTCATTTAATTTCCATTGTCTCTAACTACTAACTTATAATTTCTGTACCTAACTACTAACTTATAATTTTTGTCAACTAATTCCTAACATTTTTATTTATTCTAACACATCACGAGTTTCTTTTTTCTGTTTTGAGTGGTGAATGCCTTTTACCAGGTCACACAGCTACCCAGAAAATATTAATAATCACACGGTTGGTTACAATCCAGAGATCGAGAGAACCTTTCTGCGCAGTCTAAGGCAGAACCGAACTCAACAATACAATACCACCACAGTGATAGAATCTGACCGGGAGGCTGACATGGCATCTACACCAGCGACAGTTCGAAATATCAACAGGCCGTCTAATCAAGGACAATAGCCTGCCATCATCCTTCCTCACCTTAGCCCATCCGAATACGATGAGTGGCAGAAGCTGAAGCCATATCATCAAATCCGGTGTGTAAAGGAGTTGCGCATGTTTGATGGTTCCAGTCCAGACGAAGCCCTGTTACATGTTACAAAGTTCTTGCAACATGCCAACAGTCTTACTGCGACCGACACAGTACTCCAGTACGCAAGACTGTCATTATTCCCTCACAGCCTGACGGGAAGTGCGAGCAAGTGGTATCATAGCCTGACACCAAGTACCATTGGTACTTGGGATGACATGGCCACCAAGTTCTACGACAAATTCCTACCCCCGAGCCGAACGTTGGAGATGATTGCTGAAATCTATAATTTCAAGCAACCAGGGTCGGAGAATATTTGGGAGACTTGGGACCGTTTCAAAGGACTACTACTTACTTGTCCTCACCATGGTCTGACGAAAGAGCAAGTATCACAATTGTTCTACAAAGGCTTGATCGGTCCGTGCAGAACAATGGTAATCCTCGTTAGGGGCTGATATTCTGAAAAAGCCAGGAGAACAGTTTCTGAATAGCATGGAGTCTCTTTGTGAAGAAATCAGAGACTAGGCCTCCGGTGGATCAAGGAGCGGTACTCCAGGTCTATACCATGTTGGGGAAAGTGATAACAAGTTTGACCTGCTAATGAAAAGCCATGAGCAACTCATGGAGAGCAACGCTCAACAGGCAACAAAAGTAAGTACTCTGCAGAAAGTGGTTGAGCAGATGGCTATGAACTCCTACCCCCAGCAAGCTAAGTCGATGATTTCCAGATCATCTACTATCCCTCCAGGCTATGCTCCTCTGTCCCAATCATCTCCTACTAATTCTTGTACGCAATGTGGTGGGCCTCATGATTATGAACAATGCCCCAACTACAAAAATTAAAAGCAGCAGAGGAAGCAAACTATCTCACCAACAATTCAGGGTACAGGCAACCTTGGCAACCAAATCTTCACTACTCAAACACCGAAAATATCCAAAACCCACATACAATACAAACATCTCAAAATTACAGACCTCAGACCAATTTTCAAGGAGGCCAGAGGCAGTATCAGCAACAACCTTATGGCAATGATGCTTCTTCGAGTCAACCAACTCCACCTCCTTCAAATCCTGAATCTGAAATGTCTCAAATGCAAGAGATGTTTAAAGCAATGATGGGTAAGTCCCGAGACACGCAAGAGGAGGTCGCTGCCCTGCGCAAAGACCAAATAGCCTTACAGTCCCAAATACAGCAGCTTCTAACTCAACAAAGACCTCCTAGTAAATTCCCTTCACAAACCAATCCAAATCCAAAAGAGTATGCAAATTCAATTTACGTAGTGGACCAGCCCATCACACTAGCTCAAAGGGAGCAACAACCAAAGAATGAAATGGTCCATGAAGTGGAGCAGCAGGCTGAGGAAGAATACCTCGACATGAACCAACTGAAGCTCTATGCCAAATTAGTTGCGATAAACGAAATGATGGAAGGTCCACTAGACCTTACATCACAGCAACCGGAGAGCAAACTGGTTCATATAGTGGACGACTTACCTGAGGATTTGAGTTACTCTATATCACCACCCCCGTTCGAACCTGAGCAAACTGTATCAAAACTTCTGCTTGAGCTTGAAGACAAGCCATCAGAGGACAACTTCTACCTCAACTTCATGGAGTCTCCTCCCTCTGAAGTCAATTACCATTATTTTCCCTCCTTCTCTGTGCTATATCCAGGAAATGAGGATAGTTACATCCTCAAAAATGAAGAGGAGGAAATGCTCGCTCCCGCCAGAATATCCAAACAAAACACCAAATTCAACTTCAAGGAGCCATCTCCCTCTGAAGTTGAATTCTATCAGGGCTCTTCCTATGAGCCTCTTCAAAAAGATGAGGATATATACGTCCTCAAATTTGAGGAGGAGGAGCCATCCAATTTTGATCCTCGCACCAAGGGTCATTGTAACACCCCTCTCCATAATCATGATATAATCCTTCACGTAGCAATAATTAAAACGTCTCGCAGCGGAAAATAGACAACAATTACAAAACTCACTCGGGTGTCACCGGCCATTACTAGCCCATGCGAGCAACGTAGCCAAACTACATCCAACTTCCAAATAAACAAACTGCTAACCGCAGTGGTAACGAGAAACTCCTATCATCATACTAAATCCATAAATCATAAACATCGACAAGTGAGCATCTACCCAATCCTGAAAATACACAACCTTACCATAAGACCATACACCATCTTCATTGCCATACAACATCTCCAATTACCCTGTTCCTGCTCTTCAGCTCCGACAACGATCAACAACCTGTAATGGTGTAGTATCAGCGATAGTCGCTGAGTATGCCGGGCCTGGACCCTAATGGTCACTTGTCATTTTAACCATCTTATTATTAGATTGGTTTCATGCCTTTCCATTTTGCAGTTATAATCAAAACTGAAGCATAAATGTATAATATACATAATCAACCATCCAAATATCCATGAACTTTTAACCATCCATCCAATCCAAACAGTCATAGAATATATCAAACAACTTTTGCATATCGAACGTATCGAGTATTAACAATATTGTACAATGTACAATCGCCGTAGCGTTCACCATCCACTGTCAATTTATTTTAGTTTGGCTTTCATGCCCCATCCATATGTACAATGTACATTCGCCGTAGTGTACAGTTTCCATAGTTAATTACCTTAGCCTTGTAGGCTCCATAACCATCAACACACAATAAAATAACCACAAGTATAACCAATGAACAACAAAGCGAAACAACGAGAATAGTAAACAAGTATAAAGTCTCGTCCATGGTTTTGTTCGCCACTGTATAAGTCTCAATTGTTTTAGTTGTTCAGTAATACCTAGTGACAATGTCTCGTTAAAACGACATGTCTCTAGTTACCCATATATTATGGCGGGTCACCCACGGCAGTAGCCACTCCAACGGTAGAGTCTCCGACCAACGAGCCATTCTAGCTCACGGGAAATTTTCTTGATACTTACGGACCCGTACGCGGACATCCTAGTATCGTTTTTGTGATCACAGCGCGCACCAAGAGCCACATCCTCTTGGCTTTACTTCCATTCCATTAATTAATTAATTATACCATCGCATAGCATTACCAAATTTTCTAACACAGCAGACTAAGGTCATTAGTCCAATCCGGAGTTTGTAAACTCGGGATCCAATGTTAGATACGAGAGCGGCGTATAGAAAAGGCCAATGCTCCGTACAAAAGTCTTAGATAATATGTATGTGTTATTATCATAGTGCTACAACGTTTTACTTACGTTCCTTATATTTCATACAAGATAGCACCATAGCCGCTAGTTCGTTTTATATATATAGGTTCATATATACGAACCAATACTGTTAACTCAACAACAGTAAATAATAAGCAGCTATAAATATACAATTCATGCATATTAATTAACACATTCAGACAAACGATCTTATCACAGATCACACAGAAGCCTGAACTGAGGAAGCCCTCAGAGACAACCAGAGACACATAACAACATACAAGTTATATCAACCAAATCCGAGCCCAAGGAGCAACCTTAGGTCAACTCGGCAACCCCTTTACATACCGTTCACCCTGATCGTATTACGGTGGAGTATGAATCAGCAAGATCCTATGCTCCGTGTAGTCCGCTAGCTCGTCGAGTGTCTTGTCAGAAGTACAATCTAAACGGTAATAAACTATAAGTTCAGTCTCCATGACTAACTACATCCAGTATTTCCGAATAATAAGTAACCCCGACAGTTCACCCCTGTTTTCTACAGTTGTTCGTTACGGGTTTCTCTAAAACAGTCGGTTTTTGTTACCTAAACGCGTACGTCATAACATTTCAACTGTTAAGTTTAATTCCTTATATTTCTTTTAATCTTATCCACATCTAGTTTAGTACGTAACTTAACTATAGTTGCATGTATACATGCATTCTTATATATATTGCATTCTAAAGTTCATAACTTATAGTTCGTAACTATTTTTTTTTTCAAATAACCACCACCGTTAAATCATATGGTTTTCAACCAAATATATAATGTCCACCTTATATACATTATTCTCGTGTATGTATACATTTTTACCACGTAGGTAATTCTCATCAGTTTCATGAACTCTTATATTTTATGTTACATTTCATCATCTTTTATTAGATGATTATTCCCATTAGTTGCACCATATTATACAACTTATATTAAGATTGTTATTCTAATATTATGTAACATTTTATGTTGTACATTTACAACTCCTAAGGTTTATTCCATAAATACCTTAGTTTATAGATCCCATTCACTTATAGTTTGTCACACCATTTAATGTGAATACCTATTTGTATTAATTTCATTAAACCACCTTAATACCAAATAATTGTTATAACATTATAACATTATAGACCTTAGTCTAAAATTCATTTTCCAAACTCTATCAATTCGGTAAAGCCCTTGAATTTATTTAAATTCTATTTGACCACATAACATTATGTAATGCTATTCCATATGCTAATATCATTTGACATGATATTCTTATTTCCTTTAATTAATAACCTATGGTTTTTATACCAAACTATTTATTATTGCCGCTGGGCACCATATCAAAACCATATTTTTTCACAAACCATAGTTTCCTTTATTTACAAAATCACCCATTAATTATACCATGTTATATATTCCCTTTAATATAACATTTCTAACTTATAAAAAGGGTATAACCTATGGTTATTTTTTGTAAATTCCGAACAGCCCTTGTGCTATTCTATAATTGCCATTTGGCCCTATTTATAACATATAGTCTTACCATATCATTAAAACCATATCTTATACACATATCTTAACAAATACTCTTATATAATTCTAAAAATCTCCAAATTCCACCAAAGGGTTATAAATATCCTTATTAACCCATATACTTTTGATATTTACCATTCCACCATCTATTTTTCTCCAAAGTGTCATAATGACATATTAAATATATTATACATATATAGTTTATTTTAATTCCAAAATCCACCAAATAAATTCCTAAAAATTCCTAATAGCCCATGGGTGTTTAAAATACCATTGTACACCCTTTATTTTTGGTAATAACATATTTACCACATATGTTATAAAATATTACCATTAAATACATAACTTATTATAAAACCTTAAATAAGTTATCTAACTTATTTATTTTGGTCAAAACCTAGCATATGGTCAATGTTGACCTCCTTAATATTTCCTTGACCATTAATTCCTAATAATTACGGTTTGCACCCAAACTTTCTAGAAATCACCATTTAACCCCAAAACTTTATTTTAACTCCTTTTTACCTCTAATTTTCGGCCTTATTATTCTAAAGCCCCCAAATTTAATTTAATTACACCTAAGACCCCATTTATTTTCGGTAATGCATTTATACTACTTAAACTTAATTAAAAGCTTGTAATGCATAAATAAAATGGCCTAAAATACATGGCCTTATTACAAACATTGGCTTGCAAAATAAATTACACATAAATGTCCCAAAATACATATAAATTTTTGGCCTCACCACACACTTTCCATTTAATTACCAAACTTCCACATAATGTCTTAAATTTGACAATTATGCTTGTTTAATTAGTTATAAAATTTATTAAATCATTCCTTAAACATTTTAAGGTCAAACAAGACCTTGTTTTCTCCTTCACTCACGGCAATTAATATACACACACTTAAACTGTGTTAATGTATCAAGTTAAGGTTTTAAGTGATTTATACCTTGATTTAGCTTAGGTAAGCCTTGTTTGAGTCGCCACCTTAAGGAGAAATTCTCCACAGCTTGTTTTACATGTTTTCAACAGAAACCAAGGCCTAGTTAGTCTCCAAGAAAGATCTAACCATAAGAAGTAATTTAATGTAAGATTTAAGGCAAAAATCACCTTAAAAATGCAAGGAGAGTTCAAGATGGTTTCGACCTGAATCAAGCACACCACAAGGTGTTAGATCTACCATATTGACATAGGAAATAGCTAGATCTCAACAAGCTACCTTGTTATTAGGTTTTACCTTGGAAAATGCCTTAAAAGAGGGTATTTCCTTTGGATCTCGGCCATCCTTGCTCCAAATGGCTAACCAACAGATTCCACATGAAAAGGAGAAGAAGATGAGGCTATGACCAAAGTTTCACAGCCGAACTTGAAGGGAATCAAAAGTTATGAGCTTAAAGCACATTTTTACCTTAAAATGTAGATTTGAACAACCTTGGTCCCTCTACTGGTCTCAACCGAGTTTAGCTCTTGTTATAACCTTAGAACACTGAGAATAAGCCATAGGAATTGATGAGCCACGAAATCTAGGTGTTGGTAGTGAAGAGATGAAGAAAAAGAGCTAAAAATGACATTAAAACACTTACATTAAGAGCTTAGGAGCTAGGTTTGCCTTCCATGATCAAGAACACACTTGAGAGCTTCAAAGGAAGGGGAGATCTCGGCTGGGCAGAAGATAATCGGACAAGGAAGGGAGAAATGAGTGGAAAGGCTTGAATTATTTGAAAAAGTAAGTTAATTTTCAAAAATAATGTATTAGGTAGGAATTATTGTCAATCAAGGACTTATGCTGCCTCCTCTCTTATTGCAGCCGATTTCCATGGTCCAAGTGGGTCAATTAATTGACCATTGACCATACTTGGTCAATTTGACTCATGCGGGCCCCACTTTAGGTTTTATTAATATTTTAATATTAAATTTGTAAAAATTCGTAAATTTCTGGAATTAAATTCCTAAATCATATAATATGATATTTTATATATTAAAGGTAATTATACCCTTTTAGCCCATTTAAAACCAATTTAGAAGGCGATTACACAAAAACGTGCTTTAAGGAGTTTTAGTGCACATTTTGTGTCGCAAGGTGTTTCTGGGCTTGGTTTTCTTTGACAATGGTTTTTTTGTGTTCCTTACATGATATTTGATCATGTAATTCAATTTTATATCATTTAGAGGTCATTTGATTCTTAAGGTTTTCCTAGAGCACCTTTTTGCCCTTTTGACCTTGAAGCATGTAAATGCTTTTTCTTTGTGTTGGAGTGTTGTCCAACGGTTATAATATGTTTAGTAATGTGTTAATATGCTTAGGACAAATTTTTAGGTCCTAAGTAGTTCATTTGGGTATTTATTTACCCTTAGCAGTCAAAGGGTGCAACATCTTGATTTGTGTTGACCACTGTTGTTCTTAGTTGACTTTTAAGGCATGTTTAGGCCTTAATTAATGTGATTAAATATTTAATCCATGCTTTAATAATTTGGGGTATTTCAGTCTACCCCCCTTAAAAAGACTTCGTCCCGAAGTCTCTTAATCAAATAGGTAAGTATATAAATGTATAACTACCCATTATTCCCATAATGTATATCTATGTGATATATCATTTTCACACATCATATTGCGCTTATACAGCACATAGCCATCACGTTGTGGCGTTAGTTCAATCACATATGGATATAGGTGATCCATCAGCACCATCATTTCCTATCAGTTCTACCAACCCTGACAACCTTCCTGAGGTGTCCATATCATTCCATTGTTCCACATTCCATATCTAATGATTCATTTGTATCTAGGCGATGCCATATGTAATCATTCTATAAAGCAATAGAATACATATCATAAATAGCGTAAGGAAAGTGGTACACACATGGTGTACATACAATCATTCAAACAAGTATCTCATAAGATACATACATTCAAGTGTACATCACACACAACAACCAAACAACGCATGCCGCGTACCAACATAACCAACAAAACCAATTCACTGTATGCCATGCATACGAAACAATTCACTGTATGCCATGCATACTAAACAAACAAACCTCGTGTGCCCCGCACACCACCAATTCTTTGTATGTAATGCATACGAAACACACAAAATTTAGTGCACACATGTGCACAGTCAAGAGGCTCTACCCCCCTTAAAAGGGTTACGCCCCCGTACCCCACAAGTATACCACAGCCGCTCAACAAGGAGCGCTGGATACTTGGCTCTCAAAGAGTTCTCCAACTCGTGGATTATCCTATATCAGAGAGACGGGTATAATTCTAGCCCCTCAGGGCTCCACAATATATAAAGGTGAGGCACTGATTTTTGTACTCTCTCCCAAGTTCATTCTTTTGGGCCCACTCGCTCCGTATGAGGTGTAGACCCATGAACAAGGCTCAATTTGCCCTTTTTTTTGCTGTGAATCCACTGGTTTGGATCACTAGATATATGCGTGTGTCTTCTCTCACTGACATTCAGTTTGAGATGTATATGACATTGGCTACTGTTAGTACTTAGTGCTCTTTGCACTTGTCTTTGTAATACTAAGACGTACCAGCCTATATGTCCACAAAGATGATGTTTATCATCCATGTCTCCTGGTAGTTTTGTTCCGGGGTAACACACTGTTGTAGTTTTTTTTTATAATACACACTCGTTGATATCCACTTTATCTTTCAGCATTCCCACAAGATTAATAACTGCGCGAGTGCAATACCAAAACACTCAGTCATACAGAGTGCAGAGGCGTAAACGCTCAACAGCTAATATCCAATGAGGCAAATAGAAAAGATGGCGAATTATCCTGTGAGTGGTACATTCCGTATCCACCGTTCCTTGAGCAAGGTATCTGCTATCATATAGCTTTATCTTTTCTCTTTGCGAATCACGCGTTTATGTCCATATCATCTGGTAGATTTCCTCTGGATTGAAAGCATTTGCTTGATCCTTATGAGGCTTCTACATATTATTCGTCCATAATGGGTTTCCTGTTCCTTTTTTTTTGGGTTCCTATCCTTGAACTGTTCCTTGTCTTCCTGTATACTGTCCACTGTCTCTGTTGAAGGTTCTTTTTTTTTAGCCCGTTGGTTTAACTGCGGCTCTTCTCGTCCATCTTCGAGGTAATCCGTCTTACTGTCCATGAATGGAGTTGACTACTTCTCGTGTTCCTAACACTACCTGTCTACTTGCATGGGTACCGTACTAATACATTACTACTTACCCGACTAAACTTATAAATAAGTCTGTCAGGCCCACATGCTCCTAACGGAGTGCGGTCGTCCCATGTCTCGTTTAGTAAACTGGTAATGTCGTCACAACAGTTGTTGTGAAGTATTCTTTTGTCAATCTCCCTTTGATGGATATCCTTTTTTTGTTCTTCTTCCTCTCTTCCTACTTCCCTTTTTTTTTTGCTTGCTTTTCTTTTTTTTTTTGTATAGTTCCTGTCATCAGTTATCTTGTAATAAGTGCTATTGCCTTTGTGGCAACCCGTGGTAACTTGTATCATAGAGGGTTTATTCAACTCGGTTGTAAGTAAAATCCGTGCTATATAGCAAACTTGTTTCTCTTCTATCTTTTTTCTCATTGAGTACAACACATTTTCCTTTTTCTCCCTGTTTTTTTTTATCAAATCTCATCCATGGTTCATATATGTCCCCTCATCCATGTAATTGGATGCATTGCAGATTGCATAATAGTTTGAGCAACTTGGCTCTTCACTTCCAAACCATCCTCACTGACGGTGGTGCATCTACAAAGGGTATGTTGTCCATAGGACTAAACATTTATCACTTAGTAGTGATTAGTATTCAATCCGGGTATACACTGATGGTATTTGGCTAATAAGCCCTGTCTGAAAATTCCCAACAATTTAATGGTGTGGTTTACAGTCATAGTGACTGTATAGTTTCCCCAGTTGCAGTGGTTGGACTAACGGTCCTTCCATAGTTGCATAAGTTTCTAATCTCAAGGTTTGAATGAAAATGTTTGGAAACATTTTTTTTGTACATATAAAAAAGACTAAAAGTAGTAGTTGTTGCAGTTGCATTTGCAGTTGTTGTTACTGTTGTTGTTGCTGTCGCTGCACTTGCTGTAGCAAGTGCGCAAGGCAGATGGAAATTTCAGTGGTTTTCTTGTCATAGCGCTTGCAATAGCAAGTGCGCCATGCAGGTGGAAATTCTGGTTCAGTAATTCCCGGTCTCATTGACTCTTCGTCATTTGAGTATTGTACATGATAATGTAAGTATTAACATCTTGTTCATATATGTATTTTCCGTCAAGGTTTAAAGCTTACTGGTACTGAGTACATAATCTCTAAAGTCATACACAAATGGCGAGTGGTCCCCGACGCACTCCCATATACTAATAATATAAGCTGTTTAACATCCAAGGTAAACATAACAAAGTGAGTAAACAAAGTCTTCCACCAGCGGTCTCATGGAGTTAGGGTACTCATGCCCTATCTACTCCCTTGCCTTTATAGGCTCCAGCATCAGTAGATGTCTGGCCATCCTGACCGCCTCGTGGTACTCCAGATCCTCCAGCTGAGGTCTTCTGAGTTCTTTGGTGGCCTATAATTACGGCTCTCTGGGTTCATCCAGCATTCGAATTCCCTATGGCCCTCTTTGTGGCAGCACCGACACTCGACTTTGCGGCCTTCGCAGTCGACCCCAGGATGGCTTTCCCACAACGCTTACAGTAAAAATGGTGCTGGGGTTGTGCGGTGCCTGATGGTAGCATTTAAGTTAAAGTTAAAATCTGGTGGTATAAAGGTTAGGTTTGTATTGAATTAAGAGGTAGGTGTTCTCACCTTTAGGAGGTGCAGATCTCAGAGGCTTAGCATCAATAGCTGGGCCGGTCACTGAAGGACGGGCCCTTTTCCTTTCTTTCCCTGGTGACCCTGCTGCCCTTTCTTTGGAAAGAATTTCCTATTTAAGGTTTCGGGTCAGCATTTATAAGATATTAGTATGGTAAACAATTTAGAGTGGGATAAGTCCTTACTTTCCCCTTTTTTTTTCTGGCTAACGCCCGAAGACGTCTCCACCCTCAGACTCTTCCTCAGGGTTCTTCCTTTTCTTTGCCCCTAGAGTCTCTTCCCGAGTCTGGAGCATCAGCTCCGTCCTCGAGCGCGTCATAACACTCCTGGAATCTCATTGATAAGTTCTCACAACGTTATACGGTACTGTAGTAAGTAAAGAATTTTATGGCTTTCATGTTAGCACCTGGATGGTAGTGTAGAGGGTAGCACCTATCGTCATCTGAATGCGAAATAATAGTCCTCCCCGGAATTTCTCGACCTTCACGGTCTCTGAGTAATCCACACCGGGAATGAAGTCCAGCTGACCAATGAATCGAGCGTAATACTCATCCACGGTCAGACCTCCTTGGGTCAGTGTTTCGGACTCCTGGCGCTTCTTCTGTTTGAGATGTGCTGGGTAGACTTCCCTCTCGGCAACTCGACAAAGGCAGCCCACGAAAAGTCGGGCGTAGCCAGGTGATGGTCCTTGACCAACCTCCACCAAGTGCTGGCTGCATCCTTCAGATGGAAAGCAGCAATGGCGACCTTCTTGTCGCTGGTACCTGTAAAGCTTCAAATGCTTCTCATGTTTCAACAATGTAACGCTCCAAAGCTAGGGGGTCTGGTTCCCCAGAATATGTAGGTGGTCGGGTCTCTGTAACTGACTTCAGCCAGTTCGTTTCTCTGGGCTGTGGCGGGTGGGCTGGTGCTCCTCCTATCTGAGTACCCAGCTGTGCAAGAACGGCTGCAACCGTCTCAGCAACTCCTGGAATGCCGGGGTCACCGCCTCCACCTCTTCCAGTACCACGCCCTCTAGTTCCACCGACATTTAGTACAGTATGTCACAAAAATTCTCGGTAAATTACCGTACACAACCAATAGATATTAAGTTGCCTTAAGGCTAACCTGTCACGCAATTTGCGTTACTAGACACCATATCTTTCTAAGACGAATCGTCTCGTAACTCCCAAATATTTCCCATAATTTCCCAAGTCCTAAGCTCACTGTCTTTTCCTACTTTCTCGTCATCAGAGCGGTACTCCGCTCTGATACCACTTTTGTAACACCCTCTCCATAATCACGATATAATCCCTCACGTAGCAATAATTAAAACGTCTCGCAGCGGAAAATAACAACAATTACAAAACTCACTCGGGTGTCACCGGCCATTACTCGCCCATGCGAGCAACGTAGCCAAACTACATCCAACTTCCAAAATAAACAAACTGCTAACCGCAGTGATAACGAGAAACTCCTATACATCATACTAAATCCATAAATCATAAACATCGACAAGTGAGCATCTACCCAATCCTGAAAATATACAACCTTACCATAAGACCATACACCATCTTCATTGCATACAACATCTCCAATTACCCTGTTCCTGCTCTTCAGCTCCGACAATGATCAACAACCTGTAATGGTGTAGTATCAGCGATAGTCGCTGAGTATGCCGGGCCTGGACCCTAATGGTCACTTGTCATTTTAACCATTATATTGATGGTTTCATTTTCATTCCACCTTTTGTTTGTTATTTAAGCTTGATAATATACATAATCAACCATCCAAATATCCATGAACTTTTAACCATCCATCCAATCCAAACAGTCATAGAATATATCAAAAAAACTTTGCATATCGAAGTATCGAGTATTAACAATATATTGTACAATGTACAATCGCCGTAGCGTTCACCATCCACTGTCAATTTATTTTAGTTTGGCTTTTGCCCCATCCATATGTACAATGTACATTCGCCGTAGCGTACAGTTTCCATAGTTAATTTACCTTAGCCTTGTAGGCTCCATCCAACCATCACACAACAATAAAATAACCACAAGTATAACAATGAACAACAAAGCGAAACAACGAGAATAGTAAACAAGTATAGTCTCGTCCATGGTTTTGTTCGCCACTGTATAAGTCTCAATTGTTTTAGTTGTTCAGTTATACCTAGTGACAATGTCTCGTTAAAACGACATGTCTCTAGTTACCCATATTATGGCGGGTCACCCACGGCAGTAGCCATCCAACGGTAGAGTCTCCGACCAACGAGCCATTCTAGCTCACGGGAAATTTTCTGATACTACGGACCCGTACGCGGACATCCTGGTATCGTTTTGTGATCACAGCGCGCACCAAGAGCCACATCCTCTTGGCTTTACTTCCATTCCATTAATTAATTAATTATACCATCGCATCGCATTACCAAATTTTCTAACACAGCAGACTAAGGTCATTAGTCCAATCCGGAGTTGTAAACTCGGGATCCAGTGTTAGATACGAGAGCGGCGTATAGAAAGGCCAATGCTCCTATAAAAGTCTCAGATAATATGTATATGTTATTATCATAGTGCTACAACGTTTTACTTACGTTCCTTATATTCATATAAGATAGCACCATAGCCGCTAGTTCGTTTTATATATAGGTTCATATATACGAACCAATACTGTTAACTCAACAACAGTAAATAATAAGCAGCTATAAATATAATTCATGCATATTAATTACACATTCAGACAAACAATCTTATCACAGATCACAGAAGTCTGAATGAGGAAGCCCTCAGAGACAATCCAGACACATAACAACATACAAGTTATATCAACCAAATCCGAGCCCAAGGAGCAACCTTAGGAACTCGGATCAAACCCCTTTACATACCGTTCACCCTGACTGTATTACGGTGGAGTATGAATCAGCAAGATCCTACGCTCCGTGTAGTCCGTTAGCTCGTCAAGCGTCCTTGTCAGAAGTACTCTAAACGGTAATAAAACTATAAGTCAGTCTCCATGACTAACTACATCCGGTATTTCCGAATATAAGTAACCCCGACAGTTCACCCCTGTTTTCTACAGTTGTTCGTTACGGGTTCTCTAAAACAGTCGGTTTTTGTTACTAAACGCGTACGTCAAACATTCAACTGTTAAGTTTAATTCCTTATATTTTTTTAATCTTATCCACATCTAGTTTAGGTACGTAACCTATAGTTGCATGTATGCATGCATTCTTATATTATATTGCATTCTAAATTCATAACTTATAGTTCGTAACTATATTTTTTTTTTCAAATAACCACCACCATTAAATCATATGGTTTCAACCAAAATATATATCCACCTTATATACATTATTCTGTGTATGTATACATTTTTACCACGTAGGTAATTCTCATGAGTTTCAAACTCTTATATTATGTTACATTTATCATCTTTTATTAGATGATTATTCCATTAGTTGTACCATATTATACAACTTATATTAAGATTGTTATCTAATATTATGTAACATTTATGTTGTACATTACAACTCCTAAGGTTATTCCATAAATACCTTAGTTTATAAATCCCATTCACTTATAGTTTGTCACACCATTTATGTGATACCTTATTTGTATTAATTTCATTAAACCACCTTAATACCAATAATTGTTATAACATTTATAACATTATAGACCTTAGTCTAAAATTCATTTTCCAACTCTTATCAATTCGGTAAGCCCTTGAATTTATTTAAATTTTTGACCACATAACATTATGTAATGCTATCCATATGCTAATATATTTGACATATTCTTATTTCCTTTAATTATAACCTATGGTTTTTATACAAACTATTTATTATTGCCGCATGGACCATATCAAAACCATATTCTTTTCACAACCATAGTTTCCTTTATTTACAAAATCACCCATTAATTTTATACCATGTTATATATTCCATTTAATATAACATTTCTAACTTATAAAAGGAGTATAACCTATGGTTATTTTTTGTAAATTCCGAACAGCCCTTGTGCTATTCTATAATTGCCATTTGGCCCTATTTATAACATATAGTCTTCCATATCATTAAAACCATATTTATACACATATCTTAACAAACTCTTATATAATTCTAAAAATCACCAAATTCCACCAAAGGGTTATAAATATCCTTATTAACCCATATACTTTTGATATTTACCATTCCACCATCTATTTTTCTCCAAAGTGTCATAATGACATATTAACTATATATATACATATATAGTTTATTTTAATTCCAAAATCCACCAAATAAATTCCTAAAAATTCCTAATAGCCCATGGGTGTTTAAAATACCATTGTACACCCTTTATTTTTGGTAATAACATATTTACCACATATGTTATAAAAATATTACCATTAAAACATAAACTTATTATAAAACCTTAAATAAGTTATCTAACTTATTTATTTTGGTCAAAACCTAGCATATGGTCAATGTTGACCTCCTTAATATTTCCTTGACCATTAATTCCTAATAATTACGGTTTGCACCCAAACTTTCTAGAAATCACCATTTAACCCCAAAACTTATAAATCAATTATAAACTTATTTTAACTCCTTTTACCTCTAATTTTCGGCCTTATTATTCTAAGCCCCCAAATTTAATTTAATTACACCTAAGACCCCATTTATTTTGGTAATGCATTTATACTACTTAAACTTAATTAAAAGCTTGTAAATGCATAAATAAAATGGCCTAAAATACATGGCCTTATTACAAACATTGGCTTGCAAAATAAATTACACATAAATGTCCCAAAATACATATAAATTTCGGCCTCACCACACACTTTCCATTTAATTACCAAACTTCCACATAATGTCTTAAATTTGACAATTATGCTTGTTTAATTAGTTATAAAATTTATTAAACCATTCCTTAAACATTTTAAGGTCAAACAAGACCTTGTTTTCTCCTTCACTCACGGCAATTAATATACACACACTTAAACTTGTGTTAATGTATCAAGTTAAGGTTTTAAGTGATTTATACCTTGATTTAGCTTAGGTAAAGCCTTGTTTGAGTTCGCCACCTTAAGGAGAAATTCTCCACAGCTTGTTTTACATGTTTTCAACAGAAACCAAGGCCTAGTTAGTCTCCAAGAAAGATCTAACCATAAGAAGTAATTTAATGTAAGATTTAAGGCAAAAATCACCTTAAATGCAAGGAGAGTTCAAGATGGTTCGACCTGAATCAAGCACACCACAAGGTGTTAGATCTACCATATTGACATAGGAAATAGCTAGATCTCAACAAGCTACCTTGTTATTAGGTTTTACCTTGGAAAAATGCCTTAAAAGAGGGTATTCCTTTGGATCTCGGCCATCCTTGCTCCAAATGGCTAACCAACAGATTCCACATGAAAAGAGAGAAGAATGAGGCTATGACCAAAGTTTCACAGCCGAACTTGAAGGGAATCAAAAGTTATGAGCTTAAAGCACATTTTTACCTTAAAATGTAGATTTGAACAACCTTGGTCCCTCTACTGGTCTCAACCGAGTTTAGCTCTTGTTCTAACCTTAGAACACTGAGAATAAGCCATAGGAATTGATGAGCCACGAAATCTAGGTGTTGGTAGTGAAGAGATGAAGAAAAAGAGCTAAAAATGACATTAAAACACTTACATTAAGAGCTTAGGAGCTAGGTTTGCCTTCCATGCTCAAGAACACACTTGAGAGCTTCAAAGGAAGGGGAGAGCTCGGCTGGGCAGAAGAGAATCGGACAAGGAAGGGAGAAATGAGTGGAAAGGCTTGAATTATTTGAAAAAGTAAGTTAATTTTCAAAAGTAAATGTATTAGGTAGGAATTATTGTCAATCAAGGACTTATGCTGCCTCTCTTATTGCAGCCGATTTCCATGGTCCAAGTGGGTCAATTAATTGACCATTGACCATACTTGGTCAATTTGACTCATGCGGGCCCCACTTTAGGGTTTTATTAATATTTTAATATTAAATTTGTAAAAATTCGTAAATTTCTGGAATTAAATTCCTAATATCATATAATAGATATTTTATTATATTTAAGGTATTTATAACCTTTTAGCCCATTTAAAACCAATTTAGAAGGCGATTACACAAAAAGTGCTTTAAGGAGTTTTAGTGCACATTTTGTGTCGCAAGGTGTTTCTGGGCTTGGTTTTCTTTGACAACGGTTTTGTTGTGTCCTTACATGATATTTGATCATGTAATTCAATTTTATATCATTTAGAGGTCATTTGATTTTTAAGGTTTTCCTAGAGCACCTTTTTGCCCTTTTGACCTTGAAGCATGTAAATGCTTTTTCTTTGTGTTGGAGTGTTGTCCAACGGTTATAATATGTTTAGTAATGTGTTAATATGCTTAGGACAAATTTTTAGGTCCTAAGTAGTTCATTTGGGTATTTATTTACCTTAGCAGTCAAAGGGTGCAACATCTTGATTTGTGTTGACCACTGTTGTTCTCAGTTGACTTTTAAGGCATGTTTAGGCCTTAATTAATGTGATTAATTTAATCCATGCTTTAATAATTTGGGGTATTTCAGTCTCCATTAAAAATATGGGCCCTTCTCCAAAGAAAAATAATGCCACCAACCCACCCATTGAAGCCCACTTTCACCTTCATTTTCGTTCTAGGGGAGGAAATTTACATCCTCGACTCTGAGCAAGCACCACCACTACCATCTTACATCCATACGGCTAAACAACAGAGGGAGAATGTTTACATTCTCCAGTTTGACGAAGCAATACCACCATCACCCGGTTTTCAATACAATATTAATGACAGCAAACAACTCCTTCAAAACCAGGTTTTGTGGAGTTTGTATTTTCCTACTGTAATTGTTGCTGTAATACTTTGTTTTGATCCAGGTGGTTCGGCCCTACTTATTGCCGAATTCCTATTCCCGGTGCTACCATTGTCAACTTTCATTTATGATCTGGGATAATGACGAACATGCGTCTAGCTAGAGACGTTAAACCCGGGCAGCTTGGTGGGAGGCAACCCACTATCTATTTTTTGTCTTTCCTTTAATTTAATGTTGTTTTCTTTTTTGTACTATATTTCAACTTTTGTTTGTTATAATAAAATGCAGGTTCTACTCGAGTACTTCTGGTTGTGTAGGATATTCTTTACAGGTATATTTCATGAAATTCCACAGCTGCACTCAAGTGTGGGGGAGCTCTACACACTCTACGAAATTTGGGGAGTACACTCTTTCCCTTTTGTTGTGCCCTATTAATTAATTCCATCTACACAATGAGGGCATTGCTTCAGCTTAAGTGTGGGGGAGAGCCCTTTTCGGGGCATTTTTGTGCTTAAAATGTTTAAATTTCTCTGCTTGTCTTGCATGTGTTCAAAAATTAAAATTATAGGCCCTGCTAATATAGGTTGTTCTCTTTATGAATAAAAATATATGAATTATGGGATAAATGGTACAAATTTAAAATTTTCATTTGATCACTTTTGAGGAGCATTTTATGCGGTGTGACCAAATAATCTGCAAATGGTTGGATTTTATTGCTCAGGGGTTCTTTCTGTCTTCTCTCTTAGCGATTGCTAAGGGGTGCTTCTCTGTTAAAAAAATATACATAAAATAAAGAAGGGACTTGCGAGACACCATTGGAACCAACAGAGAGAGTTGAGTGTTCTTAAAAACAAAGGCGTAATGCCTACATTTATCTTCTCATCCTTTATGCAAAAGTGAAACAAATGCATAAATCTATTTTCCCTTTTGTTTTCTCCTCAATGCCCATTCTTGAGAGAAGTTGTCCATGGTAAAAGTTCTCAGAGTCACCTAAACAAAGAAGCATTGAAGTACCTTGGATCATACCCCGAAACTCTATATTTATTTTTTACCCTGAGCACACCTATGCCACCAGCAGTTGATTTTTCACACTCCTAAAAAAGTTTAAAGATAGTGTATTGTTAACCTCTTTATCCTACCCTTCATAATAATATTTGTTAGTATTGAGCATTCCCTACTTACTTGGGTACATGGTTTTGCTTGAGGACAAGCAAAAAGATAAGTGTGGGGGTGTGATAAGTGTCCAAATGAGCATGTTTTATAGGTGTATTTCTATATTACATTAGCACTTTTCTTGCTCATTTCTCCACTTGGTTAGTTTTTCCTCTAGTTATGTTTTATTGATTATCTCACAAATTTATTGGTTAAACATGAGGAAAACCAAGCTAGGAGCAAAGTACACGAAGAGACGAACGCGTAGGCGAAAAACGGGGATCAAATCGGAGCTAAAACGAATATTTTAGAGGCAATTGAAGTTGGGCCCGTACAGAAAATCGACATGTCCGAACCAGTCTGGTCCGGACATGTCGATTTTGCCAGTGTACAGAGTGCAACAGCAGCGTGTGAAGAGATAAAATCCTTATCTCTTCACACGCAAATACCACCGCCTTACCTCCCCCTTACCCTATATTTCTCTATAAATACACCTCCAAACCTCCAAAATCATATCTCATTCCACCCCAAATATGCCATTTTTCCCAAAAAGACCATAAAACTCTCCAAAAATCATACATCTCATCCACATATTATCCACATAAATTCCATACAACACCTCATTTCATAAAAACATTCCATTTCCATACCGTTGTTCTGTCCAACCTCTGCCCGAATATTAGCGGTCAAGATAGTGGAGCTGAATTAATAGTATCTTTCCTAGATGATTTCTTTACTTCTCATTCTGTCTTTTTAATTATGTTGGGCTAAGAGGATTTACTCCGGGCGAAGGTTTAGCCGTAATTTGTTTAATTATGTAATCTATTTCTACCGGTTAAATTAAATACAGTTTGTTACGATTAAAGTTTTTCTCTCACCTTTTTAATAAATTTCATCGATTTATTAAAAAGCTTACTAAATCTGTTTTAATCTGATCGGTGACAAACAGATAGGTTAATTAAGCCGTAAAACTGTAGGAAACTTGTTTTCATCGGATAAGTTAGTACTCAGTTGCAAGAATATTATTCCTTTACAAAGCTGTTCACTAGTGCCTGCTTGAGTTTTCATCGGACCTTGCATTTTCTGGTAAACGAGTTCTTGTGAGTTTTCATCGGACCTTAAGATAATAAGAGAAATTTTGCCAAACTATTATAATAAACCGGTAGAGATAGCATAATTAATCAGATTATATAAACCTGAACCCGGAGTTCCGTTTAATTTATCTTCAACTCAGTTAATTTATCTGTTGTTTTACTTTACGAAAACAAGTCAATTAATCCCCCTCTTGTGACAAGCTTAGGTACTTAATAATTCCCCTTAGTCCCACGGTTCGATATCCGGTCGCTTACACTTTACTATACTACTACGACCGGGATTTGTTTGCAGCCCGACTATTATTTTGAGCTTTAATTTCTTTTCTTTTGTTTTAATTACACCAGTTCCAACCACTCACAATATACAGTCTGCACTGCTGCACTCTCGCTCACCTTCACCCAAAGGCCATTTCGCACCTCCACGCCTTTGTTTCTCTTTGCGAGGGAAGCAAAATCCGGCCGGAGGGTACTGATTTCGTCTGATTCTTCACAGTTAGGGTTGACCCGGATAGCCTAATCCTCATCGCGAAGGCCGGATACTCCCTCTTCGACTACAAGAAGGCTCACGAGTGGAGGTCACAGTGGTTCGTCATTGTTCCTCCATCCGGCCGAGTATTGGGCGTCCCATACTGTGCTGAGGTTATCAAAGGTCAGCTAATCGGCCCCCAAACCCCTCTGGCTGAGCTGCCCATTTCGAAGATTCCGAGGGCACTAAGCAAGGAACCGTCGACTGTCGAGGCGTTTTTTATGAAGGCACGTTTGTCTTCTCCGAAGACATATCACAGTAAGCGTCTTTAACTCATAGTACAAATTCTGTCATTCCTATCGGTCTTCTTATTGTTTGACATGTTGTATGTAGATTTCTTCCAGAAGGGGGACAAGATCGGCCCCTTTCATAGCTGGAACTTCGTCACCCTCAAGAGTGGGGACGGAAAAATCAATTATTACGACACGCTGAATGCGACTACTGATGCGGCCGAGCAGCTTTTGGAGAGTGCTCCTCCGGCAAAGCGCTCCAGGCAAGAAGCCGGGGATGACCAAGCCGGTCTCTTAAAGAAAAAGAAGAGGCTAGAATCTCCTGATCGTGCTGACGCCGGGCTGTCAGGTACATGGCACGTGAGCCCCAAGTCTGGGCGCCGTGTCCTCCTTCTCCTCACCCCTGGTTCGGGTTTAGACCTTGGTTCTCGCCTGGGGCGGGAGTCCGGTTATCCGACTCCTATTTGCGAGCAATTTCCTGATTTGACAAGTTACTTTTCCTCAGATCCCGCTCAGGAAAATACCCTGGAGGCCACAGGCTTCCGCGCTGGTCCTTCGGCTGAAGAAGGTTCTGGTTGCTCCGTCGCTTTTTCTTGTTCTTTACTTCTCCTCCCTTTTTAGTATCCTTCCATTTCCAATTTCAACCTTCTGGTCCTAACTGTTTTTATTATTGCGGCAGTCCCTCTCCTGCCAAGAAAAGACTAAAAAAGAAACTACATCAAGCCGAAGGCCACAGAGCCAGGGGTATCAGGGCAAACCTCTAGTGATCCCGAAGCTTCAGGATCATTCTCTATTGATGTTGCTGCGGCCACGGATGCGGCAAGGGATAGAGCAATGGAGTATCGTCAGGTGCCGGAGGATCCTGAGCTCCGGAGTAAGCAGAGAGAGGACTACATAGCCTCTTCTTTGCCGGAGGATCCTGATCTTCGGAGTGAGCAGAGGGAGGACTACATAGCCTCTTCCTCTTCTTTCCCTCCTCCTCCTGCTCAGGAGTCCTATACTGGACCCTCCCAAAAGGAAGGGTGGTTCTACCATTGCGGGCACCCTCTTCCTTTAATAACCTGCGACGCTGCCAAGTACTCCTCCGTCTGGAAGGAGGCAATAAAGAGATCTGGTCATCCAGACGGGATCTTTGCTCCTCCGGCCACCTTTACCGCTACCAAAAAAAGGCTGTGGATCGGAGATGGGGGGGCAGATGCTATCATGCGGCATTCCCTCCCAGTAAAAGAAGTGTTTGACATGATGTGGGGGGGAATCTTTCAGGTTGGCATGCGTATTTCTTTTGTGTTTCTCTTCTGTTTTGGCTTGGCTTTTTCCTTGATTTCATGAATTGTGTTGTTTTTAGGTGATGTCCATGGCCCAAAGTGTCGAGGTTCACTTTGACAACCTCCGATCCAGGCTTCGCTATGAGGAAAGCCGAGCCAATAATGTTGAAGAGGAACTGAAGCTGTCCCGCTCTTCTCATGATGCTTACATTGACCAGGTTGAGTATGAGATCGACCGTAAGGCAAAGGAGAGAACTGAGGCAATAAACAAAGACCTGCAGTTGTCCTGGCATGAATGCGAGCGTCAGCGTGATGAGTATGAGCTGCAGCTGAAGAAACTCCGGGAAGAGAACTTTTCTCTAAGAGGCCAGATCAAGGAAGCTGACAATACTTTGATAGAGGTATAAAACCATCTCTTTTTTCCTTGTTAAAGATAAGCTGGTTCGGTCCTTCTTTGACGTAGATATTATACTGGATCAGGTGCGCTCCATGCACCGGAACGAAGTGAGCAATCTTCAGGCTGAGAAGGCCTTTTTCTATCAGGAGAGAAACTCTTTCAAGCAGGAGGCTGAAACGCTCGAGCTGGAGAAGCAAACTCTTCAACGGGAGATTGAAGCCCTTGTGAAGGAAAAAGAAAAGCTTATGCAGGAGTTTGATCGCTTGTCGGAAGAAAAGGCCGCGCTGGCAGAGCAGTCGAGGTCCTCCTTTGATCAAGAGAAGCAGTCTCTACTCCGAGATTGCTCTCTTTTGGAAGAGGAAAAGAAAACTCTTGCTGCGGACAAAGCGCCCTGATAGAAGAGAGGACAGGCTGGAGGAGAAAGAAAAGAGCTGGAGGAAGCCAAGTCTCGCTCTCAAGCGAGAATACTGAGCCATCGGCCATGGTAAACTTTCAGGCCTTCAACTTTTGTTTCTCCTTTTGCCCTTTCTTTTTCTTATTCTTTTTTGTTCCGGCTAGGCTTGAGTTCTGCCAACTTACTGAAGCACGTCACTCAGTTGAGTGGCCGGGTAGCCCGTGCTAAGGAGGAGCTGTCATCTGCCAACTCTGAACGTGACAAGTATCGAGCCCAAGTCCTGACCCTTGAATCTCAAGTGGCCAGGCTCAAGTCATTCTCCCGGCAATCCCAGGAGGAGATACAGAAGAAAGGCACCATCAACGCCCATCTAAAGGAGTCCTTTGCTTCTTAGTGTCGCCGGATAGTTGATATTTGCCAGCAGATTGTCTCGGATCACTCTCTCGAGAAAGGAGAGTTACTGGACGATGACCTGTACAACAAGCTGGAATTCAAGGCTGTTGCCCAGAAATCCAACTTCTTCTTGGAGCTCGAGAGGTTCTGCCGCAGTCCTGGAGAGACATGTTTTGGCACTAGCGAAGCCTCATTCCTTCCAGCTAGAAGCAACATTCTGCTGTGTGCTGGAGGGATGCAGCGTCTTTCCAGGAGGTCCAAGTCTTCTGAGAGTGTGGCTGGTAGCGGCGATAGATTATTAACTGCCGAAAAAGAAGCCGTAGAGAAAGAAGCTGCAACGAAAGTAGAATAGAAGTTTTTTTTATCTTTAGAGAAGTTTTTTGTTTCGGCCTGTGTTTTTTGTGTTTGCCGAATGATCATATTTTGTAACTGTTGTTACTCCACACCTTGGGAGAAATATAAGCTATATTTTTCACCATCTTTAGTTTTTTATTGCCGTGATACTTCTCTCTTTTTTTTTAATGGTGCACATATGGTTATCTTATGCGAGTTATGCCAGTTATTCATTTTTTATAAAACAAGGGGCTTGCGGTTTAGGACTTTTGTTCCGGCCGGACCTTTTTCCTTTTAAAGTATGGTCATCTATGGCTTTTAGCCGGATTTTTTAGGATATGGAGTGTAGGAACCTGCGGCCTGTTGGCCGACTCCTATTTTCAAGGCAAGATAGCCTGCGGCTCATTGGCCGGATGTTTCTTTCAAGGCGTGATAGCCTACGGCTCGCTGGCCGGGTGTTTCTTTCAAGGCATGAGAGCCTGCAGCTGTTGGGATAAAGCTACATGTTAATATATATAGATTTATAGCAAACTAATAGGCAAGTGCACCTATTCGGAGTAGTAAAACAAGTGTCGTATCCACAGGGAAATTGTTCAATTATCCTAGTCTTGGTAGTTAATAAAAACTGTAAAAAGGGGTTTAGCCGGAGGCAAGCTTGATTTGTTGTTGGATTAGTACAGAAATAATAAAAACAGTAAAAAGGTGAATTAAGTGATGTGGATGGAAAATGTGCTAAGGAAGGTGAAATCGCCCAAATATAATTCAGATATTAATTATAATCCTAGTTTGCTCTTATTTGTCTGTTAAGAATTTATCTTGTGGCCTTCCTAAATCATAGATAAGGACAACTCTTAATTAATTCAATAGACTTTTTACAATCAGAAAAAGTCTAAAATAATTAATTAGCTTTAAGCGAGAATTCTTTTTATAACAGCGATGGATTTTATCTGCTAATCAAGGAGATAATATCTAACGTTTATCTCTCTTTGTGGTCTATTCTCTAATTTACAAAATCATTGAAATTAGAGAAACCGTAAATGCATAAAAATGATCAGTTGTTAAGCATTTAATAACTTAGAGAGATAAAACAAATATTTATAAGCAAACCCGGTATTATAAATACGTCTGAATTATTTTGGGGTTAAACACCCATCCTAAGCACAAATATAAAATTACTCAGACATTGACAGTACTAAAAACAGAGTAAAGATAGAAATAGCCATTATTCAGAAACTGCTTGCGAAGAACGGGTCTGCACTCGCTCTCACTTTTGCTGCCTCTTTTCTCTCTTTGTAAAATACTGCTTCTGTTTGAGTACGTACGTGAGTAAATGTGGTGGAGTGGTGAAATAAATAAAGATGGAGAATTATGGTGTTACGGGATGAATTGAATGGAAGAGAATGGAGTGTGGTGCTGTTTGTGTGATTTCTTTCAGTCTCTCGTACGTGGTGCAGTTTTATTTATGGTAGAAGGAGTGGGTTTATATAGAGGCAGAGGAGAGGTTGATTGCAGATCTGTAGTGGAGAAGAGACAGAACTGATTGGAGCTTGAGCTGGAGAACGCGTGAAAGGATTACAGGATAAGGGAGGTGCCTGATATTGTTAACGGAGCAGTTCGACATGTCTGTAGGCGTGTAACACTCCAACTCAATCCAAATGTGGTCTCGCAACTTAACAGCATATATATATACATGTCACAGCGGAATTCTTTACACTCCAGGACCTTGCCACGGTCTGACTACAGAATATACCGAACATTAGTACATAACAACCTTAACCAAATACATATTCTTCTTAAAATCTTCTCACATCCTATACATCTTACTAACTCAATTGCCATACGAGTGTACATGCACAACTCGTTGGCCACACTTAATCCTTAACACTTGTATCCTCTTCTTACTCTCGCGACGGCCGCCTCCTGATGTACACCTGTGTAGTAAAAACAGCCCCCAAAGGGGGTCAGCACGAATGCTGGTACGATCCTCTCATGGCCCCCAAGCTAACGTGGCTACGACGACTAATTATCGATAGCATGGAGGTTGATTAGATGCACAACATAATAGAAAGTGCAGTAAACAACAACTCAGATATGAACAATCAAAGTTCACACACAATGAACGACTTAAATGCGTTCCCTTAATTAGAGAGTTAATTATTTAACTCCTTAAGTAATGTTCCCTCTTAATCTTAGTCCATCCTTATCTCACCTCAATCTTAGTCTTATCTTAATCTTAGAAACAACCATCCTTTAATAAGGAGTGGATGTAGCTTACCTTAATCTTAATAATACAAACCATCCTTTAAAAAGGAATGGTTGCAACTTATCTTAACCTTACCTTAATCTTAATCTTAATAATACAAACCATCCTTTAAAAAGGAATGGTTGCAACTTATCTTAACCTTACCTTAATCTTAATCTTAATAATACAAACCATCCTTTAAAAAGGAATGGTTGCAACTTATCTTAACCTTACCTTAATCTTAATCTTAATAATACAAACCATCCTTTAAAAAGGAATGGTTGCAACTTATCTTATCCTTACCTTAATCTTAATCTTAACTTATTCTCAGTATACAAACCGTTCCTGGAGGGGAATGGTTGTATCCTAAGTCCAAACCTGGGATTTAGGTGATCCCACCGCACCATCTTAATGCCACCTACCCTGGACGGGAGTCCAGCGTAGCTGAGCGGGCAACCGGCCCAAGGCTACAAGTCCGAGGACAAGTCCTTAAGCGGAAGTCGAATCTGCTATAGATACCGACCCCCTTTTTCCTTAGCATGCATGACCGGAGATCGGTCCCGGGTTTCCTCACTCAAGTTCCAGTTAGTAGTAGTCTCAAGACCGTGTTTGTTGGTTAACCTCTTTCGGTTTATATCAGCCCATATTAGGGAGCGTTCCTTAGTCTCACTCAATTCCTTACTAAACGTTGGTTAGTAAGTTCTCACGGTATGTTGTGTTAGTTTTCAAACATCACACAACAATACAGATAATATAATATTCCGGTTGCATGCTTTATCTTGTTTAGTGAGCACACAAAAACAGATAGCACACAAGCCGAGGGACACCTCGTTAGCAAGCAGGTCACAAGAGAACAGTACCGTTCACCGTTGGTTGTTCGGTTGCTTACTCTCTTCCGGAGTCCAAATTCCCAAGTCCTAAAACATTCATTCAGTTTTAGGTTGTTAATCACTTAACTTAATTCAACTTACTTAACTTACTTACCTTACTTAACCCTTAATGATCCCAACCTAACAATTCTTAAGTCTTACAACTTAATCTTACAAACTTAATCTTAAGTGAATCACTTCTCCTCTTCACTTATACTTATTCATCCACTTAATTTTCATTGTTACCCACCAAACATGTCCTTAATAACCTTATAACATCAATACCTAATTATCCTCATCATTTCCCATCCTTAAACAAGGTTTTTGGCCAAAACAGTGGCATGTCCGAACTTGTGTCCGGACTTCCCAAGTTCGGACGCAAGTCCAGACTCAAAACTGAAAATTGACGCATGTCCGAACATGTGTCCGGACTTCGGAAGTTCGGACATGGGTCGAGGAAAATCCTAAGTAGAAGCAGGCACGTCCGAACTTGTGTCCGGACTTCCCAAGGTCGGACACAAGTCGAGACTCTGAAAATTTTCACGCAACAGGGCCTGTCCGAACGTCCATGTCCGGACAGATGTCAGGACAAGGCAAAACACTCATTTTCTAAGCCTTCAAACACTTAACCAATATTCACCAAACTTCTCCTAAACCCTCATAATGTCTTCTAATATCATTTAGGCACTTAAACTCACCTTAGAACTTCCACCAAACTCTCCAAAACAACTTCCAAAGATCTTCTCAAACATTTACTAAATTCTTACAAACACTCCTAACACTTGTCATATGATTCCTTACATTTCCAACTTGTACATTTTATTTAAAACTTCGACTAACCAAAGTGTTTCTTTCCTACCCATATAGCTCCTCCTTAACATCACTACATTGCATCTTTGCTTTGCTCAATCCTTTCAAGGTCATCTTGCATGTCCATGCACAATTTTCTCTTCTTTTCATTTGTTACTCAACACTCCTAAACTCTTGAGCTTACTTATACATTGCTTTCCATTACCTTAACACCTTAACATGGTTCTTCATTTACCCTGACATGTAACACCATCCTTAGACATTTCCACCTCTTTTATGCATCTTATTCACCATTCTCATGATCATACTCTCTTTTACATTCCCAGTCATTTTCCTTGACATTTGACAACATTCTCCCACACCTTTCTCTTCCACCTCCTAAGTCCACTCATTAACATCTAAACTAAACCTCATTAGTCCACTACTAGCATCATCACACTTACACAAGCTTCCAAACTCATCATTGTTTTATTCTCTAGTTCATACCTAAATCACCTTAAAGCATTATACACCTTTCCATCCAGATTCTTGCACAAGTCTTACCACTCCTCATACCATGACTTTGGTGTGTTCAATACACCCATCTAAACTCTAACTTCCTCATAGACCATTCTAGGTCATTCTCATCCTCAAGAACTCCTTAGTTAACTCATTTCCACTCAAATTCTTCATAATGACTCCTAGTGAATCCTAGGTCATATTAATTCACCACCATCACCTAAACACTTATTTTCTACTCAAATTTCGCCATAGCTCCTCTAGTATATTCTCATGCCCAAATGCATTGTTTTTCTCACACAATAATCTCTCACACACCAAGTCCTTTCTCATCTTATTTTCTCACCCAAATCAACTTATTCACATCATACTCAATATATTGCAATAATCTTAAATTGCATAGCACTAAGGCTCTTAAATGACATGGCTCCTAGGCCCTTAAATGACTTAAACTTAAACACTGAATTTCCCACATATAAAAGCTTTCAACCTGCAAATACACCCATCAATCTCATAGTAGTTATAATGCTCTTAAAACTCATCTTAAACTTATTTTACTAACTCATTCCCATTGGCTCCTTAATCACAAGTTCATAAGCTTGTTTAAGTTCTTTTTTTTTCCTAGGTTATACAACCCATTACCTAATGTAAGCCCTAGGCTACATTGGTACTCAACTAAAACTCATTCCTTAAACTTAAACCACCATTAGGTAAGCATTTTACCTTGTTTTCTCAAGCTTATCTTAACTTCCTCCTTAGGTCATCTTCTTGCATGAATCTCGGCCACCACTTAAACTTCCTTTTTCAATTTCTAACCAATATTCAATGACTCACATGAGTACTAAACAATACACTAACCTCAAAGAATGAAAACCTAGGTTAGAAATGTGTTCTAAGGCATAAAAGTGGATGATTACCTTTGAAGTCTCAAGATAGACTTTGGCATTGAATGAAATAGGACCTCCACTAGTCCTTGGTGAATAAATCAAGCTAGAACAAGGCATAAAAACATAGCCCCATGAGAAGGAATTTTCGGCCATATAAGGAAGATGATGGAAACTTGGTTTTTCTTACATTTTCTTCACCTTAAGAGAATGGAGAAGCTAATGAGCTCTTCAAACTTGATTTTCCTCCATCAATGGAGTTTTCTCATGGCACCAAACTTGAGCTTTGCAAGATTTGAAAAGATAGGAAGATAGGTCTTGGCCTAACTAAGAGAAATATGTGTTTAGTTTTTGATTTGGAGCAAAGATGAACACTTGGTGAGCAATTGAAGGTGGAGCACCCATGGATGGAGCTCTCTCGGTTTGGAGCAAAAGAAGAGAAGAAGAAATTGTGGAAGGAAGGAGAAATGAAGAGAGAGAAGAAGAAAGGTAGCTTTAATGAAGATATTTTGCTTTTTAAAGCAAATAGTAACTTCTTACTTTATCCTCTTCTTTATAACATTATTTGACTACTCATGGTGACTCATCCTCCCTTAGAAAACCGGCCCCCTATTAATTAAGGCAAGTCATGGTCTTGTTTGACCAACTAATTAGACTTAAGTGATTAAAACTTAAACTAGTCACTATTTGGCACTATTCACTAATTAGTGCACATATTTCTGAAATTTTTGATTTCCCATTGATTTAGGCTTCCTAATGTGATACTAATTAGTACACATGTTTATTAAGGAGTAATGATGGACATTTAGCCACTCAAAACTCAATTCTAAGACAATTTCTCAAAAATGTGCTTTAAGACTTCTAAAAGCACATTTTGTGTTTTAACTTGTTTTCAAGCTTGGTTTTCTTTGGTAATTGGTTTAAAATGACCATTAGAATATTACTAAGGTCTTATCATGATATTTGGGTACTCACCCAAGTCCCTCCAAGCTTAGAGCACATTTTTGCCCTAATTGCCCTTAAGGCATTTTCTTGTGTTTTCCTTGGTTTAAATTGTCTACCAATCTTTCTAAGGCATATTTTAGCCTTACTACATCATGATTTGATGTTTACTTAGCATACTTAGGTTTGGGGTATTTCAATCTACCCCCCTTAAAAGAACTTTGTCCCCAAAGTAAACATCAAATCATGATGTAGTAAGGCTAAAATATGCCATGCATCTTATCTCATTAGAATACATGTATTACCTCATTTCTTAGATCATATAGATCATACTTATGTATACTTAAACTCATTGAATCCTTAGATCCACCATATTCTTATTCTTAACTATCACACAACATGCTTAAGCATGTATAGCACTCACAATTCTCCTTGTTTCTTTTGATGATCAAAAACATTCACATAAATTCCAACGTATTCTCCCATGTCACCGGTCCGTAGACAATGGCTCATTCGTCCTCGTCACCATGGGCCAGAATACAAAACACCCTGCTCTCCCCATGTCACCGGTCCGAAGACAAAGGCTCGTGCGTCCTCGACTTCATGGGCGAGACTCAGTAAAAAGGTAATCCTTTTTACGAGGTCATGTGAGGAATAATTCCTCTAATTAAAAATACAATCAACTCCAATTTCATTTTATCCTAAGGCCTCTATTCATAGTGTGATTTAGTTGTGACCACTGGTAGGGAGTTTCAGGAATCATCCAACCCTGATGTGATCATAATCAGTGTAGAACTATCCTTCCACCCCAATTTGTGTTCGGTTTCCCTTGATCCCTAGAAAATCAAGTTCCACCTCCCACGTCATTTTCAAACATCCAAATAATTCACTCATGTCCAATTTTCTATCTTTTTAGTTCTTCTAATCATAATCAATACATCTCCCAAGTGTGGACTCAGTCCATCAAACATTCCCAATTCATCTCTTAGTAATTACCTCAAGACTTAAATTCCTACTAAGTTCTATAACTGTCTCATACCAATTCTCACCATCTTATATCTCATAGCATTACAATTTCCTTCCTCATACTCATATCAAATTGTATCTCATAATGTTATCTTATTCTTATCTCACACATAGTCTCATATCGACTCATACCTCTCCTATTTCTTATTCTTAAGTCTCCTTAATCCTTTTTCCTTAATTCTCTTTACTTGTACTCACACGGAGTTAACAAGACAGGTACTTATATGTATGGCATTCACATCTTCTGTGTGCAATAACCATGATTTATCTCAAAATGTTTGTGTAAAACATATTCTCATTTCTTTGTGTGCTATGCACACCGTAGTTTATGTACTAAGTACTCAAACATACGATAAGCGGTTTTCGCTCTACCCCCCTTAAAATGGATTACGCCCACGTAATCAACACCATCACATTCTTGAACATAAGTTCAAGATGTCTAATTCTCACCAAGCATTCTAGCTTCCACGTCATCTATCTTACTTATAATTCGATCAGAAACGACTTAGTCTCTGTATCGAGGATTCTTAACGGTACTTATACCGTTTCCTTAACTTAGTTTGGTCTAATCTCAAAGGTAGTGGTCTGCTAGCTTCCGTTGCGCGACTCTGATAGTTTTAGGTATATTTGCCTCTCTTATCCTTTTACAGTATCGAATATCTTTCTCTTGCGTGCTTATGGTTTAGCACTAAAGGTCCCTCAATGGTCACATGTTATCTTTATATATACACGGCCTTGATGAGTTGTAGCTCGTCTATCCAGTCTCCCTGGAGATCTAATGTTCATACTCTTAGTGTTTTCTCGAATGTCTAAATCGTTCCCTCCAAATGACCTTTGGTCTAAGGATGATTCCTAATCTGAAACTACTGTTTAGTGCTTATTGCACTTTACAGTTTAATCTTATTCATCTTAAGACATGTCCAATGTCTGTACTTAACAATCCGTGCTCTTCGCACTTCATAGTCCTTAATTATTTGTTCTCTGGTTCCTCTATGTTGCTAGTTCAACTGAATTCTTCTCTTCGACTGTTTGTGGTAGTAACTGCTCTTGTGTGATCTTGCGTCGTTGTCTGTGGTACGGAGTCGACTACTTCCCGTGTTCCTTACACCACTCATCTACATGCATGGGGTACCTTACTGGTACATTACTACATACCCAATTAACTCATAAATGAGTGTGTCAGGCCTGCAAGCCCCTATGGGGTGCAGTCGTCCCACGTCTCGTTTTAGTAAACTCATAGTGTTCGTCACACGTTTAGCTATTACTAATTATGAAGTATTCTGTTGTCGATCTCCTCTTCATCGTTCTATAATAACATTTATTGTTCTTCTTGAAGTTAATCAAGGGAAATCCATTATTGTGTTCTTGGGTATGGTATGCTCTGGCTCCTTTCTGTATTTCGTATTGATTCGGTCTCTTAATATCTTAGGTCTCTTTCCGTAGAGCCTCTTATCTTGTTTCTCATATTTATGCTACTAGGAAAGCACTTCCAGTTCCTTAAGGAATGGGTAGTGTGCTTCCTGTGAAATCTTACCTAACCAGGTCCAGACTACTGGCATCAATGCTCAGTTCGTCTACCATCTTATTTCCTTACTTATATTGGTTTTAACTCATAAATCTAATTGCCTCGGTGTCAATATTTGACGGCTCATTCATAATGGTCGCTTTACTGCGCACCACGACTTAATCCCCTTATACAACTATTGTACTCACGACCACTACTACCGTGGTAGTTGGCCCTTACCATGTTGCCCATGAATGGTGCAACCTCTTACTCACTTATTCTAATGTCTTACCTTATACTCAATCCCTTCTTGGTGTAAACACACTGGGAGTTCTCTCATTCCGGTGTATGGCAGTTGCTGTACCGTGTTGTAAAACAGTTGACTCTTGATGTAAAGATGTTCTGCTTAAATCGCAGATTCGTAAATAGGCTGATTTCCCTCGCATTATTTCCTCCTTATGGCGTTGCTTACCATGCAATTTAACCGGTTACTGAAGAAGTCATCCACTGAATCACAAGCTCTTCTAAGCATTGGTCATTTGACGTGTCATAATGTACAATCTCAATGTTTATCTCTAGGTGTTGGACATGAGGTCTGTCCTTGCAGCCTTCCTTATTATTCAAGTGTAACTGATATGTTCTAAAGTAATGTCAAGTTTACAGTTTCCATTCTCTAATAAAAGCGTATGGCATCTCTAATAAGTGGAAGCCCTTTTGAGGGGTTCATTCCCACTCATGGCCTCACAACAAGGAGAGGTATCCCCACCCTAAAAGTCATGGTTCGTCCTCCGCTCCTGTCCTTAGCATTATCTCAATATTCTCTTTGGTACCATTTCTTGGTAATGTTCTTCCCAATCTAAGTTATAGGTTTGGTAACCGTTCATATCTACGAATTGTAGTTCCTTCATGGCTTAAACAAGCTCTCTTATAACTTACTGCGCCTCGGGCTCTGATGTGGTTAACATCCTTGGCTCGTAGGCTCTTAGTGCTTAATGTCTCAGTTCATTATTTGTGCTCTTACTCATCTGCAGGTCATTCTCTTGAGATTCTGGTTCCTTGAGCACTATCCACCGTTAGGTTACATACTAAATGTAGTATCGGGTTTCATGGTAAGTTGCTGCATCCTGCTTCCTGCTATGGAAGTTGTTCAGGTGATCTGAGGTTACTTAATGTCTTTGACAATACTGTCATTTTACTAGACTTATGTCTTTTAGTAGTTAGGGTTAAGTTCGTATTAGGCGTTTACCTTACGGTGTCTAAGTTGGATATCATCCTATCATCTTATACTTCCATCTCAATGCTTCGTTCAACTTCTGTTGACTACGCCACCCGTTGATGTTCAATCATACTTGGGTGTTAATGAGTTAGACAAACAGTATTAGCTGCCATTCATCAGTTGTTCGGCTCGACTATGCCCGCTCTGTGGGGGTAGTCCTCTGAGCTTCCCTCTGTCGGGATTGTATGTCCTTAACCCTTAGTAGGTTATAGCTTATGTTCATTTCTTTTACCCTTGTTTTCTGGGTTTTCCAACATCTTCATTGAAGAATGCTTACTACTGGTATTCTTAGTGATCAATCTGGGAGTCTTATCCCATCCTTGTTGGAAGTCGTTCAGTCGACTACCTTTATCGTATCTCTTGATACATTCCATGAACGTTGTTACTTACGTAGTGTATTTGCTCGGATCGTTGAGCGATCTTTTAGGTTCATCTTTGAGATCCGGGTTGGTGTTCTTACCGCACTGTCGGTTGTTGTTGAAGGTTATACCGTTGCTAATATTTATACGGTTTAATACATTGTCCAAGTTCCGCTCCCGGCTGACTGGTGTGTCACCTCATCTTATCATGGTCAGGCCGTCGGGCCTTTCCAAGGTCTTATTCTTCTGTTCTTATGGATTTACAAGCCGGTGTTTATAGGTGTTACAACTGTAGCGTACTCCTATTTTCCATGATGGCTTTCCGTGTAGCTTAACCGTGGTAGCACTTGCTATGGCAAGTGCGCCATGCAGGATGGGCTATTGGTGCAAGGTACATTGGTAGTGATACTTCCTTCTAATTTCCATGTAATTGGTAGTCCTCGGGACTCCTTCGATAATCCCTTATATTGGATAACCGACCATCCGACAGTTTCCTTGTTGTTTGACAGTACTGTCATTTACCAGGGCGTTCCTCTTTCTGAGGGGACCCCTTAATATCTTCTTATGTCTTAATCCTCGCTCCTATCTCCACACATTTTGTTGTGGTTACTAAGTAGTGATTCTCCTTTAGGCACTACATCGTAGTCCTATTTCGGTATGCAATTTGTATGAGTTTCTACGTCGTCCGCGTTATGTTGGCCAGGTTTTGTAACCTTCCTCATTGTATGGGGTTTGGAGTTCCCGATTCTAACTGGACTTTCCAGTAATCTCAATCCTCAAGCTTTGTATTATCCTACTGTTATGCTTCTTCGGACCACTGTCCGGTGCTCATGTCTCTTATCATTTCCTTATCCATTGCACTCGTAGTGCTCTCCTTATCATTGGTATTGCGGGTTATTTCGACTGCATAGCATGTCGACCCATGTTGCCGGTAATTACCGTTCCCTTATTGATAGAATTCCATAGGTAGCGCCTGTTTCTCTGTTGCGCTCCATTAAAAACCTCCAAGTTCTCCGTAACTGTTGTGCAGCAAGATGTTTCTCGTATTGCTTACTGTTAGTTAACTTCCAGATCGGGTTTCCCGAGTAAGAGAAGGCTTTCTTCTCTCTGGCGTTTGTTCCACATGTTCAGGGTTAGGGATGTGGAGGGCGGGTCTAGCTACTATGGATATCCGGTAAGCACCGGGAAGTCCTGACTAACGCGCCTCTCACTCTACCTCTTAACCCTTAACCCATAACTCAATCTCAGCCTCAATATTCTCCTAAGTTCGGTATTTCTTGTCTTCAGAGCGTAACTACGCTCTGATACCACTTTTTGTAACACCCCAACTCAATCCAAATGTGGTCTCGCAACTTAACAGCATATATATATATACATGTCACAGTGGAATTCTTTACACTCCAGGACCTTGCCACGGTCTGACTACAGAATATACCGAACATTAGTACATAACAACCTTAACCAAATACATATTCTTCTTACAATCCTCTCACATCCTATACATCTTACTAACTCAATTGCCATACGAGTGTACATGCACAACTCGTAGGCCACACTTAATCCTTAACTTGTATCCTCTTCTTACTCTCGCGACGGCCGCCCCTGATGTACACCTGTGTAGTAAAACAGCCCCCAAAGGGGGTCAGCACGAATGCTGGTACGATCCTCTCATGGCCCCCAAGCTAACGTGGCTACGACGACTAATTGTCGATAGCATGGAGGTTGATTAGATGCACAACATAATAGAAAGTGCCGTAAACAACAACTCAGATATGAACAATCAAAGTTCACACACAATGAACGACTTAAATGCGTTCCCTTAATTAGAGAGTTAATTATTTAACTCCTTAAGTAATGTTCCCTCTTAATCTTAGTCCATCCTTATCTCACCTCAATCTTAGTCTTATCTTAATCTTAGAAACAACCATCCTTTAATAAGGAGTGGATGTAGCTTACCTTAATCTTAATAATACAAACCATCCTTTAAAAAGGAATGGTTGCAACTTATCTTAACCTTACCTTAATCTTAATCTTAATAATACAAACCATCCTTTAAAAAGGAAAGGTTGCAACTTATCTTAACCTTACCTTAATCTTAATCTTAATAATACAAACCATCCTTTAAAAAGGAATGGTTGCAACTTATCTTAACCTTACCTTAATCTTAATCTTAATAATACAAACCATCCTTTAAAAAGGAATGGTTGCAACTTATCTTATCCTTACCTTAATCTTAATCTTAACTTATTCTCAGTATACAAACTGTTCCTGGAGGGGAATGGTTGTATCCTAAGTCCAAACCTGGGATTTAGGTGATCCCACCGCACCATCTTAATGCCACCTACCCTGGACGGGAGTCCAGCGTAGCTGAGCCGGCAACCGGCCCTAGGCTACAAGTCCGAGGACAAGTCCTTAAGCGGAAGTCGAATCTGCTATAGATACCGACCCCCTTTTTCCTTAGCATGCATGACCGGAGATCGGTCCCAGGTTTCCTCACTCAAGTTCCAGTTAGTAGTAGTCTCAAGACCATGTTTGTTGGTTAACCTCTTTCGGTTTATATCAGCCCATATTAGGGAGCGTTCCTTAGTCTCACTCAATTCCTTACTAAACGTTGGTTAGTAAGTTCTCACGGTATGTTGTGTTAGTTTTCAAACATCACACAACAATACAGATAATATAGTATTCCGATTGCATGCTTTATCTTGTTTAGTGAGCACACAAAAACAGATAGCACACAAGCCGAGGGACACCTCGTTAGCAAGCAGGTCACAAGAGAACTGTACCGTTCACTGTTGGTTGTTCGGTTGCTTACTCTCTTCCGGAGTCCAAATTCCCAAGTCCTAAAACATTCATTCAGTTTTAGGTTGTTAATCACTTAACTTAATTCAACTTACTTAACTTACTTACCTTACTTAACCCTTAATGATCCCAACCTAACAATTCTTAAGTCTTACAACTTAATCTTACAAACTTAATCTTAAGTGAATCACTTCTCCTCTTCACTTATACTTATTCATCCACTTAATTTTCATTGTTACCCACCAAACATGTCCTTAATAACCTTATAACATCAATACCTAATTATCCTCATCATTTCCCATCCTTAAACAAGGTTTTGGCCAAAACAGTGGCATGTCCGAACTTGTGTTCCGGACTTCCCAAGTTCGGACGCAAGTCGAGACTCAAAACTGAAAATTGACGCATGTCCGAACATGTGTCCGGACTTCGGAAGTTCGGACATGGGTCGAGGAAAATCCTAAGTAGAAGCAGGCACGTCCGAACTTGTGTCCGGACTTCCCAAGGTCGGACACAAGTCGAGACTCTGAAAATTTTCACGCAACAGGGCCTGTCCGAACGTCCATGTCCGGACGGATGTTCGGACAAGGCAAAACACTCATTTTCTAAGCCTTCAAACACTCAACCAATATCACCAAACTTCTCCTAAACCTCATAATGTCTTCTAATATCATTTAGGCACTTAACTCACCTTAGAACTTCCACCAAACTCTCCAAAACAACTTCAAAGATCTTCTCACAACATTTACTAAATTCTTACAAACACTCCTAACACTTGTCATATGATTCCTTACATTTCCAACTTGTACATTTTATCTAAAACTTCAACTAACCAAAGTGTTTCTTCCTACCCATATAGCTCCACCTTAACATCACTACATTGCATCTTTGCTTTGCTCAATCCTTCCAAGGTCATCTTGCATGTCCATGCACAATTTTCTCTTCTTTTCATTTGTTACTCAACACTCCTAAACTCTTGAGCTTACTTATACATTGCTTTCCATTACCTTAACACCTTAACATGGTTCTTCATTTACCCTGACCATGTAACACCCTCCTTAGACATTTCCACCTCTTTTATGCATCTTATTCACCATTCTCATGATCATACTCTCTTTTACATTCCCAGTCATTTTCCTTGACATTTGACAACATTCTCCCACACCTTTCTCTTCCACCTCCTAAGTCCACACATTAACATCTAAACTAAACCTCATTAGTCCACTACTAGCATCATCACACTTACACAAGCTTCCAAACTCCTCATTGTTTTATTCTCTAGTTCATACCTAAATCACCTTAAAGCATTATACACCTTTCCATCCAGATTCTTGCACAAGTCTTACCACTCCTCATACCATGACTTTGGTGTGTTCAATACACCCATCTAAACTCTAACTTCCTCATAGACCATTCTAGGTCATTCTCATCCTCAAGAACTCCTTAGTTAACTCATTTCCACTCAAATTCTTCATAATGACTCCTAGTGAATCCTAGGTCATATTAATTCACCACCATCACCTAAACACTTATTTTCTACTCAAATTTCGCCATAGCTCCTCTAGTATATTCCCATGCCCAAATGCATTATTTTTCTCACACAATAATCTCACCACACCAAGTCCTTTCTCATCTTATTTTCTCACCCAAATCAACTTATTCACATCATACTCAATATATTGCAATAATCTTAAATTGCATAGCACTAAGGCTCTTAAATGACATGGCTCCTAGGCCCTTAAATGACTTAAACTTAAACACTGAATTTCCCATATATAAAAGCTTTCAACCTGCAAATACACCCATCAATCTCATAGTAGTTATAATGCTCTTAAAACTCATCTTAAACTTATTTTACTAACTCATTCCCATTGGCTCCTTAATCACATGTTCATAAGCTTGTTTAAGTTCTTTTTTTTCCTAGGTTATACAACCCATTACCTAATGTAAGCCCTAGGCTACATTGGTACTCAACTAAAACTCATTCCTTAAACTTAAACCACCATTAGGTAAGCATTTTACCTTGTTTTCTCAAGCTTATCTTAACTTCCTCCTTAGGCCATCTTCTTGCATGAATCTCGGCCACCACTTAAACTTCCTTTGCCAATTTCTAACCAATATTCAATGACTCACATGAGTACTAAACAATACACAAACCTCAAGGAATGAAAACCTAGGTTAGAAATGTGTTCTATGGCATAAAAGTGGATGATTACCTTTGAAGTCTCAAGATAGACTTTGGCATTGAATGAAATAGCCCCATGAGAAGGAATTTTCGGCCATATAAGGAAGATGATGGAAACTTGGTTTTTCTTACATTTTCTTTACCTTAAGAGATTGGAGAAGCTAATGAGCTCTTCAAACTTGATTTTCTTCCATTAATGGAGTTTTCTCATGGCACCAAACTTGAGCTTTGCAAGATTTGAAAAGATAGGAAGATAGGTCTTGGCCTAACTAAGAGAAATATGTGTTTAGTTTTTGATTTGGAGCAAAGATGAACACTTGGTGAGCAATTGAAGGTGGAGCACCCATGGATGGAGCTCTCTCGGTTTGGAGCAAAAGAGAGAAGAAGAAATCGTGGAAGGAAGGAGAAATGAAGAGAGAAGAAGAAAGGTAGCTTTAATGAAGATATTTTGCTTTTTAAAGCAAATAGTAACTTCTTACTTTATCCTCTTCTTTATAACATTATTTGACTACTCATGGTGACTCATCCTCCCTTAGAAAACCGGCCCCCTATTAATTAAGGCAAGTCATGGTCTTGTTTGACCAACTAATTAGACTTAAGTGATTAAAACTTAAACTAATCACTATTTGGCACTATTCACTAATTAGTGCACATATTTCTGAAATTTTTGATTTCCCATTGATTTAGGCTTCCTAATGCGATACTAATTAGTACACATGTTGATTAAGGAGTAATGATGGACATTTAGCCACTCAAAACTCTATTCTAAGACAATTTCTCAAAAATGTGCTTTAAGACTTCTTAAAGCACATTTTGTGTTTTAACTTGTTTTCAAGCTTGGTTTTCTTTGGTAATTGGTTTAAAATGACCATTAGAATATTACTATGGTCTTATCATGATATTTTGGTACTCACCCAAGTCCCTCCAAGCTTAGAGCACATTTTTGCCATAATTGCCCTTAAGGCATTTTCTTGTGTTTTCCTTGGTTTAAATTGTCTACCAATCTTTCTAAGGCATATTTTAGCCTTACTACATCATGATTTGATGTTTAATTAGCATACTTAGGTTTGGGGTATTTCAAGGCGCCGCACCAAGCAACTGGGCAATTGGGGAAGAAAACTGTCGCGACAGTGGATCTGCGCTGCATTTTACTCTTGTCCGCGTGTTGTCCGCGTAGATGTCCGCGTAGAACAAGGCGGACACGTTGAGTTAGGCGCGCTCTCAAGTCTTGTCCGCGTGGCTGTCCGCGTGGTTTTGGGCGGACGCTAATGCGGACAAAAAGAAGACTTCACTCACGTCCACCCCTGGTTAGGCGGACACTCATGCGGACACAAATATGCCTTCCGCGAAGACTTCACTCACGTCCGCCCCTGGTTAGGCGGACACTCATGCGGTCACCATGCGGACACAAACTTTGACCGGCTCTAGATTCTTTGTTTGGACTCCGTTTTCTGAGCCGTTTGCGTCTACGCGTTCGTCTCTTCGTCTACTTTGCTTCCAGCTTGGTTTTTCCTCATGTTTTAACCAGTAAATTTATGAGATAATCAATAAAACATAAACTAGAGGAAAAACATACGATAAGTGAAAAATGAGCAGAAAAGTGTTGATATAATATATGAAATACACCCATAAAACATGCTCATTTAGACACTTATCACACCCCCACACTTACCTTTTGCTTGTCCTCAAGCAAAACCATGTACCCAAACCAGTAGGGAATGATCAATATTAACAAATACTATTATGAAGGGTAGGATAAAGAAGTCAATAGTACATGATCTTAAACTTTTTAGAGGAGTGTGATCCATCACCTACTGGTGGCATAGGTGTACTCAGGGTAAAAATAAAAATTAGAGTTTCGGGGTATGACCCGGAGTACTTCAATGCTTCTTAGTTAAGGTGACTTTGAGAACTTTTACCATGGCCAACTTCTCTCAAGAATGGGCATTGAGGAGAAAACAAAAGGAAAAATAGATTTATGCATTTGTTTCACTTTTGCATAAGAGATGAGAAGATAATATGTAGGTATCAAGCCTTTGTATTTAAGAACACTCAACTCTCTTTGTTGGTTACCAATGGTGTCTCGCAAGTCCCTTATTTATTATATATTTTTTTGACAGAGAAGCATCCCTTAGCAATCCCTAAGAAAGAAGACAGAAGGAACCCCTGAGTAATAAAAATCCAACCATTGCAGATCATTTGGTCACACCGCATAAAAATGCTCCTCAAAAGTAATCAAAATTTTAAAATTTGTACCATTTATACCATTGATCCCACAATTCATAACAGTATTTATTTTTAAAGAGAACAACCCACATATAAAGGGTCCACGAAGTTGAATTTGGACAAACGCAAGATTAGCAGAGAGATTAAACATTTTAGCATAAAATGTCACCGAAAAGGGCACACTCCCCCACACTTAAATTGAACAATGTCCTCATTGTTCACCAGAAAAAACAAGGGAAAGTTTCAGAAGACCTTTTCGGTAAGTAGAAAAAAATAGAGAAAACACAAAGGTCACAAATAAACATTTAAGCACATAAACTCTCCTCTGCATGATTTATTTAAATAAAAGCATAATTAAAGAGACTGGTACTCCCCTGAGATTATTTTTGCTTGTGTTATAGGAGTTCCCCCACACTTGAGCTTCAGCCTCAAGTAGCGTAGCTTGGTTGCGGTGTAGACATGAAATTGCACCTGCATAAGACACTAGAAGCAACCATACTACAAACGGGGTTAATAGTTAGCAAAAACAAAATTGAAAGAGAACCTGATAATTAAAAGAGCATAAAAGCATATAAAAGATAAGTTCATCCGGGTTGCCTCCCGGAAAGCTGCCCTTCGTTAACATCTTTGGCTAGACGCTACCACCATGAAGTCAGCCGGGATCGAATTTGAATGTTGAAGTCGGCTTCAACGGGTGGGTGGGACGGTCATCATGAATTATTGAAAAACCACCCGGATTCTCATTATTTGGTGGTGGGTAGCGTGGTTTGGTATAAAATTTTCTTTTATCCAGAGCTGCTACCATTTTGATTGTGTTGAGGGTGCATTGTTTGTTTATCACAGGATTCAGCTAAAGCATTTTCAAGAGCATCATTACGAATAATAGCAGATAAATTATCCTGCACAATAGAGTCGACAATGTCTATGGAAAAGGTATCTTCTATATGAGCGGGTTTCTTTATAACCTTGGACATGTCGTATTCTAGAGTTTCGTTATGCAACCTTAAAATGATTTTTCCTTTTTCAACATCGATTAGTGCTCTAGCAGTTCTCATGAAAGGTCGTCCTAAGATTAAGGGTACCCTAGTGTCTTCTTCCATATCAATCACAATAAAATCAGCGGGGAACACAAAAGTTCCTACAGTAACAATCAAATCTTCTATTATCCCTTTTGGGAATACTAAAGATCTATCTGCTAATTGTAATTGAATAGAAGTAGGCAGACATTTACCAATCTTAAGTTTGTTGAAAGTTGAAAGTGGCATTAAATTGATACTAGCTCCTAGATCACATAGCCCACTACCACAATCAACATTATCAATGGAACATGGAATGATTGGCAAACCTGGGTCTCCAAGTTTCGGAGGGAGACTCTTGAGAAGCACTGCTGACACTTCCTGTGTAAGGTGTACAGTTTCCACTTCCTGCAACGATCTTTTGTTGGTGATGATATCTTCATGAACTTTGCGTATATTGGCATTTGTTTTAAAGCATCTGCAAAAGGAATATTAATCGTTAGTTTCTTGAAGTGAGTTAGAAACTTTCCAAACTGTTCATCTAATTTTTTCTTTCTTATTCTGTTTGGAAAAGGAAGTGGGGGAAGAATTTTAGTGAGAGAGGAAGGAGTAGATTCAGGAGGCTCCTTCTCCTTGGAAATATTTTTTGGAGGAGGAGGGGCTTCTTCAGCATCTTCTTGTTCTTCTTCTTGAGGCTTGTGAGCTTGCTGCTCTTGATTATCAATATCATCTCGGGAAAAAGATGAGTCGAGCGGCCTACCACTTCTCAACATCACTGCCTTGGCCTGTTCCCTTGGATTTGGATTTGGCTGACTAGGGAAGGCACCAGGTGGCCTTTGTGCATGCTGCTGGTTGATTTGCTCCAACTGTTGGTTGGTTTGTTGTATCTGGGCTTCAACCCTTCTGTTAGTGGCTTCTTGATCCATGAGCCTGGTGTGGGTTGTAGTCACAAATCCTTTCATAAGGTTCCTAAATTCCTCGTTTGGATCAACAGAGGATGAGGATGGTTGTTGTTGTTGCTGGAAACCTGGAGGGGCACCTTGTGCTCTATAACCCATATTAGAATTTGGTTGGGGTCTGTTTCCCTGATAGGTATTGGAATTGTTGTTCTGCCCTCCTTGGTTCTGATCATTGTTTTTCCATGAGAAATTCGGGTGATTTCTCCATGGGTAGTTGTTGTTGAAGTTATTGTTGTAGGAATTACCGGGGCGGTTTCCTATGAAGTTTACATCCTCATACTGGTTTTTACCTTCGCACTGATGGGTTTCATGAGGACCGGCGCATATGACACATCCTTCTGTAGGTGGAACTGGTGGTGAACTTGTAGGTGGGGAAGCTATTGTTTTTACGATTTCGTTTTGAGATGTTGTTAGCTTTTCCACCATCTTTGCAAGGGACGAGATCTGGGCTGATAAATGATCCGTAGGCTCAATGTGGAGTAGGCCTGCTGCTCGTGGCGTTCTTCCCTTGGATCTCGTCCACTGTCTTGTATTGCTCGTCATGGTTTCGAGAAGGTCCATTCCTTCTTTAGGAGATTTCATCATGAAACTTCCTCCTGCAGAGGAATTTACGAGTAGTCGGTTCCCATCATCCAGACCGTTGAAGAATGACAGGCAGAGGGATTGATCGTCAAGACCATGGTGGGAACACTTCATTAGCATATCCTTGAATCTGTCCCATGCATCGTACAACGTTTCTCCCGGCTCCTGACAGAAAGTGTTGATTTCACCGATCAATTGCCTCGTTCTACTGGTTGGGTAGTATTTGGCAAGGAATTTCTGGGCCATTTGCAGCCATGTATGGATTGATCGGGAGGGAAGACTTCGGTACCACCTGTTTGCTGAATCCGACAACGAGTGAGGAAATAGTTGTAGACGGATTCTTTCTTTGACGTTGCCGGTTTGACCAAAGGAATTGCAGAAGTCTAGGAAGAGACTCAGATGATTTGGGGCTTCATCTGGGTTCGCTCCACTAAACTTGCCTAAATCCCGGATGGCGGTGATGTAGTGGGTTTTGAAAGCCCATCGTTCGGCTTCTTGTGGTGTTAGTTCAGGGAGAACTATGGCTGATGCTCTTCCTTCGGTATCCGGTTGGTGGTAGTCAGAGAGAGCACGGTGTTCTGGTTGATTTGCATGGTCCATTTCATTTATAACTTCGTTATCGGCCATGGCTTGATTTCTCAGGTTTCTTTGTGCTTGTAATAAAGTGCGCTCGGGTTCGGGTCTCGGACTGATAGGTGGAGAACCTCGGGTTCGAGTATTTGGCATGCACAGAAGATAACTTGTGGTTTGTCAGAAACTGTGAAATTAATTAGTAAATAGAATAAGAAAGGCAGAGATATTGGTTAGGCTGATAAACGTTAATTAAACAACACTGATATATATTCTTTTTTTTATATTTTTTTACAAGAGTAAAATGACAGAAAATAAGTGACAAGGGAAATTAAATGACAGAAATTATAAGTTAGTAGTTAGAGACAGAAATTATAAGTTAGTAGTAAGTTGACAGAAATTTAAATGACAGAAAATTAAATGACAGAAATTATAAGTTAGTATACTGGAAATTTAAATGTTAAGGACAATGGAATTTAAATGTTAAGGACAATGGAAATTAAATGTTAAGGACAATGGAAATTAAATGACAATAATATTAAGAAGTCAGAAGTAAGATGTCCAAAGTCAAATGTCCGAAGTCAGATGTCCGAAATTAGATGTCCGAAGTTAGATTAACAACAGAATAATATAAACAAAATATTACAGTATAGCAAGTGAACTACCGGAAACTAGGGAAATTGATGGAATCAATCTCCCCGGCAACGGCGCCAAAAACTTGTTGGGATAAAACTACACGTTAATATATATAGATTTATAGAAACTAATAGGCAAGTGCACCTATTCGGAGTAGTAAAACAAGTGTCGTATCCACAGGGAAATTGTTCAATTATCCTAGTCTTGGTAGTTAATAAAAACTGTAAAAAGGGGTTTAGCCGGAGGCAAGCTTGATTTGTTGTTGGATTAGTACAGAAATAATAAAAACAGTAAAAACAGGTGAATTAAGTGATGTGGATGGAAAATGTGCTAAGGAAGGTGAAATCGCCCAAATATAATTCAAATATTAATTATAATCCTGGTTTGCTCTTATTTGTCTGTTAAGAATTTATCTTGTGGCCTTCCTAAATCATAGATAAGGACAACTCTTAATTAATTCAATAGACTTTTTACAATCAGAAAAAGTCTAAAATCATTAATTAGCTTTAAGCGAGAATTCTTTTTATAACACCGATGGATTTTATCTGCTAATCAAGGAGATAATATCTAACGTTTATCTCTCTTTGTGGTCTATTCTCTAATTTACAAAATCATTGAAATTAGAGAAACCGTAAATGCATAAAAATGTTCAGTTGTTAAGCATTTAATAATTTAGAGAGATAAAACAAATATTTATAAGCAAACCCGGTATTATAAATACGTCTGAATTATTTTGGGGTTAAACACCCATCCTAAGCACAAATATAAAATTACTCAGCATTGACAGTACTAAAAACAGAGTAAAGATAGAAATAGCCATTATTCAGAAACTGCTTGCGAAGAACGGGTCTGCACTCGCTCTCACTTCTGCTGCCTCTTTTCTCTCTTTGTAAAATACTGCTTCTGTTTGAGTACGTACGTGAGTAAATGTGGTGGAGTGGTGAAATAAATAAAAGATGGAGAATTATGGTGTTACGGGATGAATTGAATGGAAGAGAATGGAGTGTGGTGCTGTTTGTGTGATTTCTTTCAGTCTCTCGTACGTGGTGCAATTTTATTTATGGTAGAAGGAGTGGGTTTATATAGAGGCAGAGGAGAGGTTGATTGCAGATCTGTAGTGGAGAAGAGACAGAACTGATTGGAGCTTGAGCTGGAGAACGCGTGAAAGGATTACAGGATAAGGGAGGTGCCTGATATTGTTAACGGAGCAGTTCGACATGTCTGTAGGCGCCGCAACAAGCAACTGTGCAATTGGGGAAGAAAACTGTCACGATAGTGGATCTGCGCTGCATTTTACTCTTGTCCGCGTGTTGTCCGCGTAGATGTCCGCATAGAACAAGGCGGACACGTTGAGTTAGGCGCGCTCTCAAGTCTTGTCCGCGTGGCTGTCCGCGTGGTTTTGGGCGGACGCTAATGCGGACACAAAGAAGACTTCACTCACGTCCGCCCCTGGTTAGGCGGACACTCATGCGGACACAAATATGCCTTCCGCGAAGACTTCACTCACGTCCCCCTGGTTAGGCGGACACTCATGCGGTCACCATGCGGACACAAACTTTGACCGGCTCTAGATTCTTTGTTTAGACTCCGTTTTCTGAGCCGTTTGCGTCTACGCGTTGTCTCTTCGTCTACTTTGCTTCCAGCTTGGTTTTTCCTCATGTTTTAACCAGTAAATTTGTGAGATAATCAATAAAACATAAACTAGAGGAAAAACATACGATAAGTGAAAAATGAGCTGAAAAGTGTTGATATAATATATGAAATACACCCATAAAACATGCTCATTTAGACACTTATCAGCAGCTCGTTGGGCGGTGCTTTCTTTTTCTTTCAAGGCATGATAGCCTGTGGCTCGTTGGCCAGATGTTTCTTTCAAGGCATGATAGCCTGCGGCTCGTTGGCCGGATGTTTCTTTCAAGGCATGATAGCCTGCGGCTCGTTGGCCGGATGTTTCTTTTAAGGCATGATAGCCTGCGGCTCATTGGCCGATGCTTTCTTTTTCTTTCAAGGCATGATAGCCTGCGGCTCGTTGGCCGGATGTTTCTTTCAAAGCATGATAGCCTGCGGCTCGTTGGCCGGTGCTTTCTTTTTCTTTCAAGGCATGATAGCCTGCGGCTCGTTGGCCGGTGATTTCTTTTTCTTTCAAGGCATGATAGCCTGCGGCTCGTTGGCCGGTGCTTACTTTCAAGGCATGATAGCCTGCGGCTCGTTGGCCGGTGCTTTCTTTTTCTTTCAAGGCATGATAGCCTGCGGCTCGTTGGCCGGTGCTTACTTTCAAGGCATGATAGCCTGCGGCTCGTTGGCCGGTGCTTACTTTCAAGGCATGATAGCCTACGGCTCGTTGGCCGGTGCTTTCTTTTTCTTTCAAGGCATGATAGCCTGCGGCTCGTTGGCCGGTGCTTACTTTCAAGGCATGATAGCCTGCGGCTCGGTGGCCGGTGCTTACTTTCAAGGCATGATAGCTTGCGGCTCGTTGGCCGGTGCTTTCTTTTTCTTTCAAGGCATGATAGCCTGCGGCTCGTTGGCTGGTGCTTACTATCAAGGCATGATAGCCTACGGCTCGTTGGCCGGTGCTTACTTTCAAGGCATGATAGCCTGCGGCTCGTTAGCCGGTGCTTTCTTTTTCTTTCACTTTTCCAAAAATAATACCTTTTATTGAAGAGTTATAAATTTTACACATAGAACTTTTTCAGACATTCTCCATGCCAAGAATGCGGCAATTCGTACCCTTTACTATTTTTCAAGCGGTATGAAGCTCGTCCCGTCTTCTGGTGTATGATGTATGGTCCTTCCCATTGGGGTTCCAGCTTCTTAGGTTGCTTAACCTCTCGGAGGACTAATTCTCCTGGGGGAAAACTTCGTTCTTTTATCCTTCTGTTGAAATATCTTTCTACCTTGGATTTATCTTTCGCCATCCTTACTGCGGCGGCCATCCTGGTTTCTTCAAGGAGGTCTAGGTGATCTTGTACTCCCTGATTGTTGACCTCTTCGTCATATGATTCCCATCTTATGGATGGCACCACAATTTCCGCCGGAATGACGGCTTCCAAACCATATGTCAATCTGTAAGGCGTTTCTCCCATCGGCCCCCTTTCTGTCGTTCTGTACGACCAAAGGACTTGGGGTAACAATTCTGCCCACTTTCCTTTTTTCTCATCGAGTTTCCTCTTTATCGCCCTTACTATTTGCCCATTCGCATTCTCAACCTGCCCATTTTCCTGAGGGTGGGCTACTGACGTAAATCTTAAGTCGATCTTCCATTCTTCACAGAATTCTCGGAAGCTTTCGCAATTGAACTGTGTTCCATTATCAGTTATTATTGCTTTTGGTATGCCAAACCTGCATACGACATATTTCCAAATGAATTCTTGTGACTTCCTAGCCATGATTGAGATAGTAGGCATTGCTTCGACCCACTTTGTGAAGTAGTCGATGGCAACGTACATGAATTTGAACCTCCCTCGTGAAGCTTCCGGGAATGGGCCCACAATGTCCAACCCCCACATAGCAAAGGGAATTGGGCAGAGAATAGACTTTTGTTCCGCCGGAGGAGTATGTATCTTGTTTCCATGCTCTTGACACTTGTGACATTTTCGTATATACTCCTTGCAATGCTCCATCATTTTCGGCCAAAAATATCCGAGTCTCAAGATTTTATGGGTTGTGGTCCTTTCTCCCTGGTGATTTCCACAGAGCCCATCATGTATCTCTCTTATTATTTCTGCTCCATCAGCTATGGTAACACACTTTAGTGCTGGTCTTGCAAAAGATCGCTTATACAGCTGGTTATCCTCAATAAAAAATGATGCGGCCCGCCTTTTTATTATCCTGGCCTCCTTCTCTCCCTCCAGCAGCTTTCCTTGCCGTATGTAATCTATGATTGGAGTCATCCAGGATTCTTCTTTGTCACCTGTCTCCACCGCGAACACCTGAGTTCCTTCTATACTTGGGGAAGTTCTGATTTCTAGCCATATCTCATTGGGTACCTTTTCGGCCATACTTGCCAATTTGGCTAAGGCGTCAGCTTCGACATTCTCTTCGCGGGGAAGGTGTTTTAGCTCACATCTTTGGAAATTTGCTTTTAGCTCCTGGACCTTGAGCAAGTACCTCCATAGTTTTTCCTCTTTGACTTCATAGATGTTGTCGTTTTGTCTCGCCACCAACATAGAGTCCGAATACACCTCTAATTCTGTTAAAAATAGGTTATATTCTCATAAGTCTTACTTCAGACAGGATTTTATAAGAACGAAAAAACAGAGAAGGCATCTTTTCTATGGAACCTGTCACCCCGAGGGCTGTAGCTACTTCCAAACCCTGGATAAGGGCTTCGTATTCGGCTTCATTATTAGTAACATCAAAGTCCAGTCGGAAGGCATAATTCAAGCTTTGCCCATCTGGCGTCTGTACCACTATTCCAGCACCTGCCCCACTTTTGCATCGAGCTCCATCAACCAAGATGATATATGGACTCTGAGTCTGCTTCTTTTCTTTTGCAAAGCTTGTTTCCGTTATGAAGTCTGCTAAGGCCTGAGCTTTAATCGCCGTTCTGGGCAAGAAGTGAATTTCATATTGTGTCAGCTCTACTGTCCAGCTTACCATCCGGCCGGAGGCATTCGGATTGTTTGCAATTTGTTTAAGCGGCCAATTGGTCCTGACAAAGATTCGATGTGACTGTAAGTAGGGTCGTAGTTTTCTTGACGCCACCACTAGTGCAAACAAGATTTTCTCTATGTTAGTGTACCGTCCTTCCGTCGGGCTTAAGATTTTGCCCGTATAGTAAACTGGTATCTCCCTTTTCTGATCCATGATTAAGACAGCTGCAACCGCCCAATCTGTTGCGGACAAGTAAAGGTATAGATCCTGTCCCGGGGCAGGTACACCCAATTTAGGTAGATCCCGAAGCATCTCCTTGATCTTTTCAAATGCGTCTATGCACTCTTGTCCCCACTGGAACTTGCTGTTATTCCTTAGAATATTGAAGAACGGGATTGATTTTTCTTGAAGCTTAGAGCAAAACCTACTTAATGTTGTGAGTCTTCCGTTCAAAGCTTGGACATCTTTGATATTTCTTGGAGGAGAAAGGTCGAGGATTGCCTGACTTTTTTCCGGATCGACCTCAATACCTCGTTGCCCAACAATGAAACCAAGAAACCTCCCTTTGGTTACACCAAACACACACTTTTCTGGATTTAGTTTGATTTGGTATTTATCCAGAGTGTCGAATGTTTCTTCTAAATCCTTCATGTGTTGTTCCTTTGATGGACTTTTTACAACTATATCATCAACGTAAGCCTCCACATTTCGAGCAATTTGCTGACAAAATACTTTGTCAATCATTCGTTGAAAAGTGGCCCCTGCATTCTTTAGGTCGAAGGGCATTACCTTGTAACAGAATGTTCAGACTGAAGTAATAAAGGATGTCTTTTCCGAATCGTCTTCTTTCATTTTTATTTGATTATAACCGGAGAAAGCATCCAGAAAACATAACACAGAACTCTAGGCAGTTGAAACCACCAATCTATCTATTGATGGCAGGGGATAGAAATCTTTAGGACATGCCTTATTTAAGTCTGTGAAATCCACACACATTCTCCATTTTCCATTTGCTTTTTTCACCATGACAACATTAGCCAACCATCGCGGGTACTGTGAGCCTCGATTTTAAACCCTATCCTATGTTGGTTAAAGTTGATTGGGATCTAGTCGGGTTTTAGGTCCACTTATAGCCTAAGATTAATAACTATGTCATATAACATTAATTATTAAAACCAAGGCTAGCTCACTGGAACCTATTATGAGTCGCCACCTAATTTTAACCTTGATCAAATTAGGAAAGGAGAGTTCGGGTTCAGGGGCTTGATATTCGACTTATTTAGGGTTCAAATTACTTTCATTACCCTGCCTAGGTTGCTTTTCCTCTACTTAGTTTAATTACGGTTTATTACGAGTCGTTTTTAACCTAAGTGCGCGCTTCTGATTTTTTTATTTTTTTTAACATTTTTGACAGAAAATTAAAGTGAAAGTTAAAATTACCTAAACTAGGGTTTCGGAGGCAGAATTAGGTCAAATTTTGTTTCCGTCTGTAGCCACGGACCTAATGTCCGTAACCACGGACCCTAGTTAATCTATGTGAAAATAAAAGTCGAATTAAACAGAAAACAAAAATTTGAAAAGTCCGGGGCCACGGACAGGATGTCCGTAGGCCCGGACATAGTTTAACAAAACCTAAATTTTTAAAATTTTAAAATCCCGCCGCCGTCCGTGGGTGTCCGTGGCCACGGACAACCCGTCCGTGGTCCCGGACCATAGGTCCGAGATCCCGGACCACCCACGGACAGGGGTTTTACGGTGGTTCCCGAAGGTGTTTTTGGCTCAAATTTTATGGGTGTGTAGCCTGAAAGATGTACAAGACGTTAGTGATTGAAAGTTTTCAATTTGAATTCGAATTAAGCACGAAACTTGGTAAACAAGTTATTGGACATAAGCTTAAACAAACAACAATACAGAAGCGTTGAAGGGTTAGTTTGAGCCCAAATTTTGAGGCAAGACAGATAATACCTTAGAGAATTAGGGAAGTGGAGTTTCTACCTGTTTTACCTTCGGATTCACAACGATTCTTCACACCGGGATTCGTCGAGTGCTCCGTTGATGGCAGACCCGAAAGGTTTTCGAACCAAGCTTCTGGTTGTTGGTTGTTCTTGCTGTTCTTCACGTTTTGGAGGTGGTTTGGCTGGTGTTTGATGATTGATGATGTTATGGGAGTTGAAAAATATGTTTTAGTGTTGATTTTGGTGAGATTTCGGTGTTTGATTGTGGCTCTGGAGTTCAAAAACGTGGAGAGAGAGAGACGGCTGCCTTCTTTGAGAGTCTAGGGTTCTTGAGGTTCTTCTTTGATCATGGGATAAGGCTCCTTATATAGGCTTCCTTAAAGATAGAAAAATCCGGTAAAAACCGAGATTTACCGACGTTTTAGCTCAAGGGCTTCCAAAAGGAATTTGATTATGAAATTTTACACGTGGGTAAAGGATGATATTTCTGAATTTTCTAAAGTGGAATCGAATTTTTTGGATATTGGAATATTTTTAAATTCAATTTCTCATCAGTTTCAGTCAGAAATTGCTAGAAAATTATTGGAAACTCGAAAAATCGAAATTCCAATGCCATTATGCCCAAAATGTCATCCTCTATCATGGGTTAAAATTTCAAAGAATTTTGAACTGATTTGACCCTTATTTGGAGGAGAGAGAAAACCTATAGGGGGCTTAGGAGCCTTGAAAAATTACGAAAGTGCCCCTGGAGATGACTAAACTGCCCCTGGTACTCTGAAATGTTCCGATCGAACTGGGAACCCTAGCCTATTAGTAGAGACTCTCTCTTCCAGGGGGGTTGAAATTTTGGGTATAACAGATTGCCCCCCGTCAACTAGACTTTGTAATGGAAATGAGAAGGCTAGTTGATGCTTGAGTGATACCCCCAAAATTTTGGATCTTAAAAGACCCCACATGCAATTGAAGTCCGACAAGTTGTGTCGAGCTGTTCTAAGGCGCTGACTACCTATGAGTAAAGTGGAAGGGATGTCAAGCGATTCTAAGGCGTTGACTACCTATGAGGATGATACGATGTCAAGCTACTCTAAGGCGTTGACTACCTATAATGACTGAAATGATGTCAAGCCATTCCAAGGCGTTGACTACCTAAAATGTGAAAATAAGATAATGTCAAGCGATTCTAAGGCGTTGACAACCTAACGAGTGAAAATTGGGTGGTATGCAAATGCGAGAATGCGGAAATGCTAGTGATGCTGATGATGCAGACGATGCTGATGATGCTGATGATGCTCGGATGCTTCTGGGGACCGAAACCCGTTCCAATGCTCCTGGTTGGTATACTATGGGGACTTATTGCCTCTGCCCACCAACTGGGGTGCTGGGATAACTTCTAGATTACCAAGGGACTTATTGCCACTGCCCACTAGTTGTTTCTCCCAAGAAGTTGACATGAAGATGGGGACTTATTGCCTCTGCCCCGCCAACTTAGATCACGCTCTGTCTCGTACTTGTCTCGCACTGAAGATGATACTAGGTCTTGTACTGGTCTCGCACTGGATGATGACGATAGGTCTCGCACTGATGAAGATGATAGGTCTCGCACTGATGAAGATGATGGGTCTCGCACTGACGAAATTGATGGTCTCGCACTGATGAAGATGCTTGGTCTCGCACTGAAGTCTCGTACTAAATGGATGAAGAAAAAGCTGGATTCCGCACTGATTCTGAGTCGCACACTGAATGAAGATGTCTTGTACTATGGTCTTGAAAATGATGGGTCTCGTCCTGATGAAGATGGTAGGTCTTGCACTGAAGGAAAAGATGGGTCTCGCACTGAATGAAGATGCTAGGTCTCGTACTGAATGAGGAAACTGCAGGGCCTCGCACTGTTTTGGGTCTCGAACTAAAAATAAATTTGGAGGATAATGGTCTCGTGCAAATTATGAGAACTGATTGCTGGAGTGCCAAACATGGCAATGATGATAAGATGTATGCGATCAAGATATATGAAAGATACTCGTTCAAAACAGGAAGCTGTTGGAAAAGGTGCCGAACTTGGCAATGCTTGAGAAAAACCCTGCTGAAAAAGGAAAGTGAAATGATCATTTCCTGACTAAAAATTTCAAATCTGCAATTTTCTTCTTGAAAAATGAACATGCCATTGGTGGAAGTGTGTGGTGTTTGTTGTGGTGCTGAAGGCTTTTGCCGGTGTTCAGGATTTGTGACAGACCTGGGATTGGGTTGTGATTTTGGATGGAGGTCAGGGTTATGACAGGTCTGATGTTTTTGTGGAGGTAAGGCCAATGACGGGTTTGAGAGTATGTGTGTGTGGTGGTAAGGGCTTATGTGTGCCTGTGGTGGGATGGTGGTGCTCGAGCTTTGGGTTTTAATTGGTGCTGACATGGCAATTGTTGGAACCAACAATTGCCCCCAGTATTTTTTCCTTAGGACAATCTGAGCTAGAGTTCATGGCAATCGATCGGGACGATCGATTGCCCCCAGTACTTTCTTTGATTAAACATGCGAACAAGTCTCACCCTCACAGGTCGAGGCCTATGCTTTGATGTGGTGCTCCCTAACCTACACTCGATGTGGTCGGTGTTTGCACTCATTTCTCGCTCATGGTCATAACTTCTAAACCATTGAATTCGATATTTGATGGATTTACGCATTTGATCTGTTACTTTCACGTGATTGGACACACAACTATCAAGTCGGAAGTCTTTAAAGCTTATAACGTGGCCATAGGGTGTGATGAAAGACGACGGGATCATGGAGGGATATTTGAGGTATGTGGAGCTTAAATGGGTGACCAAAGCTGCAACTTGTGTCTTCTCTCAGATTCATCTTCCTTGTCTTGAAGTCGTCTAACTGCTTCATGTTGACGTTGTTTTTGAGCTTCTGGACCTGGACTTTTGGAGTTGTCCTTTACACCATTTCTTTTTTTTGTCATTTGGACTTCTTCGAGGCACTTCGGGTTCGCCTTTTTGTTTTATCCTTTCGTGACTTTGCCTTTGGGGTTCTTGTGTTTCCCGGTTTTGGGCTTCGAGAGCTGTTTTGATGTGACCTCTTTTGATCCTGTGTCACTCTGGGACCATTTACGGATCACTTCGTCATGCTGATAGCGGCACTACATCTTCGGACTGATGATAATGTTATCCGAGAGTCGGGCTCCTTGCTTCCTTTGGTCACCGGGTCGGGAATTCATCATTGGCTGGGTTATTTTGTGGTGTTCATATTATCGAAAAGGGATATATGAAAGGCTCAGCGGGGGTTCCTAGGGTTTAATGTCAGGGTTCACAAGTTTTTTGGCTATATGGTGCTGTACCTAGGTGCTTCGTCATTCCTGATAGTTGTGTATCCGCTCTTTGTTACTTTTCGCAGATCTAAGAGTAAATTTACAAATTATCTCCTTCGGTCAGAGTTATGCCATTTATCTCACCTTTGAATGTGGTCTTACCAGAGTCGTGTAAAAATGACACGCTCGTTCACTCATGGTTTTCCCACTCAAGACACTCTCGTGAAATTTTCACTTGGAAACTCGTTCGCACATTTAAACTAAAGATAAAAGACGACGAACTTAAACTTAGATTGCCCCCAGTATTGATTTGGGGTTTGTGACAACAACTCGATAGATGTGGACTTTGAACCTCTTTGTGGGTTGTTTGGATATTATAGGGTGAGTTGTGGTGTTTGGTTAGGCATGTTCAAATTTTTAGAAACAAGAGACAAGTCGTTCCATTGCATAGTCAGAAAATGATTGCTTCGTGATCCCTTTCCTTAAAAAACTATTTTGGTTTCCTTCTTTTTTTGATGAATGAAAAAATGGTTTGTACAGGAGTTGTGAAAATAGAACTATGATTTTATTTATGAATCATGAAACAAACGTAAAGATTACAATCAGAGGTGACTGAAAACTAACTAATAAGCTACTTAGGAAAATTTGAAGATGCAAGAAAACGATCTGCACACTTAGAAAAATTAGACTCCTTGCTCGAGGAGGTCTTGAATCTTGTGCTTCAATGCTCGGCAATTGTCAGCATAATGGCCAGACAACTGATGGTAGTGGCAGAATTGATTAAGATGCCTCCCCAAATGAGTGGTTCCTGGCCGAGGGGCCAGGGGCTGTAGTAGGTTTCTCTTCTGAAGCTCTTCAAACGCCTGACTTGGTGCTCGGCCAATGTTGGAGAATTCCCTTTGCGATGAGTCTCGGCGTGGTAAGGGTACTGTCCTAAGGTTTTGATGCGGAGATCTAGGTCGTTGAACCATATTCACTTCTGGGAAACTGCTTTGAGCGCAAGCTACTGTCTGAAGATAAGCCTTTTCTGGTTCTGGCTTAGATAATTTGGAGCCACTGCCGGAGTTTCTTGAGCACTCGAGCTCCAAACCCTCCTTATGAATCCTTTCCTCTAGAATACCGACTTGTCCCATCAACATGTCCAAACTCGGGAAGTACATAAATTTTAGCTCATGGTTGTGTTGTTTTCGCATGTTCTCAATTATCATGCGGATTTGCTCCTGCTCGTCCATTCTGGTAGGCATGGCTGCAGCCTTTCTCCTCCAACGCTTGATGAAGTCAGACATGGACTCACCGTCTTTCTGTCGAGTTCCTGCCAGATCGATTCTGGTGACCTCGAGGTTCTTAGCATACTCGAAATGATTTAGGAAAGCCTCGCAAACCTCCTCGTAGGTTTTGGTATTCATCTTCTGAGTGAGGTACCAACGCTGAGGAGTCTCGTCTAGATAGCGTGCGAAAACTTTGGCTTTTTGCATATCGTTGAGCCCCAAGATGGACATTTCTCGGTCGAACATAGCCAAGTGAATCTGTGGATCCGAGGAACCCTTATACAAAGCGAGTGCAGGCAGCTTCAGCTTTAGGGGAAGATCAACTTCGGGATACGACGCCGTGGAGAAATAATCGAAGCCAGCTGGTTTGTTGGTTTTCTCTATGCGCTCAATCCTTTTCAAAACCCTTTTAACCTCTGCAGCTAGCTGGTTGTCAGGAACATCCTTCCCCATACGTGTTTGAGGATCTTGGGCCCTAACAGAGTCAATCTCGATGTAACTACGATTAAGATTTTCATCCACAAGCTTTTCCAGAGTGTGCTGATTTGTCTCCTGGAGATTAGCCTTACTCCTCAGTTCCTCAACAATGGACTCCAAGACCTTGTACCCTTGCAGCACAGCGGCCAACTGGGCCTCGGTGTTGATCGGATTTCCTCCTTCTGCCATATCTGGATTCGGGCTTGCCTGTTTCCAAGAAGTCCATTATTAGCTAACAAGAGGAAGTGTGTTGAAAGACACTAAGGTGATAATGACACTTCACAAGGTAGATCGAAACAGGCTTAGGCTGAAAGCAAGTGGGCCAAGATACCCAGAAAATGAGGTGCTTGGGCTGAAGTATCTCTCAGGCTATGAACTGGAATTTGGACTGAAATGTAAACAGATGGCTTTGATTGGACCTGAGAGGTGACACCTAGATCTAGGGTTTTGGGCCAGGGCCCGAATAAGAAGTCTGCCTAGATTAGAATGAGCCCTTGGGCCAGAATGTGTTTGGGCCTAAAGCAAAGCACACGGGCTGGGGTGGTCCCTGAATCACAAATGAGCCTAACTTTCTTTGGGCCACAGAAGATGGTTGCTAAACCGAAAAAGATTTATTTTCAGGCCTTGTGAGTTATTTCAAGTTCATGTGGATTTTCTTTTTTGGGCCTAGAACTAATTGGATAATTCAAATTGGGCCAGAGGAGAAATCACCTAAGTCTAAGCTTTTGGGCTGAAGCCCAAACGACTCACATATTAAACCAAACAGGACCTCTGGGCCGCAAACAAGTAGAGCCGCCAATTCGGGTTGGGCTAGGTTAATGTAGGAGAAGTTCCTATCAACCTCTAGGCTAGGTAATGGACCGATCATACAAGCAAACAGGGCTCACACAAATTCAACATGTCCTCACTAGATGTTTAAATTCAACCGGGTATGGATCGATCCGGAGAGGTGCTTGGGGCTTGGGCCCAGGTCACCACAAAGGAATAGGGCTTGCACGCTATTCTCTTTGGGCTTCCCCACTTTTTTCACATCACCTGAAGGTGTGCGTCTACGGTCGGGTCTTTGACTGACCAAACAATGGGCTTGGTAAGGACACTGCCAGGAAAACGCTTGGGGCTAAGGCCCAGGTATTAAGGGGATGTGGTTAGACGACATCCTCCTCTTTTCCCCGCTTATTCACATCACCTAAAAGGTGTGAGTCCCTGACAGGGGACCCTAGATGGGTCCCGGGGTGAAACTGGTTTGTATGGGCCCTCGCTCTCATATGATGCAGGGGTGCAAAAATTTAAAGTGCGCACGAAAGTAAACAAACAAAGTAATAAAGCCATAAATAAACAATTTTCGAGTTAAGCCCTCTTACTTAAATTAAACAGGTTAAAGTTAAGAATTCGTCCCCAGCAGAGTCGCCAGTCTGTGAGCCTCGATTTTAAACCCTATCCTATGTTGGTTAAAGTTGATTGGGATCTAGTCGGGTTTTAGGTCCACTTATAGCCTAAGATTAATAACTATGTCATATAACATTAATTATTAAAACCTAGGCTAGCTCACTGGAACCTATTATGAGTCGCCCACCTAATTTAACCTTGATCAAATTAGGAAAGGAGAGTTCGGGTTCGGGGGCTTGATATTCGACTTATTTAGGGTTCAAATTACTTTCATTACCCTGCCTAGGTCGCTTTTCCTCTACTTAGTTTAATTACGGCTTATTACGAGTCGTTTTTAACCTAAGTGCGCGCTTCTGATTTTTTATATTTTTTAACATTTTGACAGAAAATTAAAGTGAAAGTTGAAATTACCTAAACTAGGGTTTCGGAGGCAGAATTAGGTCAAATTTTGTTTCCGTCCGTAGCCACGGACCTAATGTCCGTAACCACGGACCCTAGTTAATCTATGTGAAAATAAAAGTTGAATTAAACAGAAAACAAAAATTTGAAAAGTCCGGGGCCACGGACAGGATGTCCGTAGGCCCGGACATAGTTTAACAAAACCTAAATTTTTAAAATTTTAAAATCCCGCCGCTGTCCGTGGGTGGTCCGGGATCTCGGACCTATGGTCCGGGACCACGGACGGGTTGTCCGTGGCCACGGACACCCACGGACGGCGGCGGGATTTTAAAATTTTAAAAATTTAGGTTTTGTTAAACTATGTCCGGCCTACGGACATCCTGTCCGTGGCCCCGGACTTTTCAAATTTTTGTTTTCTGTTTAATTCGACTTTTATTTTCACATAGATTAACTAGGGTCCGTGGTTACGGACATTAGGTCCGTGGCTACGGACGGAAACAAAATTTGACCTAATTCTGCCTCCGAAACCCTAGTTTAGGTAATTTCAACTTTCACTTTAATTTTCTGTCAAAAATGTTAAAAAAATAAAAAAAATCAGAAGCGCGCACTTAGGTTAAAAACGACTCGTAATAAGCCGTAATTACACTAAGTAGAGGAAAAGCGACCTAGGCAGGGTAATGAAAGTAATTTGAACCCTAAATAAATCTAATATCAAGCCTCCGAACCCGAACTCTCCTTTCCTAATTTGATCAAGGTTAAAATTAGGTGGCGACTCATAATAGGTTCCAGTGAGCTAGCCTAGGTTTTAATAATTAATGTTATATGACATAGTTATTAATCTTAGGCTATAAGTGGACCTAAAACCCGACTAGATCCCAATCAACTTTAACCAACATAGGATAGGGTTTAAAATCGAGGCTCACAGGTACGCAACCTCCCTGATGAATCCGGCCTTGAGGAGTTTTTGGACCTCGGTTCTTGCGGCTAAATCTCTTTCTTCCCCTATTACCCTTTTCCTTTGCCTGACCGCCAGATGTTTAGGGTCTACCCTGAGCTCATGCCAGATAACGCTTGGGTCTATACCAGGCATCTCGTCCGTGCTCCAAGCGAATGTTACCCTTCTTTTTTCCAGGAACCTCATTAAGTGAGTTTGTTCTCCACTGTCAAACGCAGTTCCTATTTTAAAAATTTAGAAGGGTCAGATTTTAAATGTACCTCTCTGGGGGGATCCTGGGCTGCTCGACATCCTTCCTTTTCTTGACTCGGCCCTGGGGAAGAAGGCAACTTTCCCTTGAAATCCTTGTCCGATCCCACAGTTTTGACCACCTCCTCACTAGGAAGGTTTCCATGATGCGGACTTCACACATTCGGGCCATCTTTTGGCTTCCTCTTATTGTAACCACCTTCCCGTGTGAGGTTAAATATTTCATTTTTAAGTGATGAGTGCTGTGGATGGCTTTGAAAGCATTGATTCCTGGCCTTCCAAGGTACATGTTATATCCAGAAAGACCTGGCACAATAAAAGCCGTGAGTCTCTCTATCCTTCTTTCATCTCCTTGGCCCAGGGTCATTGTGAAATCTATACTGCCGGAAGACGTGGTAGAGACGCCTCCTACAAATCCTCCCAGAACCACCGAATAGGGCTTGATCCGGTCCTCAGGCACCTCCAACTTCCTAACCGCTTCGGCTGATATAACATTTGATCCGGCCCCACTATCGATTAAAATTCCCTCCATCATCAAATCGTTTACCTGTGCGCGAATGACAAGTGGATCGTTGTGCGGGTATAGCACTCCATCTTCATCCTCGTCGGAGAAGAAAATTGGGGAAAACTTTCTTTTTTGGCGATTTTCTTCTCCGGGAGTTCTTGATGTACTTGATGAATGTGCCTTTTTCTTTCATTAGGGGGTAGTGGCCCTAATTCTGAAAAAAGTCCTGTGAGTTTCCTTAGAGAAAGTTTTGTTAGCCTTCCCTTTGGGAAAAGAAGGGGGTTGCTAAAGTAAAAATGCAAAAAGAATGGGAATTTTATTTCTCCTTTTGGTAACATGATTTTTGACAATCTATGTGATGTAAAATTTTCATTTTAAAGCAGGCTACAAATTGTAACTCCGAATGTTATCCTGAATGAAAGGAGAAAAAACTTTACTCTCCTTCTTCACAAACCTGTTATCATTCCCACTGATTTGCTGGGATCAAGCCTGGGGTGAACCTCTTCCTCTTGCCGCCCTCGAGGTGCATTCTAGGTACTACCCTGTTGGCCGCCGTATTGCCTTTGCGCTCCGGCTGCCTGCTTTCCTTTCTTCTTATTTCCTCGATGATTCGAAGTTCTTTGGCCAAGGTAGCACAGTTTACAGTCCAGTGGCTGCGGTTCCCGTGGTACTCACAGAATGCAACCGGAATTTCCCCCTGCGGCGGCTTTCTCGGATGAGGGAGGTATCCTTCTCTTACTGCAGCAGCATATTTTTTGGGTCAATGTAGACAACGGTTCTTGCCCCCTGGTGCTGCGCCCCCTGAGAGGAAGATCCAGCGGTTGTCCTGCCATAATATGGCTTGTACCTTGACCCTCCCCTTCCGGCATTTCCTCCATACCCCTCCTTCTTTTCCGGCACCCCTACGGTTTTGAAGCTGTCCGCTAGCTCTTTAGCCTTGTTTTCCGCTATCTCAGATTTCAAAAAATCATGGATCATTTCAGCTAATTCTCCATGAGTTTTCGGCGCCTTCGTTGCGATCTTTCCAGCTAGTCGAGGCTGAGCTAGGCCGTTACCAAAAGCCTTAATCAAGATTTTCTCGTCGACATCATCAATCTCCGCGACCTTCTTATGGAAGCGCTCGCTGTACTCCTTCACAGTCTCTCCTTTTCGCTGCTTAACGTCCATCAATTCTATTGTTTCTTTTTAACCCTCTTACTCGCAGCAAAGTATTGCTGGAAATCCTCGGTCAGCTGTTTGAAGCTCGTGATGGACTGTGGCGGTCTCGTAGAGATCCATCCCAACGCTCTCTTCGAAAGCGTTCCGGGGAACAGATTGCAGAGGGCGAGGGAGCTGATCCCCTGAGTGTTCATGGCAAACATGAACTTATTAATATGTTGGGCGGGATCTCCAGTCCCATCATATTTCTCAATCGCCGGGGCGACGAAGTGCGGCGGGAGTTTTGCTTTTCTTATCCGCTCCGAGAAGGGGTACAAGCTCATGTCTATCTGGTCATCTTCTTCCATCTCTTCTTCGCTAATGATTGAATTGCGCTTCCTATCCTTGCTTTCCTCGCCATTACTGCCTTTGGAATCTCTGTTTCTCAGCTGTTCAATGGCCTCAGTCATTTTGTCCCATTTTCTCTGATACTCCTCGTCCCTTTGCATTAGTTCCTGCTGCAAAGTCTCATTTCCTTCTACAATTTTTTCGTCGATGGATCTGACTAGCCCCTTTAGCATGTCCTCGAGATCTTTTTTGGAGATGGCTTCTGGCATCTCCGAACTCATTCCTTCTTCAGAGCGATTGTTAACTTCGGTAGCGTTCTTCAGTGTTTTCTTCGATCTTGGAGCCATCTTTCGTGTTCTGAGCCTACAAAAAATGTCATTAGTTATTTCAGAACTTTCGCTACAAATCGTCGCAGATTACTTCCCTTTTTCTAGGTGGTCTCGTGGTTGCTTCTTGCTGTTCGTTTCCCACAGATGGCGCCAAATGAAACAGTGCATCAATCCTAGTAACCTTTGATCTGATCTTAATGAAACAGTACATTTATCCTAGCATGATCCGATCTGATCCTCTATCCTACATTACCTGGTCTCAATCACAGAGTCTCACACGAGTAGAGAGAGAGAGAAAAAGAGCTTCTATTGGAATTGAATGTAAGTTCGACTGCCAAATGTTGCGTGTCTTATTTCATGGGGGTACACCCCTATTTATAGTATTTTGGGCCTGGTTTTTATGGTGTCAGCCTGTATTTTACATGTATAAGTACGGTTCTACCCTCTCTTAGTATTTTTGACTGACCACAGACGGTCAGTCGCACAATACTTTGCTTTGCCTAAGTCCTATCCCCATCCGGCTAGAGACGGCCGGATGCTCTATGCGTTTCCATTTCCATCCGGCTAAAACGGCCGGATGCTCTATGTATCCCGTTTTGGCTTGACACCATTTCTTCCCTTCTCAACAACATACTAAGAAGATCAAAACACTTAACCACCATTAAACAAACAAAACCAAGTTAAAGCTAATATAAACACCTTTAAGATACCTTTAAAATAACTCCTTATTTAAGGTCTTACCTCAGTGTAACTTCAACCTACCTTTTTACCAATTCAATACCATCATCTTATGAGTAATTCACAAAACCAAAGCAAGAAACCACCGAAAACATCTTCATAATTTGTAGAAAGCAGAAAGGTCTTAAAGCATCTTTTTAGTTTTGATCTTACCTTTAACTCATCAAAACTCAACTGGAGAACTTACCAACGAACTGGAATATTGTAAAGTGATAAGGACTCATAATTTTTAGCTTAAAACCTACAGAAGTTATTTAAAAAGTTATACATAATGCTAGCTCCAAGTTAAAGCACAAAAATCACAGAAATTGGCATCAAGAATCCATGGGTTGTTCACCAAGTTTCCCAGAACTTCTAGGAGCCTAATATATATCAATATCACCATTGGAGAGTATACTCTCACACCGTGAAAATATTTAGAAGATAACTATAACATCCCATGTTCCTAATCCATTAACAATACTATTAATCCTTATTACACCAATTAGTTATTCTCTTAGTAGCAGCAGAAGAATCTCTAACCTCTACGAGATGTTACCGTCGTTGTACACCTAAATGTACAAAAAGGCTACCAACAACCTAATAGGAATGATGTGCATGACTGTATAAACATATTTACCTATAACACACCATTAGCATCTATCCCAAAGCTACCCATTCCCGCACTTCGGCTGCGCACCTTCGTATACTTATAAAAACATTATTAGAGGGCTCAGCCCAACTCTGAGTATGCTATTATATCACCCTCATACACCTTCAGATCACAGTTGTTGTTATTTGGTCGAAGTTAACATGCAGTCCATTTTATTATAATCCAGTTTCCAAAAATTTAATAAAATGTAACATATAAACATCCAAATCATTAAGAAGACAAAAACCAAAAAATCATGAATAGAATCAGTCACATAAATACACTCAGGCGAAAAGATAAACACACAACAAATATTTCATAAATAGTTGGAGCACATACAATTACAAGCCTTCAACTTATTAAGGTTCATAGTATCTTATAATAACTGTTAAGTATGTAATCGCATTATAAGTATCGTTTAGTTCTCAATTACTTTATCCCATAGCCCTGATGTGCCACCATGTTAGAAGGTGACATAATTCCCCTATTATAAGGCGGGACACTATGACAATAGCCGACACCAGACGGGGTGACCCGGTGAATGATCAATTGACTTGTTGGACTACCAAATACCTTGAGCAGACCCGATCTCAGTCATCCACTCGTGATCACAACGCGCGACTAAGAACCTCTTAGATTTCCCATCGTTAATTAATACCCCATCATATGATATTATTCTCATATCCATGTTTTCACTTATCATGTGATAATAAGTTTTCCTTCACTTTTGTAACACCCCAACTCAATCCAAATGTGGTTTCGCAACTTAACAACATATATATAAATGCCACAGCGGAATTCAATACACTCCAGGACCTTTCCACGGTCTGATTGACAGAATATACCGAACATTAGTACATACAAATCTTAACCAAATACATATCCTTCTTACAATCCCCTCACATCCTATACATCTTACTAACTCAAATTGCCATACATGTGAACATGCACAACTCGTAGGCCACACTTAACCCGTAACGCTTGTACCCCTTCTTACTCTCACGACGGCCGCCTCCTGACGTTCACCTGGTAGTAAAAACAGCTCCCAAAGGGGTCAGTGAAATACCCCATAAATTAATTCAGGGGATTTCTTTTATTAAAATATTAAATTATTATATGAATAAATAATATTAATTATTATATGGTGTGAAATTTATTTAGGGGTTTTGTCTATTTAACCCTAATTATTATACATATTATATAGTATTATGAATTTAATAATAAGATTTATAAGTCAATAAATCTTGGGAAAATTCCTAAACACTCCAATATATTATAAAAAGATTTAGGAAGTGTTGGAACATTGTTTTGAAACATAAAAGTCAATATAAAATCTAGAAACCTTAAAGCTTATTAAGCCTTGCTAGAGTTGACTTTTTGAGATGGTCAAACCAGGCCATGAAACCTATACCAATAAATAGGTTATGAAAAACCATGAAGATCGATAAAAAGAACGTTAAAAACGGATCATCCTAGCCAAAGTTATGATAAATTGAAGTTTAGAGCCAAAATTTGAAGGATGCTGACGTGTCCAGGACACGTGTCCGCCCCAGTCAGCACCGAGTCACTCAATCAGTTGAGTTTCCAGCGGTTTTGGCATGTCAACAGGCGATCTTTAGACACCTATATCTTTTTCCCTACTCCACCATTTGGTATGCCGTTTGTTTCATTCGATTCTCCTATCTTTCCTCTTTCCAACCATTACTCACACACCATCTAACTCCTTCTACAATGATCGGAACATTGATCCAAAGTTGCCTCCTCGCGAGTTCGTAACCCAGAATTCCGGTTTTTCCTGAGATCGGGTAAACTTCGTCACGCCATAACTTCTTCATTTCTCATCCAAATTTCGTGTTCTTTAGCTTGTTGTGAAGATCTATAATCCCTCTATAACTTTCATGTTGATGGCCAAGGCTGATTCGCACTAGTTTGGGAGATAAATCTGTCTAAAGTTGCCTACTCGACCCGGCGGTAATTCTGCCCAGTTCATCCCGAATCAACTAGGTAAACACGGATCTTGTGAGATCTGTAACTTTCTCCCTAGTTCATCAAAATCAATGATTCTTCCACTAGCATCTAGAGTTACATGTCTAGTTTGGATTGTGATAGGTTCCATGAATCAAATCTCTCTCAGTTGGTGCAAGTTGATTCGAGAAGAGGCATACCTGAACCGCACATAAATACCGATTCCAGAATTGTCGACTTGGTTTCACCCCGTTAATGCAATTCCGGTAAGTTTCTGGTCAAATTGTTCCGTTGATGCCCTTCGAAATTTCATCACCGATCAAACCCACATGCCAATTTAGTCTATTATGCATTACAATGGGAGAATTTGTATGAATTGCAACCGAATTAAGTTCTGTACCGAAATAAACCCTAACTCTCGAATCGATTTCGAAACTTGGTGTATACTGCATTATAATTGGGGAAATCGGTACCATTAGAACCGGAATTTGATTACGAATCGATAGGAACAAGAATCACTCGATTTCGTTCTGTAGATTGTGAGAAAAACGAGATTTAGTACTCGATCCCCTTATTACCTTCGCTGATGAACTTGCGTGTTCTGGGCCGTCCGATCGCGGTTAATAAACATGGACGGCCGAGATTAGATCGTGGGAATTTAAGATGTAATAAGTGAATATGTTTTCTAGAATAAAGTCCTAACTTGCTAGATTTATTTAATGGCCTTCCCGAATGTATTTTGACTTGAAATTTTAACCATAGATTCCTTTTAAAGTCTAGTTTATTTTGATGTAAATTAATATGGGTTTTGAGTTTTAAAACATAAGTTATGAGTTTTGCAAGTTACGAGTATTATGGAATTATTTGGGTAATTTAAAAGATATTTTTATGAAATAAAATTTTATAATATGTCTAAAATGTTATAGTTATTATATATTAAATTTGGGAATTTTTGGACAAGGGTAAATAGGTTTAAAATTATGTTTATGGAATTTTCATAAGAATAACTTATAATATATGGTCTTTAATGTAACAAAAAATTAAAGTATGGTTTGTTAATAAGCTTTTTAGGTTGGGGAAATAAAGGAAACTAAATTAATATTTTATAACAGTATGTTTATAAATATTTTGGGTATTATCTTTTAGGTGAAGTAAAAGTTGTTTACACATAAATATACTTATATGAAAAAAATAAAATGGGAACTTATATTAAACCGAGGTATTAAACTAAACTACATTTTATTATTATGGAGGTTAATATGTTGTATTAAACTAGGGCAAACACTTTATTTATAAACCATATATCAGTTGTGAATATGTCTAAAAGGTATTAAATATAATTAAATACAATAAGAATTTCTTAAAGAATGTTTTGGATAAATTCTAAGGAAAATATAAGTGTATATGTAAATACATTAGAAGTAAATAAAAGTAGTAACATACCTTATGGGAAGCGTATTAAGAGGGAAAGATTGGGATAAACCTTATTCATACGTGGCGCTTAAAATATCAAATGTTAATGTGACATCTAGGTGGACTATTAGGGGGAGGTACATATCTTAAACCTTAAATAGGTGATAAAGTAAGATTAGCCAAGCGTAACCAAAGGGTTTAATTAAACTAAACCTATAATCAGGAGTGGGTAAATGGAATAAGTTAAGTATGCATTAAAGATTTAATTACGAGATCTAGCCAGACCTTAGGAGGGTGTAACTGTAAACAAAGTTGTAGACTAATAAGAATGGAGGATGTGTAGCGTTATAGTACCTTAACTAATCAATGTTTGGAATACTTTAATTATAGGTGATTAGTGGAGGTAGTTCGCATTTTCAAGTTTGGTTACTGCTTCTACATATACCAGGTACGATTTCTCGTACTCAGATACTTTTGGTGACGAACTTCTTGGAATGTTTTGAGAAACGCTAACTGAGCTTGAATGAATCTCGAAAGGGAACTGTTGTGTGACTAACTCAGCTTGATGTGACTAACTGGGCTTTGAATGTACAATTCACATGATCATTGGTTCTCCTTATCTAGTTACCTCATTAGATATTAACTGCTGAGGGTTTACACTTCTGCACTCTGTAGGACTGAGTGTTTTGGTATTGCGCTCGTGCAGTTATTAATCTACTGGGAATATGGGAATGTTGGTCTTGGTAAATTCTTCTTTCGACTGTGGATATCAATTCAACCATGAGCTGAGTCTTTGTTGTGATGTGCGCACATCTTCACCGGTAAACAGCGAGGGGCTGTATATCCCCTGTCCAATCGGACGTGGTAAACAGCGAGGGGCTGTATATCCCCTGTCCAGACGGACGTTGTAAACAGCGAGGGGCTGTATATCCCCTGTCCTATCGGACGTAGTCAACAGCGAGCCATCTCTTCCAATTGGTTTCATTCCACCCTTGAGTTGTTGGTTCTTGGATTTCTTCTTTCCTTACCTAGTCCTTGTGACTACTTGGGTTTTTCTACTCTTACTGGAACTTAATCTAACTTAAGCATGGGATGTTCACTGACTCCTGGTGTGGTTCTAACTAACTAACTTTATCTTTATTGTTGACTATCTCTATTACTTGCTTGTTGCTTTGACTTAGTGATTTGAAGTGCCTTGTCCCTCTGTTTGGTTTTAAGAGTTTCTTTCCAAGTTTCTATATTGTTTAAAGATTATGTTTTAATTTCTGTTATGAGGATTGTACCAGTTCCATTCCAGGGAACTGACTCACCCCTCCCGGGGTGGGCTGCTTGGTTTCATCTTGCAGGTACGAATTGTTGTACAGTGGCCACGAAGAGAGTGAGTGTATGGGATGGGAATTAGGAATTTTGGAGAGCTATTGTATTTTGTTATTATTACTTTATGTTATGTTTTCTCGAGTTCAGACCGTAGCTTTTGTAATATCATAAGTTGTAATTGGTGAGGTTTGTGGCCGGTGTTTGGAACCCGATGATCTGTAATCCCCTTAGTGTTTTATTTCCGCTGCATTTATGTTAAATAGGGCGTTACAGAAAGTGGTATCAGAGCGTAGTTACTCTGAGCCCGAGAAAACAAGCCGAGTGAAATACTTAGAATATAGGTGCCCTTAAAACTGGGGAAGTGGGGTAGAAGTGGGAAGTGAGGATTCCAGAAAGGCACGTTACCCTTACCCCATACTTGACTTTATTTACATCACTCATGAACACTCTAACTACATGCCGTCCCTGGGTAGTTATGAAACACTTCGCACGTTACTACATAGGTAGCTAGATTTAACATACACAATTTCTGAACAACAAATACCATCCTTAGCAGCTAAATGTCACAAGGAGGAGGAAGAGGAGGACGCGGAGGAAGAGGAGGACGAGGAGCGGGACCCCCAGGTGGTTACGGACCCGACGCTGTTACCCCTGAGGTCATAGCTCAGATTGTGACCGCTGCATTAGCTCAGCAGCAGGCTCAGATCCCTCAACCACCGCCACCACCACCCAATGGTCCACGAGAGTTTAACTGGTTGAAAGCGGTCAACGATCTTCGTCTCCCAGTCTACGAAGGCCAGCCAGTACCGAAAGCTCTGGAGAAATACATAGCTGAGATTCAAAAGGCTTTTACCTCTCTACATGTTCCAGTAGAACGCCAAGTGGACATAGCGGCCTACTTTCTCCAAGGTCCCGCTCATCGATGGTGGCAGACAGCCAGAGCCGAGCTGACCGCTCAAGCGAACTTTGATTTCCAAGCTTTTCTGGTGGCCCTGAGAGCTAAGTTCTACCATCCTACCTACAGAAGAGGATGAGAAGTGAATTTGAGCAGTTGAAGCAGGGGACTTCCTCTGTGGCTGAATACTATGACAAGTTTGTGGAGTTGCTTGCCATCATTGGCGAGGGGGCTGACGCTCCGAGGTATTTGGTGGACAAATTCCATACCGGCTTGGACTTCAGGATCATGAATATGATCGGTTCCACCAGAGGAAAGACTTTACAGGTATGAAATATGACTATGGAATTTCTGGCATGCTTGGATTCCCCACTAACACGTGTTGTAACGACAGGAACTAGCTGATGATGCAAATGACTGCGAAACCACCATCGCATACCAGGATTCTGTGCTAGGGAAGAGGAGGAATGATAATGGAGGAGGAAATGGAAGAGGATCCTCTCAGAATCATGAGAAGAGGGGAAAATTTTTCAAGGGAGGGAATGAGAAACCATCGTTCCTTCCCATGCTGATGCTAAGCCTCTCTGCTATGAGCCACCTAGGGGTGAGAAAAGATAGAATCTACAATGTAGCTTTATTTTGCTATCACATTACTAACCTTGAACTGAACAGGAGACAACCCGGTGAGAAGGTATTTCTGCAGGTGGTGCCAGAAGGATCACCCAGGTAAGGACTGTAAAGGGAACCTGGTAGAATGCCACTACTGCGGTAAGAAGGGGCACAGGGGATTCGAATGCTTCTTGAACCCGGACTCCAAGAGTTACAAGCCACACACCGGGTCGACGGCTAAAGCCCCAGCTGCAAATGCTGCCGGAGGAGGAGGTAGAGGTGGCACAGGAGGTGCAGGACCATCTACCAACCGCCCTGCCCAGAGCTACCCTCAGAGGCCGGGCAAAGCACCAATTCTCAACCTGGTGGACCGTGTCGAATCAGCGAGTGATGATCCGAGTTCACCTGGTGAGGACTACTTTCCTACTGAAGAAGCTTAGACCTTCGTTTCACTTAATTTCTTCAAGCAATTTTCCTCTACATTGTAAAGGGATGAACTATAAATCCCTCTTTCTTTTACATCTTTGTGCTAAGACCAGTTTGAATCTTGACTTGTTTACTTAATGGCAATTGTTGTTTTCGTTCAGCTTTCGATATTTGCTTTCCTGTATTGCCTATTTCCACACCCACCATTCCCTTTGAGGCCAAACCACACCCACCAGAAAAGTGTGAGATATTGAGACCTGGGATGGTCTTATTACGAGAATTTTGACCCCAGCTGACCAATATGCATTGATCCTCAAGATCAGAGAATTAGGTGTGAAAGGAGGAAACTTTTACACCCCTACCTTCAAGAACGGTGCGACCATGAAGGTGAAGATCATGTGCCTAGGTAAGAAGTGGGACCACACCACTGGAAACTATGAAGAGGTGGAGGTGCCACCAATTCCAGGAGAGTTGCAGACCATCATTGGAGCTGCAGTTAAAGCAGCCCAGGAATTGGAGGATGAGCCCGTCCCAGACCTAACCTCAGACGTGTGCATCATCAACTTCTATGGGAAAGAAGGTAAGCTAGGAATGCATCAGGATAGGGACGAGTCTCTAGAGTCCATCACCAGAGGAGTTCCAGTGGTGTCCATATCCCTTGGAGACGACGCGGAATTCCTATTTGGAGATCAGAAGAGGATGGATCTTGCTACAAAATCCTCCTGAAGTCGGGTGATGTACTGATATTCGGGGGAGCAGCCAGACTTATCTACCACGGGGTGAAGAGAATTAAGCCCCACACAGCCCCCACATCCATCATCAACCAGACCCACATGAAACCTGGCCATTTAAACCTGACCTTTAGACAGATCTAGCCTTGTAATTTATGCAATTTCAGCATTGTAATCATTAAAATGCTCATGAAGACCTTAATAAGAGTGGAAATCTTATAAGTTTGTTTCGTCGTTGTAGGGGTTGGGAACTCAGAGATCAGGTTGACTGTGTTGAACCAGGCTCAAGCGAAGAGCAATGGGATGGTCATCACAGGTATAACTACTAGCCTGATTTATTACCTTGGAAGTAATGTCTGAGAATCTTAGAATTTACTCTGTGGTTTCAGGCACGTTCTTAATTAATGAGGTGGAAGCCACTGTTCTGTTTGATTCTGGAGCCTCCCATTCATTCATATCCCAGGCATTCCATGCTAAGATAGATGCCCCTACAGAGGATATCCATGGCTGCTCAGTTTTATTGCCATCCAGAGAGTTAATCAAGTGCAGTAAGCAATGTAAGGACTTGAATATACGCATCAAGGGAGCAGATTTCCTCTTTGATGCCATTGTCTTCCCTGGCATGGGGTTCGACATAATTGTGGGCATGGACACACTACAGCGATACAGAGGTAGGCTTCACTGTGCAGAGCATCGCCTCCTCTTGAAGTCAGCTACAGGGATCACAGTATCATACAGAATGCAGCCCAAGCAGCCGACTGTGAAGGTGTATCGACATTATCCCTGATGAAGGAGTGTCCAAGGGAGCGACCGCCTACTACTGTTATGCCCAGATCTGAGGACAAATCCAAAGTTCAAGAGTGACGTACCTGTTGTCGGGAGTACCCCGACGTTTTTCCGGAGGAGTTACCTGGACTACCACCATTGAGGGAGGTTGAGTTCAACATCGACCTCATACCTGGTACAGGACCGATTGCCAAGGCACCCTACCGGATGGGCCCTGCGGAGATGGTGGAATTGAAAAACAACTGCAGGAGTTACTAGATAAGGGTTTCATCCGACCCAGTGTCTCACCTTGGGGTGCTCTTGTGCTGTTCGTCAAGAAGAAGGACGGAGCATGAGATTATGTATTGACTACAGGGAGTTGAATAATGTCACGATCAAGAACAAGTACCCACTGCCCAGGATCGATGACTTGTTCGACCAACTGAGGGGAGCTAAGGTGTTCTCTAAAATTGATCTGCGTTCCGGGTATCATCAGATAGCTGTAGCTGAGACAGATATAGAGAAGACAGCCTTCCGGACCAGATACGGCCACTATGAGTTCACAGTGATGCCGTTTGGACTGACCAATGCACCGGCGAGATTTATGGATTTGATGTAGAGAGTCTTCCAAGCCCAGCTAGATAAGTCAGTGGTCGTATTCATAGACGACATTCTGATCTTCTCCAAGAGCAAGGAGGAACATGAGCAGCATTTGAGGACAGTCTTGGAGACTCTGAGAGAGAGGCAACTCTATGCCAAGTTCAGCAAGTGCGAATTCTGGCTGGACAAGGTATCATTTCTTGGTCATGTGATCTCAGCTGAGGGAGTTTCAGTGGACCCAGCTAAAATTGAGGCGGTGAAGAGCTGGCACAGACCTCGCTCAGTGACTGAGATTCGGAGCTTCCTTGGGTTGGCTGGCTATTATAGACGCTTTGTGAAGGATTTCTCCAGGCTAGCCAAGCCCTTACCTCTCTGATGAAGAAGGATACCCGTTTGTATGGACAGAGGCATGTGAGGTCTCCTTTCAAGCACTGAAGGATGCTCTGACCACAGCTCCTGTATTGGTGATCCCAAGGGGAATGAGGGATTCGAGGTTTACTGTGATGCTTCAGGCAAGGGGATCGGTGGAGTATTGATGCAAAATGGTAGAGTCGTGGCTTACGCTTCTCGACAGCTGAAGAAACACGAAGAAAATTATCCCACACATGACCTTGAGCTCCTCGCCATAGTTTTTGCCTTGAAGATCTGGCGACACTACCTGTATGGAGCCACGGTCCGAATTATGACAGATCATAAGAGTTTGAAATACATCTGGACCCAGAAGGAGCTGAACTTGAGACAGCGACGGTGGATCGAGCTACTAGTTGATTATGATATCGACCTCCAGTACACTGAGGGTAAAGGTAATGTCGTGGCAGACGCTCTGAGCAGAAGAGCACATTCACTTCTTGCTCTCATAGAGACGACCACGATAGCTGAGGAGGTATATGCAGCTCAGGGCAGTGATGTGTATCTGCAGGGTATCAGGCAGAAATTAGCAGATGGCTGACTGATGGTCTGAAGTATGACTACGAGCTAGACAGCGAGGGAGACCTTCAAGTCAGAGCAGACTCTGCGTACCTCAGGATGCGACAGAACTTCAGACCAGGATTCTCTCTGAAGCTCATTCCTCTACATTGTCAGTACATCCTGGAGCCACCAAGATGTACAAGGATTTAAAGAAGTTATTCTGGGGGTGAGCGGATGAAGAGGATGTAGCAGACTTCGTCTCGCGATGTCTCACCTGTCAGAAGGTGAAGTTCGAGCACCGGCGCCCCAGAAGCCAGATTCAGTCATTACCGTACCGTGCTGCAAGTTTGACGATATTAGTATGGATTTTGTGGTCGTCTCCCTCCAGCTAGAGGTGGATTGAACACAATTTGGGTGATAGTAGATAGGTTAACTAAGACAGCTAAGTTCATACCTATAAAGGACACATGGAAGGTGCCCAAACTGGCTGAGGTGTTCACCACGGAGCACATCCGGTACCATGGGGTACCGAAGACGATCGTCTCCTCGTGATGCACGTTCCTTAGTAGATTTTGGCGTCAGGTGCAGGAGGCATTTGGTACTCAGCTGCGACTTAGCACAACCTTCCACCCACAAACAGATGGGCAGACCGAGAGGACGATTCAGACACTGGAAGATATGTTGAGAGCGTCGCCTTAGACTATCAGGGGAGTTGGATAGAGCGTCTACACTTGGTAGAGTTCTCCTACAACAACTCCTATCACGTCTCTATCGGCATGGCCCCATTTCAGGCTCTGTATGGCAGACCGTGCCGGACACCTTTATCATGGAGTGACCCTGCTGAGACAGTTTTGATTGGTCCAGAGTATATTAAGAGACTACAGGATGACATCAGAGTTATTCAGCAGACGCACAGGGGCAGCGCAGTCTAGACAGAATATCTTATGGGGATCAGCGTACCAGAGAGCTTGAATTTCAGATCAGTGATATGGTTTTCCTACGAGTGTCTCCGATGAAGGAGGTATCTTCAGATTTGGGATGCGAGGAAAGCTAAGCCCTAAGTATGTTGGTCCGTACAGGATTACAGAGCGCGTGGGCCCAGCAGCGTATCGACTAGACCTACCAGCGGAGTTGGGGAAGGTACATGACGTGTTTCATGTATCGCAGCTGAAGAAGTATGTACCTGACCCTTCTCACGTGCTACAGCCAGAGAGATTAAAGATCGAACCTACACTGAGATATGAGGAGACTCCCATTCAGATCCTGGACACGAAGGTCCGGGAAACGAGAGGCGGATCAGTCAAGCTAGTGAAGGTTCTTTGGGAGCATCATGGGGTTGAAGAAGCTACTTGGAGACTGAGGATTCTATGAGAGTGAAGTACCCACACCTATTCCCATGATATTTCCTTGTATTCTTGCCTTTACTGGGTTCTTGTTCATAGCGGTACGAGGGCGTACCTTGGCTCTTTCGGGGGGGGGGGGGTAGTGCATACTCTTCCTTCGTCACCTCATCCAGATTTGCCCTATTTGTTGTTAGAGAATGATGGAGAGGTGTATGCATGTACTTGATTTATACATTGGTGATTCTTGATTTCTATTTATGAAAATCTTGGTTTTGTTCTGACGATGAATAATCTTGCGTGAATTTGGAAATGGAAATGAGTGGAAATAGATTGTGAGAGAAGTTACAATTGGTATGGATTGGTATGTTTTGGTTGGGATTGTTACTGGACGAACATTCTGGTAATTCTTGACAGCACACCTGATGTGGTGTGAGTAGCTATTAGTTGGTGTTAAACTTCGGGACGAAGTTTCTTTTAAGGGGGGTAGACTGAAATACCCCATACATTAATTTAAATTAATTTAGGGGATTTCTTTTATTAAAATATTAAATTATTATATGGAATTATGAATATTAAATTATTATATGGAATTGTGAAATTTATTTAGGGGTTTTCTCCCATTTACCCTAATTATTATACAGTATTATGAATTTAATAATAAGATTTATAAGTCAATAAATCTTGGAAAATTCCTAAACACTCCAAATATATTATAAGATTTTAGGAAGTGTTGGAACATTGTTTGAAACATAAAAGTCAATATAAAATTCTAGAAACCTTAAAGCTTATTAAGCCTTGCTAGAGTTGACTTTTTGAGAATGGTCAAACCAGGCCATGAAACCTATACCAATAAATAGGTTATGAAAAACCATGAAGATCGATAAAAAGAAGTTTAGAGCCAAAATTTGAAGGATGCTGACGTGTCCAGGACACGTGTCGCGCCCAGTCAGCACCGAGTCACTCAATCAGTTGAGTTTCCAGCGGTTTTGGCATGTCAACAGGCGATCTTTAGACACCTATATCTTTTTCCCTACTCCACCATTTGGTATGCCGTTTGTTTCATTTGATTCTCCTATCTTTCCTCTTTCCAACCATTACTCACACACCATCTAACTCCTTCAACAATGATCGAAAAGTTGATCCAAAGTTGCCTCCTCGCGAGTTCGTAACCCAGAATTCCGTTTTTTCCTGAGATCGGGTAAACTTCGTCACGCCATAACCTCTTCATTTCTCATCCAAATTTGTGTGTTCTTTAGCTTGTTGTGAAGATCTATAATCCCTCTATAACTTTCATGTTGATGGCCAAGGCTGATTCGCACTAGTTTGGGAGATAAATCTGTCTAAATTTGCCTACTCGACCACGGCGGTAATTCTGCCCAGTTTCCCGAATCAACTAGGTAAACACGGATCTTGTGAGATCTGTAACTTTCTCCCTAGTTCATCAAAATCAATGATTCTTCAACTAGCATCTAGAGTTACATGTCTAGTTTGGATTGTGATAGGTTCCATGAATCAAATCTCTCTCAGTTGGTGCGAGTTGATTCGAGAAGAGGCATACCTGAACCGCACATAAAATACCGATTCCAGAATTGTCGACTTGGTTTCACCCCGTTAATGCAATTCCGGTAAGTTTCTGGTCAAATTGTTCCGTTGATGCCCTTCGAAATTTCATCACCGATCAAACCCACATGCCAATTTAGTCTATTATGCATTACAATGGGAGAATTTGTATGAATTGCAACCGAATTAAGTTCTGTACCGAAATAAACCCTAACTCTCGAATCGATTTCGAAACTTGGTGTATACTGCATTATAATTGGGGAAATCGGTACCATTAGAACCGGAATTTGATTACGAATCGATAGGAACAAGAATCACTCGATTTCATCTGTAGATTGTGAGAAAAACGAGATTTAGTACTCGATCCCCTTATTACCTTCGCTGATGAACTTGCGTGTTCTGGGCCGTCCGATCGCGGTTAATAAACATGGACGGCCGAGATTAGATCGTGGGGATTTAAGATGTAATAAGTGAATATGTTTTCCAGAATAAAGTCCTAACTTGCTAGATTTATTTAATGGCCTTCCCGAATGTATTTTGACTTGAAATTTTAACCATAGATTCCTTATAAAGTCTAGTTTATTTTGATGTAAATTAATATGGGTTTTGAGTTTTAAAACATAAGTTATGATTTTTGCAAGTTACGAGTATTATGGAATTATTTGGGTAATTTAAAAAGATATTTTTATGAAATAAAATTTTATAATATGTCTAAAATGTTATAGTTATTATATATTAAATTTGGGAATTTTTGGACAAGGGTAAATAGGTTTAAAAATTATGTTTATGGAATTTTCATAAGAATAACTTATAATATATGGTCTTTAATGTAACAAAAAATTAAAGTATGGTTTGTTAATAAGCTTTTTAGGTTGGGGGAAATAAGGAACAAAATAATATTTTATAATAGTATGTTTATAAATATTTTGGGTATTATCTTTTAGGTGAAGTAAAAGTTGTTTACACATAAATATACTTATATGAAAAAATAAAATGGGAACTTATATTAAACCGAGGTATTAAACTAAACTACATTTATATTATTATGGAGGTTAATATGCTGTATTAAACTAGGGCAAACACTATATTTTATAAACCATATATCAGTTGTGGATATGTCTAAAAGGTATTAAATATAATTAAATACAATAAGAATTTCTTAAAGAATGTTTAGGATAAATTCTAAGGAAAATATAAGTGTATATGTAAATACATTAGAAGTAAATAAAAGTAGTAACATACCTTATAGGAAGCGTATTAAGAGGGAAGATTGGGATAAACCTTATTCATACGTGGCGCTTAAAATATCAAATGTAATATGACATCTAGGTGGACTATTAGGGGGGGGTACATATCTTAAACCTTAAATAGGTGATAAAGTAAGATTATCCAAGCGTAACCAAAGGGTTTAATTAAACTAAACCTATAATCAGGAGTGGGTAAATGGAATAAGTTAAGTATGCATTAAGATTTAATTACGAGATCTAGCCAGATCCTTGGAGGGTGTAACTGTAAAACAAAGTTGTAGACTAATAAGAATGGAGGATGTGTAGCGTTATAGTACCTTAACTAATCAATGTTTGAATACTTTAATTATAGGTGATTAGTGGAGGTAGTTCCCATTTTCAAGTTTGGTTACTGCTTCTACATATACCAGGTACGATTTCTCGTACTCAGATACTTTTGGTGACGAACTTCTTGGAATGTTTTGAGAACGCTAACTGAGCTTGAATGAATCTCGAAAGGGAACTGTTGTGTGACTAACTCAGCTGATGTGAATAACTGGGCTTTGAGTGTACAATTCACATGATCATTGGTTCTCCTTATCTGGTTACCTCATTAGATATTAACTGCTGAGGGTTTACGCTCTGCACTCTGTAGGACTGAGTGTTTTGGTATTGCGCTCGTGCAGTTTATTAATCTAGTGGGAATATGGGAATGTTGGTCTTGGTAAATTCTTCTTTCGACTGTGGATATCAATTCAACCATGAGCTGAGTCTTTGTTGTGATGTGCGCACATCTTCACCGGTAAACAGCGAGGGGCTGTATATCCCCTGTCCAATCGGACGTGGTAAACAGCGAGGGGCTGTATATCCTCTGTCCAGACGGACGTTGTAAACAGCGAGGGGCTGTATATCCCCTGTCCTATCGGACGTAGTCAACAGCGAGCCATCTCTTCCAATTGGTTTCATTCCACCCTTGAGTTGTTGGTTCTTGGATTTCTTCTTTCCTTACCTAGTCCTTGTGACTACTTGGGTTTTTCTACTCTTACGGGAACTTAATCTAACTTAAGCATGGGATGTTCACTGACTCCTGGTGTGGTTCTAACTAACTAACTTTATCTTTATTGTTGACTATCTCTATTACTTGCTGTTGCTTTGACTTGGTGATTTGAAGTGCCTTGTCCCTCTGTTTGGTTTTAAGAGTTTCTTTCCAAGTTCTATTATTGTTTAAAGATTATTTTTAATTTCTGTTATGAGGATTGTACCAGTTCCATCCAGGGAACTGACTCACCCCTCCCGGGGTGGGCTGCTTGGTTTCATCTTGCAGGTACGAATTGTTGTACAGGTGGCCACGAAGAGAGTGAGTGTAGGGGGGAATTGAATTTTGGAGAGCTACTGTATTTTGTGTTATTATTACTTTTATGTTATGTTTTCTCGAGTTCAGACCGTAGCTTTTGTAATATCATAAGTTGTAATTGGTGAGGTTTGGTGCCGGGTGTTTGGAACCCGATGATCTGTAATCGCCTTAGTGTTTTATTTCCGCTGCATTTATGTTAAATAGGGGCGTTACAGTCAGCACGAATGCTGGTACGATCCTCTCATGGCCCCCAAGCTAACGTGGCTACGACGACTAATTGTCGATAGCATGGAGGTTGATAAGATGCACAACATAATAGAAAGTGCAATAAACAACAATCCAAATATGAACAATCAAAGTTCAACCAATTGAACGACTTAAATGCGTTCCCTTAATTAGAGTTAATTATTTAACTCCTTAAATTATGTTTCATCTTTAATCTTAGTTCTTCCTTATCTTACCTCAATCTTAGTCTTAGAAGCAACCAACCTTTAAAAAGGAACGGATGTAGCTTATCTTAGTCTTATAATACAAACCATCCTTTAAATAGGAATGGTTGCAACTTATCTCAACCTTATCTTATATATGCCAACCGATCTCTCATTGGGAACTGGTTAACCCTTAGTTCGTTGTTTATTTTCGTAGGGCTTGGTTAACCCTAGCCAGTAGCAGGACACTTACTGGCAATAAACAACATTCTTAAATTGTTGGGGATGTAGGCTAGATCCCCCCACGCCATCTTAGTATGCCTCCCTCCTAGAACAAGTAGTCCGAGGAGGCCGAGTCTATATGTCGACTCTCGGCGACGAGCCCGAAGACAAGTCATCTTTGGAAGTCGGTATCTGATAAGGATACCGACCTCCCCCAATACACATGTGCCGGTACCATTCCGGATTCCTCACTCCCCCCAAAGTTAAAGTTAGTAGTAGTCTCAATGCGACGTTTGTTTGTTTAACCTCTTTCGGTTATTAACAACTCATATTAGGGAGTGTTCCTTAGTCTCACACAATTCCTTACTAAACGTTTGTTAGTAGGTTCTCACGGTAAGTTGTGTTAGTTTTCAAACATCACACAACAATACAATAAACATAATGTTCCGATTGCATGCTTTCTCTTGTTTAGTGAGCACACAAAAACAAATAGCACACAAGCCGAGGGACACCTCGTTAGCAAGCAGGTCACAAGAAGAACTGTACCGTTCACCGTTGGTCATTCGGTTGCTTACTCTCTTCCGGAGTCCAAATACTCAAGCCCTAAAACATTCATTCAGTTTTAGGTTGTTAATCACTTAACTTAATTCAACTTATTTAACTTACTTAACACATAATGATCCCCACCTAACACCTCTTAAGTTTTACAACTTACAACTTAACCTTAAACTTTTAAGTTTATACTTATCCTAATCTCTTAGGTCTTTATACCTCTATTCATCATTGCCCTCTTAATGGGGTACCATTAATACCACTAAACTTCCTTAGGGTTTCTCTCTCTTTTTTTTCCATCTTTAGGGTCGACCGACCTTACCGACCGACCTTACCCAGGTCGGTCCATTCCAGAACTTATTACCGCTTGAAAATTTTACCCCGACCGACCTTGCAAGTCCGGTCCCCAAGGTCGGTCCATTCCGAGAGTTTTTCCCATGGAAAATTTAAGCCCGACCGAACTTGCCAAGGTCGGTCCCAAGTTCGGTCAATTCCAGAGACTCAATTCGTACACAAAATACAAGCCCGACCGAACTTGTAAGTCCGGTCCCCAAGTTCGGTCGATTCCAGAAACTCTTTCTGGTAGTGTAAACTGAGCTCGACCGACCTTGCAGGTCTGGTCCCTAAGGTCGATCAGCTCCAGCACCTTGTTTCTAAATTCCCATTTGACTCCAAACTTCTCCACAAGTTCCCCCATGTGTCCTAATACCACTTAGGCACTTAAACTCACCTTAGAACTTCCACCAAACTCTCTTAAACAATTTCCAAAGATCTTCTTAAACATTCACTCAATCCTTTTAAAAGTCCTAACACTTAGGACTTATTTCCTTACATTTCCAACTTGTAACCTTACCAAAACTTCAACCAACCCAAGTGTTCCCTCCTTAACAGTTTGAGCACTTCATAGACATCATTTTTCCATCTTCAGCTCATTTACCAAACTTCCTCAAGTCACCTTGCATATCCATGCACCAATTCCTCTCTTTTCCATTTGTTACTCATCAACCTAAACTCATGAACTTACCTATATTTCTTGCCATGCTCTTAGCACCTCAACCTTGTTCTTCTTTGCCTTGACCTTCCTACACCCTCCTTAGACATTTCCATCTCCTTTTACTCAATTTACTCACCGTTCTCATGATCTTACACTCTTATACATTCCTAGTCAATTTCCTCGACAATCGACAACATTCTCCTTCAACCTTCACTCCCATCACCTAAGTCCTCTCATTACCATCTAACTAAAACCTTATTGTTCCACCACTAGTATCCTCTTCACATACACAAGCTTCCCAAAATCCTCATTGTTATATTCCTTAGTTCATACCTAAATCATCTTAAAGCATTATACACCTTCTCCTTCAAATTATGCACAAGTCTCAACATCCCCCTTACCATGACTTTGGTGTGTTCAATACACCCATCTAAACTCTAATTTCCTCATAGACAATTCTAGGCCATTCTAAACCTCAAGAACTCCTTAGCTAACTCATTTCCACTCTAATTCCTCATAATGACCCCTAGTGAATCCTAGGGCATATTAACTCATCTCCACCACTTAAACACTTTGCTTTCTACTAAAATTTCGCCATAGCTTCTCTAGTATATTATCATGCCCAAATGCATGGTTTTCCTCATTCAACCATCTCACACACATCAAGTTCTTCTCATCATAATTTTATCACCCAAACCAACTCATTCACAACAAACTCAATATAATGCAATAATCTTAAATTGCATAGCACTAAGGCTCTTAAATGACATGACTCTTAGGCCCTTAAATGACTTAAACTTAAACACTGAATTTCCCACATATAAAAGCTTTCAACTTGCAAATACACCCATCAATCTCATAGTAGTTATAATACTCTTAAAACTCATCTTAAACTTATCTTACTAACTCATTCCCATTGGCTCCTTAGGCACAAGTTCATAAGCTTGTTTAAATTCTTGTTCCTAGGTATTTAACCCATTACACAATGTAAGCTCTAAGCCACATTAGTACTTATTTAAATACCATCCCTTAAAAATTAAACCACCATTAGGTAAGCAATTTACCTTGTTTTTCTCAAGTTTCTCTCAACTTTCTCCTTAGGCTTCTTCCCTTGGGAATCTCGGCCACCATTCTATTTCCTTTGCCAATGTTCTAATCAATATACATTGACTCTCATGAGTGCTAAATAATACACTAACCTTAAGGAGTAAACCCTAGGTTAATAATGTGTTTTAAGGTATTAAATTGAATGCTTTACCTTGGATTCTCAAAACAAGCTTGGATTGGAATCAAGTAGGACCTCCTCTAGCCCTTGGAGAATAGAAAATAAGCTAGAACAAGGCATAAAAATGAAGCCCTGGGAGTAGTAATTTTCGGTAATGTGGAGAAATGATGGAAAGATGATTTTTCTTACCTTGAATGATTGGAGAACCACATGGGCTCTTTAAACTTGATTTTCCTCCATAAATGGAGTTTTTCCATGGCTCCAAAATGAAGCTTTCCCAATTTTGAAAAGATAGAAAGCTAGAGCTTGAGCTAACTAAGAATAATATGTGTTTAGTTTTTGATTTGGAGCAAAAATGAGTGAGTAGTGATCAAAGGAAGATGGAGCTTGGCATGGGGTTGTTCTTCACGTAAAAGAAGAAGAGAGGGAGCAGTAGCAACCGGTGGGAAGAAGAGAGAATGAAGAAGTGAGGAGAGAGGTAAGCAAATGTGAGATATTTGTTTCTAAAAGCAAATAGTAACCTCTTACTTTTTCCCTCTTCTTTTCTAACATTATTTGGCTACTCATGGTGACTCATCCCCTTGGAAACCGGCCCCCTTATTTATTTAAGGTTGGTCATGGTCTTGTTTGACCATCTAATTAGACTTAATTAATTATGGACTAAACTAGGCACTAGTTGGTTACTATTCATAAACTAGTGCACTTATTTGTGAAATTTTTGATTTCCTATTGATTTAGACGTCCTAATGTGATACTAATTAGCACAAATGTTGATTAAGGTGTAATCATGGGCATTTAGCCACTCAAAACTTATTTCTAAGACAATTCCTCAAAAAGGTGCTTTAAGGAGTCTTAAAGCACATTTTGTATTTAAGATTGTTTTTGAGCTTGGTTTTCTTTGCTAATTGGTTTAAAATGTCCATTAGCATATTACTAAAGTCTTATAATGGTATTTGGGTGCTAATCAAAGTCAGTCCAAGCTTAGAGCACGTTTTTGCCCAATTTGCCTTTATGGCATTTTCTTGTGTTTTCCTTGGTTTAAATTGTCTACCAATCTTTCTAAGGCATATTTTAGCCTTACTACATCATATATTGATGTTTACTTAACATACTTAGGTTTGGGGTATTTCAATCTACCCCCCTTAAAAGAACTTTGTCCCCAAAGTTCCCATGCATCTTATCTTACTAGAATACATGTCTTACCTCCTTCCACATATCATATAGATCATACTTATGTATACTTAAACTCATTGGATCATTAGATCCGCCATATGCTTATACTTAAATATCACACAACATGCTTAAGCATGTATAGCACTCACAATTCTCATTGTTTCTTTTGATGATTAAAACAATCACATAATTTTCCAACGTATTCTCCCATGTCACCGGTCCGTAGACAATGGCTCGTTCGTCCTCGTCACCATGGGCCATAATACAAAACACTCTGCTCTCCCCATGTCACCGGTCCGAAGACAAAGGCTCGTGCGTCCTCGACTTCATAGGGAGACTCAGTAAAAAGGTAATCCTTTTTACGAGGTCATGTGAGGAATAATTCCTCTAATTAAAAATACAATCAACTCCAATTTCATTTTTTCCTAATGCCTCTATCCTTAGCGTGATTTAATTGTGACCACTGGTAGGGAGTTTCAGGAATCATCCAACCCTGATGTGATCAGCATCAGTGTTGAACTACCCTTCCACCCCAATTTGTGTTTCGTTTCCCTTGATCCCTAGAAAATCAAGTTCCACCTCCCACGCCATTTTCAAACATCAAATAATTCACTCATGTCCAATTTTCTATCTTTTTAGTGAGAAGGGTGATAAGTGTCCAAATGAGCATGTTTTATAGGTGTATTTCATATATTATATTAACACTTTTCTTGCTCATTTCTCCATTTCGGTTAGTTTTCCTCTAGTTTATGTTTTATTGTTTATCTCACAAATTTATTGGTTTAACATGAGGAAAACCAAGCTTGGAGTAAAGTAGACAAAGAGACGAACGTATAGACGCAAACCGCTCAGGAAACGGAGTCCAAACGAAGAATCTAGAGCGAGTCGAAGTTCGTAGAAGGAAATAGGTCGACGCATGCAACCGCATGCATTCACGCGGACGTAAGGCGGACACCATATACATGCAACCGCATGCATTCACGCGGACGTAAGGCGGACAGGGAGGCTACCGCCTTTCCTTGGCGGACGCTAGGCGGACCAAACATAAGGCAACCGCCTCTCCCTGGGCGGACGGCTAGGCGGTCAGGACTTTGTCCGCGTCTAGCTAGGTGGACGCCAATGCGGACGTGACTAAAAATCAGTCGCGAACAGTTTTCTTCTTCGCGCCGACTGTCTGCAACTTGCCATATCCATCTACTCCCCCTACCTTAATTCTCTCACGCGTTTCAGCTCTCTGTCCCCTGCAATTAATGAAGCAATCAGAGAGCAATCAACCTGCAATCAATTCTTTACGTATCTGCCTCTTCCCTTCCTCTATATAAACTCAGCTACTGCAACCTTAAACAAACGTACGGAGAAAACCAGAAAATCAAACCACGCTCATCACACTCCATTCTCTTCCATTCAATTCATCCTGTAACACCATAATTCCCCATCTTTTATTTATTTCACCACATTTACTCACGTACGTACTCAAACAGAAGCAGTATTTTACAAAGAGAGAAGAGGCAGCAGAAGTGAGCGAGTGCAGACCCGTTCTTCGCAAGCAGTTTCTGAATAATGGCTATTTCTATCTTTACTCTGTTTTTAGTACTGTCGATGTGTGAGTAATTTTATATTTGTGCTTAGGATGGGTGTTTAACCCTTAAATAATTCAGACGTATTTATAGTACCGGGTTTGCTTATAAATATTTGTTTAAACTCTCTAAATTATTAAATGCTTAACAACTGATCACTTTTATGCATTTACGGTTTCTCTAATTTCAATGATTTTGTAAATTAGAGAATAGACCACAAAGAGAGATAAACGGTAGATATTATCTCCTTGATTAGCAGATAAAATCCATCGCTGTTATAAAAAGAATGCTCGCTTTAAGCTAATTAATGATTAGACTTTTTCTGATTGTAAAAAGTCTATTGAATTAATTAAGAGTTGTCCTTATCTATGATTTAGGAAGGCCACAAGATAAAATTCTTAACAGACAAATAAGAGCAAACCAGGATTATAATTAATATCTGAATTATATTTGGGCAATTTCACCTCCCTAGCACATTTTCCATCCACTTAATACACAACTGTTTTTACTGTTTTTATTATTTCTGTACTAATCCAACAACAAATCAAGCTTGCCTCCGGCTAAACCCCTTTTTACAGTTTTTAATTAACTACCAAGACTAGGATAATTGAACAATCTCTCTGTGGATACGACACTTGTTATACTATTCCGAATAGGTACACTTGCCTATTAGTTTGCTATAAATCTATATTTATTATAGTGTAGTTTTATCCCAACAAGATTTTGGCGCCGTTGCCGGGGAGATTGATTCCATCAATTTCCCTAGTTTCCGGGTAGTTCACTTACTATATTATAATAATCTGTTAATACTATTAAATTGTTAATCTAATTTCGGACATCTGACTTGGACATCTGACTTTGGACATCTTAATATTATTGTCATTTTTTTCTGTCATTTCATTTCCATTGTCATTTCTTTCCATTGTCCCTAACTACTAACTTAAAATTTCCTGTCATTTCATTTCCATTGTCCTTAACATTTAATTTCCATTGTCCTTAACATTCATTTCCATTGTCCTTAACATTTCATTTCCAGTATACTAACTTATAATTTCTGTCAAACTAACTACTAACTTATAATTCCTGTCATTTAATTTTCTGTCATTTAAATTTCTGTCAACTAACTACTAACTTATAATTTCTGTCATTTAAATTCCCGCAATTTAATTCTGTCCTTTTTCTTTATTTTAATTTTATTATTTACTTAACTGCATTTATTTCAGTTCCTTTTTTTGTTCACTTATTTTTCGTTTCTTTTTACTCTTGTCATAAAAAAATTAATAATCATAAAAAATTATATAAAAAAAAACAAAAAGAATATATATCAGTATTGTTTAATTAACGTTTATCAGCCTAACCAATATCTGACTTTCTTATTCTATTTACTAATTAATTTCACAGTTTCTGACAAACCACAAGTTATCTTTTGTGCATGCCAAATACTCGAACCCGAGGTTCTCCACCTATCAGTCCGAGACCTGAACCCGAGCGCACTTTATTACAGCACAAAGGCCTGAGAAATCAAGCCATGGCCGATAACGAAGTTGAAAATGAAATGGACCATGCAAATCAACCAGAACACCGTGCTCTCTCTGACTACCACCAACCGGATACCGAAGGAAGAGCATCAGCCATAGTTCTCCCCGAACTAACACCGCTAGAAACCGGACGATGGGCTTTCAAAACCCACTACATCACCGCCGTCCGGGATTTAGGCAAGTTTAGTGGAGCGAACCCAGATGAAGCCCCAAATCATCTGAGTCTCTTCCTAGACTTCTGCAATTCCTTTGGTCAGACCGGCAACGTCAAAGAAAGAATCCGTCTACAACTATTTCCTCACTCGTTGTCGGATTCAGCAAACAGGTGGTACCGAAGTCTTCCCTCCCGATCAATCACCACATGGCTGCAAATGGCCCAAAAATTCCTTGCCAAATACTACCTAACCAGTAGAACGAGGCAATTGATCGGTGAAATCAATACTTTCTGTCAGGAGCCGGGAGAAACGTTGTACGACGCATGGGACAGATTCAAGGATATGCTAATGAAGTGTTCCCACCATGGTCTTGACAATCAATCCCTCTGCCTGTCATTCTTCAACGGTCTGGATGATGGGAACCGACTACTCATCAATTCCTCTGCAGGAGGAAGTTTCATGATGAAATCTCCTAAAGAAGGAATGGACCTTCTCAAAACTATGACGAGCAATACAAGACAGTGGACGAGATCCAAGGGAAGAACGCCATGAGCAGCAGGCCTACTCCACGTTGAGCCTACGGATCATTTATCAGCCCAGATCTCGTCCCTTGCAAAGATGGTGGAAAAGCTAACAACATCTCAAAACGAAATCGTAAAAACAATAGCTTGCCCACCTACAAGTTCACCACCAGTTCCACCTACAGAAGGATGTGTCATATGCGCCGGTCCTCATGAAACCCACCAATGCGAAGGAAAAAACCAGTACGAGGATGTAAACTTCATAGGAAACCGCCCCGGTAATTCCTACAACAACAACTACCCATGGAGAAATCACCCGAATTTCTCATGGAAAAATAATGATCAAAACCAAGGAGGGCAGAACAACAGTTCCAATACCTATCAGGGAAACAGACCCCAACCAAATTCTAATATGGGTTATAGAGCACAAGGTGCCCCTCCAGGTTTCCAGCAACAACAACAACCATCCTCAACCTCTTCTGATCCAAATGAGGAATTCAGGAACTTAATGAAAGGATTCATGACTACGACCCATACCAGACTCGTGGATCAAGAAGCCACTAACAGAAGGGTTGAAGCCCAGATACAACAAACCAACCAACAGTTGGAGCAAATCAGCCAGCAACTTGCACAAAGGCCACCTGGTGCCTTCCCTAGTCAGCCAAATCCAAATCCAAGGGAACAGGCCAAGGCAGTGACATTGAGAAGTGGTAGGCCGCTCAACTCATCCCTTCCCCGGAGATGATACTGATAACCAAGAACAGCAAGCTCATGAGCCTCAAGAAAATCCAAAAGAAGAACCAGGAAGATACTGAAGAAGCCCCACCTCCTACGAAAATTATTTCCGAGGAGAAGGAGCCTCCTGAATCTACTCTCGTCCTCTCTCACTAAAATTCTTCCCCCACTTCCTTTTCCAAACAGAATAAGAAAGAAAATTTAGATGAACAGTTTGGAAAGTTTCTAACTCACTTCAAGAAACTAACGATTAATATTCCTTTTGCAGATGCTTTAAAACAAATGCCAATATACGCAAAGTTCATGAAGGATATCATCACCAACAAAAGATCGTTGCAGGAAGTGGAAACTGTACACCTTACACAGGAAGTGTCAGCAGTGCTTCTCAAGAGTCTCCCTCCAAAACTTGGAGACCCAGGTTTGCCAATTATTCCATGTTCCATTGATAATGTTGATTGTGGTAGTGGGCTATGTGATCTAGGAGCTAGTATCAATTTAATGCCACTCTCAACTTTCAACAAACTTAAGATTGGTAAATGCATGCCTACTTCTATTCAATTACAATTAGCAGATAGATCTTTAGTATTCCCAAAAGGGATAATAGAAGATTTGATTGTTACTGTAGGAACTTTTGTGTTCCCCGCTGATTTTATTGTAATTGACATGGAAGAAGACACTAGGGTGCCCTTAATCTTAGGACGACCTTTCATGAGAACTGCTAGAGCACTAATCGATGTTGAAAAAGGAAAAATCATTTTAAGGCTGCATAACGAAACTTTAGAATACGACATGTCCAAGGTTATTAAGAAACCCGCTCAATTAGAAGATACCTTTTTCATAGACATTGTCGACTCTATTGTGCAGGATAATTCATCTACTACTATTCGTAATGACGCTCTTGAAAATGCTTTATCTGAAATCTGTGATAACCGACTAATGTACCCTGACACAATCAAAATGGTAGCAGCTCTGGATAAGATAAAATCATATACGAAACCACGCTACCCACCACCAGAACCATTAGAGCTATCTACTCAGAAGTTACCACCATCCATTGAACAACCCCCTCTCGTAGAAATGAAACAATTGCCATCACATCTGAAGTATGTTTACCTTTCTGATTTTTGTACTTTGCCTGTTATTATTTCTTCATCCCTAACAAGTACACAGGAAGAACAGCTTGTGAAGATCCTTCAGAGCCACAAGAAGGCAATAGGCTGGTCCATTTCTGACATCAAAGGTATCAACCCCCATTTCTGCACACATCACATATACATGGAAGATACCTACAAGCCTTTAGTCCAACCACAGAGAAGGCTGAATCCCAACATGAAATACGTAGTAAAGAAAGAAGTGCTCAAACGTCTCGACGCTGGGATAATCTACTCCATCTGCGACAGCAAATGGGTGAGCCCCGTTCAAGTGGTCCCGAAAAAGGAGGTCTCACTGTGGTCCCCAACGACAAAGGTGATCTAATCCCCCAGAGAACCACGACGGGATGGAGAGTCTGCATCGATTACAGGAAACTGAACAGCGCAACGCGGAAGGACCACTTTCCTCTACCATTCATTGATCAGATGCTGGAAAGATTGGCTGGGCAAGATTACTACTGCTTCCTGGATGGCTATTCAGGATATTTTCAAATACCCATTGCCTCTGAAGACCAAGACAAAACCACATTCACATGCTCGTACGGGACATTTGCATATAATCAGATGCCTTTTGGTCTATGCAATGCCCCAGCCACATTTCAAAGATGCATGATGGCAATCTTCAGCGACTATCTTGAGAAGAGCATCGAAGTCTTCATGGACGACTTCTCTG